>JAAGEH010000289.1:401944-489778 GCA_011751065.1 Lasiurus cinereus
AGCGCTAATGGAGCAGTGTGTTCTAATGGAGCAGTGTGAGTGCTAATGGAGCAGTGTGAGCGCTAATGGAGCAGTGAGTTCTAATGGAGCAGTGTGAGTGCTAATGGAGCAGTGTGAGTGCTAATGGAGCAGTGTAAGTGCTAATGGAACAGTGCATGTGTTAATCACCTATTGACCTAGGGAATGGGTCACTGGGAGCCCTGTCTCATTTCTCCTGCCTCACCCTCACTGATGCTTTCTGGGTCCCTGTGCCCTTATTGCTCTCTGCTCAACCTGTGGGCAAGTGTTTATTCCTTCATCTTATCTGTTGTCTTGGTATTTCATTGTTGGAGACCAGCATTTAAAAACTTGGGTTTGGTATATTTTTTAAAGAGAAACCCAACATCAGCTGTGCTTAATTTGAAGCACTGATGTGAACTCAAACAAGCTAGGTCCCCGGGGAGTGCCCAGTGAAGTCTCATGAGGAAAGGCTGGTGTTAGGTGTGTTCTCAGGACAGGAGAGTGGACTCGTCCAGGGATCTCTCCAGGGAAGTGGGCCTGGCAGGGCAGCCGGTCCCAAGGCTCTGAGGCCGCAGCAGATAGGTGCTGCCATCCCTCTTCCCGCCACTATCCCAGGACAAAGGGTCAGCACTGGCCTGTGCAGGGTAACCGATCCCCTTGCCCCAGAAGTGGGATCAGTTTCCAAAAGCAGAAAGAGTGACCCCTGGGCTTGCAAATCTGCAGCGCCCTGCCAACTACGCAAAGCAGTCCTCAGAGGCTGAGCACTGGTGCAGGGAGGAGCCTGAATTCCAGCCACCTTTCAAACCCGGGGGACTTTTGTGGGTTTTCTGGAACTTCTAGAATCCTCTGAGTCAGAAGCAGAAGTCAGGACTGATCTTGAGGAGAAAAAAGCCAAACAAGCCGAGAATCTGAAAAATTTTTCTGATTCAAAAATTGCTTTTATTTTCAAAACAATTAAATTGATTTCATTCAGCTTTTTCTTTTGTGATATTTAATCATTTTTTTTCTTTAAAAGTAAAAAAGCAACTAGGTCCCATTCTTGCATGGCACACCCCTTAGTTCTTTTTTCCCCTGAACATTTAAAGAAATGTTCACAAAACCATCCGCTAAAGCTAAAAAGTCACTCAGTGATAGGCTGAAGTATATAATAAAGTGCTAGTCATATTAGTCCTTCCACAATTCTGGTGTTTTCCCCCCTAATCACACAGAATGTATTGTGGTCCAACTACTTGTTAGTACTTATCAGAAAGTGCCAACCATAATCTTTCCTATAAACCCATGAGGGACTACACAGAATTTAAATTCTACCTTATGAAATAGCCAGCAGACTGCCACAACCCATTTTGGGTGGCGTTGCTGAAATAAATATCAAAGCAAAATATGTCATTCAGAACTTTCTATTTTAATTTTACACTTGAATTCACCAAGTACCGTGGTTTCCCGCTGCACAGAACTTAGCTTTCACACACTAGCACTTTCACAGCATTCCCACACAGCTGCCCAATGTGTGTTCCCCGGGAAAAGTCCAGACCCTCTGGCTCCTGCTTAGAATTTCGGGTTCAGTAGGTCCAGATGGAATACACCCGTGCTGATTGTGATGCTAGTAGGCTGTGACCCACATTTTGAAAAATACTTTTCTTACACACACACACACACACACAAGCATTTCAGTCAGCTTCAGTCTTTCAACCTATAAGTAGTTTTCCAGTTCACCCCTTCATCTTGGAAATGCGGCCCTTTTAGTTGTCTAAGTGAAGGGAACCCAGTCAGAGTGCCATGGGAAGCTTTACTCCAAGTGTCCAGTAGATGGCAGCAAATGCCACCCCAAACCTTGACACAGAATTTGAATGGAACATTGTTTCTCATTGATTTCTCTTTTTTTAAATCTTTATTGTTGAGAGTAATACAGATGTCCCCCTCTTCTCCCTCTTTGACCCCCTCCACCCGGTTCCTGCCCTGCCTCAGGCCTTCACCACTCTACTATCTATATCCATAGATGAAATCTTTGGTTAATCTCTCCTTCCCTCCCCTCCTTCCTTCCCACTGATATTCCTGTCTATTCCATGCTTTCATGCCTTTGATTCTGTTTTATTCACCAGTTTATTTTGTTCATTAGATTTATTGTTCATTTATTTTGATTTTTAGATTCAATTGTTGATAGATACTTATTGCCATTTTATTGTTCATGTTTATTATTTCTTCTTCTCCTTCCCCCCACTCCTCCTCTTCCTCCTCCTCCTCCCCCTCCTCCTCCTCCTCCTTCTCCTCCCCCTTCTTCTTAAAGAAGACCCTTCAACATTTCATGTAATGCTGGTTTGGTGGTGATGAATTCCATTACTCTTTTCTTGTCTGGGAAGCTCTTTATCTACTCCTCAATTCTAAATTTGAGCTTTGTTGGGTAGAGTAATCTTGATGTGGGACCTTGGTATTCATTACTTTGTATATTTCTTGCCACTCCCTTCTGGCCTGCAAAGTTTCCATTGAGAAATCAGCTGAGAGTCATATGGGTGTTCCCTTGTAGATAACTAACTGCTTTTCTCTTGCTGCTTTTAAGATTCTCTCTTTGTCTTTAACCTTTGCATTTGAGTTACGATGTGTCTTGGTGCGGGCCTCTTTGGGTTCCTCTTGTTTGGGACTCTCTGTTCTTCCTTTTTTTGTAAGTCTATTTCTTTCACCAGGTAGGGAAAGTTTTCTGTTATTATTTCTTCAAATAGGTTTACAATATCTTGCTCTCTCTCTTCTCCTTCTTGCACCTTATGATGTGAATGTTGATATGCTTAAAGTTGTTCCAGAGGCTCCTTATACTGTCTTCATATTTTTTTATTCTTTTTCTTTTTGCTCTTCTGATTGGGTGTTTTTTGCTTCTTCAAATTCCAAATCTTTGGTTTGGTTCTTAAACTCCTCTACACTATTGTTGAATCCCTGAAAATTATTCTTTATTTCAGTTAGTGTATTCTTCATTTCTGACTGGTCCTTTTTCATGTCTGACATTCTCACTAAGATCCGTGAAAGTTTCATGTAGATTCTTGAGTAATCTTATAATCATGGTTTTGAACTCTGTATTTAGTAGTTTGCTTGCTTCCATTTCTTTCATTTGTGACATGTTTCTTTGTCTCCACATTTGGGCTGTTTCCCTGTGTTTTTTTCTATGTATTAGGTACAGCTGTTATGACTCCTGCAATTAGTAGAATGGCCTTGTTTAGTAGGTGTCCTGTAGGGCTCAGTGGCTCAGCCTCCCAGGCTCACTGATTTCTTAAACAGAAGAATACAGAAGCCTCCCATTGTGATTTCATAGAACACCTTGCTTCTAATCCAGGTAGAGAATAAATATTTCTAGGAGCAGAATGATATGAATTTTTTCATCTGGAAGAGGGACTAGACCAAGTTCCTCATCTCTGGGAAAGGGAGGGATTCATGACTTCTCATGGGGGGAGGACAATTCAGTCTGTTATCACCAGTCACAGATATTCTCAATAATAATTAACTTAAACCTCTCTGGCATGAATCAGGATATTCTTATATTGTGATCCAGGCTAATGGACACTTTTGACACACTTTAAAGGCTAATTAGCTTTTTAAGATGAAAATATATATATATGTTTGTAGAATTTGCAAAACTAGAAAGAAGCTCATGCACTTTACAGATCACAGGGGAGGAGCCCAAACTTTATGGCGAATCTGAAGAGGGAGGTGATTGAGTGAATGGGTGGACAGACAAGGCACAGAGAGTGTGGGATCACGTGACAGAAACCCCTACCAAGGGGCAGCTTCAATCCAACTGCAGTGTTGTTTTCAGACCTTTGACACACTCAAGTTTATTTCTAAAACAAAAAGATGCCGGTTCAGAGGTCTGTAACATGAGATACATGTCTGTACACTTTCCAGTGGAGGAGAAATGACTATAAGGAAATTGGGTAGCTAGATATTTGATGATGAGAGAGTAAAGGCCTCTGTTGGTGAAAAAAGAAGGAATCAAAACTAATGAATGGATTTGCAAGATGGTAAATTTCAGTTTAACTTAACCTCACACACCTGTGAGGAAGAGATGGTGAAGGACGTACCATGTATCCTAGACACATGAAATGCATGAAAGACTTTGTTTAATGCATGTACTGAAGTGAAATCTCACCACGACCTTATTTGGTGGAAATGATTCTCACTTTTTCTTAGCTGATAAGGAAACTGGAGCTCAGAGAGGTTAAGAAAATTGCCCAAAGTTGCCCAGTGAGTAAGAGGCAGCAGGTAGGGTCAGTCCTATCAGTTCTCCCAGCTTGTGTCCCTCCTACCCGATCCCCCAACCCCTATCCACAGTGCCATGCAAGTGGTAGAGGAACCTGCATACAGGAAGCTCCACTTGGGGCCTCTGCTCCCCGTTCCTAGGAGTTTATAATGTTCCACATAAACATCTGCTAAACAACATTCAGGCTCTTAAATCTTGTACTTTGATTGACTCAATACTTTTTAAAAGCACAGGTCAACAGAGACCAGTTTGGCTCAGTGAATAGAGAGTCGGTCTGTGGACTGAGGGGTCCCAGGTTCGATTCCGGTCAAGGGCATGTGCCTTGCTTGCAGGCACAGCTCCAGTGTGGGGAGTGCAGGAGGAGGCTCATCGATGTCTCTCTCTCATCGATGTTTCTTACTTTCTATCCCTCTCCCTTCTTCTCTGTAAAAAAATCAATAAAAAAAATATATATAAAAGCACAGGTCAGTTTAAGACCTGACAAAGCAAAATTTGTTTATTCCTTATCACTCTAATTCCAGGGTATTTGAAAGAAAAGTACCTTAACATTAAGAATACTTTCTAAGGAGAGGAAAACAGAGCTTAGGTGGTGAGGGAACTTCTCTATTTGAGGCCCTACCCAGAGGGCTTGCTCTGGGCCCCATGTGGGGACAGTGTTATCATAATGCCAACCCCGGCGCTTGAAACAGATTTTCCTGAGAAGGGAGCATCCAGAGGGAGTCTGGTCCTAGACACCATCAGGCACCCTAGAGCGAGGTAGGCAATAAGCCTGCTGTGCCATGAAGCAGAACTTCTGGAACCTTCTGCCTGTCCTTTCTCCTGAATTACTGGCTCTTGTTCCTTTACTGTCCCATGCAGGTTCTGTTTATAAAATTATGTCACATGTACTGTGCACTCACATAGAAAGCAAACTTTTACAAATAAGAACCATTTAGCCATTGTGTTCTTTGCTGCCACTGCTCAACTGGTTTTGCTGTCATTTTGCTTTGCTCTGAAACTTCTGTAATATTCAAACTGTGAGCCATGCCCAAGGTCAAGCCTGGACTTGGGAATGGGGCATAGCTGTTTATCAGTGTGTCCTGGGTCACACCACATGGTCTGGTTTCATTTTGTCTCAGCTTGACTTCATTAAAAAAGAAAAAAAGTACTAGCCTAGACCGACCTGAATTTAGCAGCTTGGTATATCAGCACAGTAGCATTTTATCTGGGACCATCTGACCCACAGTAATAAAGTGTAAGAGTCTCCTTCAGAACTTTTCCATGTAAAGAACTGAGAGATCATGCCTCCCAGGTAAAACACACACCAAATGTCCAGCCTAGGTCAGTCACCACATGTGTCATTCCAGGTGGTCTAACCTCAGTGACCACGTGTGAGATTCCAGGTGGTCTAGCCTCGGTTACCATGTGTGTCATTCCAGGTGGTCTAGCTCGGTCACCACCTGTGAGATTCCATGTGGTTTAGCCTAGGTCACCACGTGTGTGAGATTCCAGGAGGTCCAGCCGAGGTCACCACATGTGAGGTTCCAGATGGTCAATGGCCATCCAGATAAGCTGTAGACATTTTCTTCCTATACCTACCCCAGCATGATTTTTAAAGGGTAGTTGCTTAAGAAGTGCCAACATATGTGTTACTGAGGGTCTCTTCTCTGAAGCATGTATTTGTGAGGGCCTAGCCAGTTTAATTATTGACATGTCTTTTATCTCAGGCTAAGCCTGTGTGTGGTGACCTATATCACACAGGTGGCAACCTAGGCTAGACCACTTAGAATCTCACACACGATGAAATGTTCGTGGCTAATTCACAAGCTACTGTTAAATCATCTCTGCATTTGCATGAATCGATCCTGAATGTGGAAAAGATTATTTCATGATTGGATAATCCATAGCCACCTAATATCCTATCAAAATGAAGGTAAACTGGGGAGTGAGGATGGTCAGGGGAAGGAGTGAGATCCTTGAATCATTGTGTGACTCACGTAGTGAAATGTACAACAGCACCAGCATGCAATGCTCTGTTTGGGTAATCACATGCTGCTCTTCTGTGGGTGCAATGAGAGAGCCCTGCTGATAGGAGAGGCTGTGATGACAGCTAGTGCCAAGGGCACAATGAAATGCTTGGTCTCTAAATTTTAATGCTTGGTCAGTAGACATACTGACCTGTGCACCGCCCCCTTGAGCCATTGGTGGGAGTACAGATGTACCTGGAGAAGTATTCTGTTTCTTCTGATTCCATTTCACAGCAGTGTAATGGCCCACCTGGGCCAGAGCCTGAGCTGTAGCTCAGCGTCATGTACCAGATGCCCTGGACATCCAGGGTGGCTCCGAGGTTGCCGCTGAGGGAGCGCAAGCTGACACAGATGCCGTCTGTCTTCCCTCTGTCGGTTTCTAGCTGTTTAGTTGGGTGTGTTTATTACCGTTTCCATTCAGCACGACTGCATTAGTTTCGGGTGAGTAACACAGTGGATAGACCTGCCTGTGTTCCCTCCAATAAGTTAAATGCCCAAGTGCTCTTTTCTCTCTTTTTTAAAAGTTTTAAAAAATAATTGGTTTGAGAGAGACATCATTTTGTTGTTCCACACATTTATGCATTATTCATTGGTTGCTTCTTGTAAGTGCCCTGACTGGGGATCAAACCTGAAACCTTGGTGTATCAGGATGATGCTGCAACCAACTGTGCCACCCAGCCAGCGCTTGCCCAAGTATTTTCCAAATGAAGCCAATGCTTCCTATTTTGAAGAAATGTGCCTGGGACACTTCTGATAGAAAATGTGTCTAAGTTTCCCAGTTTTATTTGAAAAGCACACACAACCTCATGACTAGTGCTGCTTTAATCTTGTTTTCTGCTTTAATCTATTATCCCCTCTCTTGGCCCCCTGCCTCTTGCCCCCAGTGATGTGCTAAGGCAATTAAACAAAATCTTTCCTGCTCTGTGCTTAAGAAAACAACTTGGTGGCAATTTCCCAGGTAGAAAATTATTAATTTTTTTATTCCTAATTTTAAACATCACTCGAAGGCCATGTTTTTTTCTGACAAAGGAAACATAAATATGATTTGGTAATAAATCTCAAAAGCTTCCCCAAAACAGTAGATTAAACATTTTCCCTAGAGTTTAAGATATGAATCAAGGGATCTATTTAATCAGCTTAAAAAAAGTGATGGGCAGAAATAAGTTACAAAGATGGAATAAGTCATTTTCCTCAAGTTGCACTTCCCTCATCCTTGTGGAAGAATGATGTGTCATTGTGCTACTAGACCAGAGGGGTCCTCACCTGCCAACGTGGATAGGAGTTTGCAGACAATAAAGTAGAGGGTTAGCCTGGCCGGTATGGGTCAGTGGTTGAGCATCAGCCAATGAACCAGGAAGTCATGGTTCAATTCCCCATTAGGGTACATGCACAGTATGGGTCTGCAGGAGGCAGCTGATCAATGATTCTTTCATCATTGATGTTTCTCTCTCACTCCCACTCCCCTCCTTTCTGAAATCAATAAAAAGATATTAAATTTTTTAAAAAAATAATAAAGTAGAGGTTTATTAGGTGAGGTCATGGCACCGAGCCCAGAGTCCCAGATGAGCTGGTCTCAGAAACCTGACTCCCAAGGAGATGGAGATATGGGAGAAAACTCACTCCTCGTGGAACCAGGGAAGCAGTGTGGACTTTACTGATGGGTGGGTCAGGGGAGGGCGTGGGTGATCATTGCACAGCCCCGACGTCAGCATCCTTCTGTCTGGTTTCGCGAGCACGTGGTTCGTAGGGTCCTCCACGTCCATGGCCTGGGGCTGAGACACGCCTGAAGCCAAGATGCCTTTCACTTCACAGAAACTTTGCTTCTGTGTCAGCAGACAAGGCGTGTCCTTGAGTCAGTGCGGTGTGACCAGATGGGATGTCTGGACTTGATGGCGAGGAGAGGCCTGGGGGTCGAAGGGGAGAGGGCCACGTTGCAGACATGAACAAGTATGTTCCCTGTGCACAGACAGAGCTGTGGTGTCTCTGTCATCACTGTCAACTCGCTCTGGTTGCCAGTTTTTAATGTAATCAGGATGCGGCAGAGGTTGTCTTACAACCACGCCAAGGATTTGGAGACTGCTCCTGTGCCAAGGCCCAGTCAAGGTGGTCAGGCAGCACACAAACATGTCTTAAGAATTCTTGTCCCCGACATCCTAACTGATGCATTTCCGCTGAGCCGAAGCCTTTCTTCTGGACACGGGCTTGCTGCAGGCCACGGGTCCCTTGCAGCACGGCAGCGCAGGAAATGCCCTAACCGGGAGAGAATGGGAGAGACAGACAGCACACACGGAGCAAGGGCACAAGGCTCTGCACAAGGCCAGTTTTGGGGCCTCTTTTCTGCATTTGAAATTAAGAAAGGGCAGGAGGCAGGTTACATGGAGTCAGAGGCAAGGCCAGGATGAGTTATAGGATGGGTAACAAGAGAGGGGATCGCTTCTGGGTTTCACAGGTGTGTCCACTGCATGCACAGCTGTGTTTCCTGTCTGCAAAGGTGTGTCCCTGAACACACAGCTATGTTCCCTGCATGCACAGGTGTGTCCCTACATGCACAGCTGTGTTTCCTTCATGCATGCACAGGTGTGTTTCCTGCATGCACAGGTGTGTCCCTGCATGAACAGGTATGTTCCCTGTGTGCACAGGTATGCTCCCTGAATGTACAGCTATGTTGCCTGCATGCACAGGAGCCATGGGCAGGGTTGGTTCAAAACCTTTTCCTAAGGAGCTGTGGGCCTGGGGTGGGACTGCCCACCAGGACCTGGCAGGTTAGAAACTTATGATTTATGACATCACCCACTCTTCATCCACAGGTAGTAGGCACATCATCTATGAAAAGCCTCTCTTCTCCTCTCTCTTCTTCTCAGGGCAGATGCAGGTTCAAAGTGACTCTTCTTTGTGAGGGAGGAGAAGGTGGCCTGGGTGTCTTAGGAAAAGGTATTTAGGATATTAGGGACAGCTAGTGCTAAATTCTTCAGGAAAGATACTTGAAGTGGCTTTATATTCTATACTAATAAAAGGATAATATGCTAATTAGACCAGACATCTTCTGGACCTCCTTCCAAACAAAGTCACGGTGGTGGGGGCCAAGACAGAGACGGTTAGGGGTAATCAGGCAGGTAGGCAGATGAGTGGTTAGGAGCCAGGGATCCTGAGTTGCGAGAGGGATATCCAACTGTCAGTTTAGGCCGGATCCCTGTGGGTCCCGGATTGGAGAAGGTGCAGGCTGGGCTGAGGAAGCCACTCCCAGGCACAATTTTCATGCACTGGGCCTCTAATTTATCATGTGAGGTACATAAACATTAATTTTATACCAATCATGATAGTCTCCTTTATTACGTGCTTACAGGTGCCAAGCACTGACATTTTTCTCTACAAAAGCCCCCACAAGGTCAAAGATTCATTTACTTCACAGGATCAACATCCTTTGCTTATCATGAAAATTACATTTTCTCTATAGAAACTAATGAAATTAGAACTTCTTACATCTGTTTTTTTGCTGTGGTGGGATCTCAATGACTTTACTGTTTAAATCTCTTAGAAACATGATTGAAAGGTTTTATTTTTATGTTCTAACCAATTAAAGTAGACTTTTATAAGAAGTATACTGAAGGAAGGCTTTCCCCAGAATTACAGACTATCTCACTGGTGGTTCCAGCAAATGACCTGGAAGGAGGCCCTATGAATAGGATGCTCACAGCTGTGTCTTTAGAGTCTCCCACCTCCTTTGTGGGAGGGTAAAAATGGCTGCTGGGGTGATTTCTCTCCACTAACAGCTTTGATGCCTTAAAAGACACTATTTAGATACATTTCTATCTTCTGTGGCTTTGATTCCTCAATTTCCCTGTGCAAACACAGCCTCCCTGTGTGGCCTCCTCAATTACTAATGGCCTCAGTTTCTTTACATGGGAGGTGGGGAGTGTAGGGCTGTTAAGGGGATTAACCATGAAGAAGTGCTTAGAACTGGAACCAGCAGGTGGTAAAAAAGCTGTGCATTTGACTGTTGCCCTGGCCTCTGAGATGAAAGGGACCCCAGACATATGTGTGCAGAGTCCCTGGACCCATCTCCCTGACCTCAAATGACTGGGTTATTTTTATAATGTTAGAGCTGAAGGTTCAAGGACAGGAAGAAGCCTGCGTCTGGCCCGCCTGGAGCCAGCAGGAGTGAGGTCAGCATGTGTTTCTGGCCAGCCCTGCCCAGGCCTGGTGCTGGTGGCACTGGCTCCTATCTGGGCCCCCCACAGGTGCCAACCCCACTTCAAAAGCAAGGCCCCTCCTATTTTTATCCTGTGGGCAGCCTGCCGGCGTTGTCTCTTGAACAAAAGGTCCTCCCAGGCCTCTGACTCCTCACCATGACTCCTCATCCTGCCCTGGTGCCCTAATGGTCGGCGTGTAAGCCCATCTATCCTCCCTTCGAGCCCACATTACTGCCACCACACAGCCAGAGGGCAAGGCCCCAGTGAGCCCCATGCTGCCCAAGAGGCCAGGCAGCACCCCCAGGTCAGGCAATGCCCACGGTCACGTGGGGTCCAAGGACGGCTTCCACGCTCACCCCTGGACCCTTGCTCTCAAAGGGCTCCCTTCAAATACTTTTTAAAAGTGAATTGAGCCCGGCCAGCAAGGCTCAGTGGCTGAGCATTGACCTGTGAACCAGGAGGTCACAGTTCAATTCCTGGTTGGGCACATACCTGAGTTTCGGGCTCATTCCCCCATAGGGGGCGTGCAGAAGGCAGCCTATCCATGATTCTCTCTCATCACTGATGTTTCTCAGTCTCTCTCTCTCCCTTCCTCCTTGAAATCAATACAAATATATTTTTTTAAAAGTGAATTGATTTAGGACTGAAAATGTAATCTGAAAGTGAACCTAACAGCAATTAAGATGCATAGTCCGTGGCAGAGTCATACAAGCAGCTTGGCCAGGGGAGACCCTGGCCTGGCGTGTGGACTGCGTTCTCGGGGCTATTTAAGCAGCATGTGCTCACATGGCTGCCCGTGTTCTCAAAAATACAGCTCAGAAGTCCTGCTTCCATGCATGGTTCTTGGCCAGCAAAAATGGTCAGTCCCCTGTTTTGTTTTGTTTTCTTATTTTTATTTTATTTTTAATATCTTTATTGATTTCAGAGAGAAAGGGAGAGGAAGACAGAGATAGAAAAATCAATGATGAGAGAGAATTATTGATTGGCTGCCTCTTACATGTCCCCTACTGGGGATTGAGCCCAAAACCCAGGCATGTGCTCAACCAGGAATTGAACTGTGACCTCCTGGTTCATAAGTAGATTCTCAAGCACTGAGCCACACCAGCTGGGCTGTCCCAGATTAGATAAGAGTGCTGCCACAGAACTTCTTCAAATTCCATGGGTGGAGATAAATTTAAGATTCACTCAGAGAAGGCAGATCCCTGGGAATTTGAGGTAGAGACTGTTTTATTAAGAGACTAGAACAAAAATGATCTAAAACTTCTCCTGACTCCGAACTCCCTGCTTGATTGTGTCTAAATAACCTCCAGGGAACACTTGCCCAATATTTTCAATAAAGAAATTCCAAATCTCCATACAGAATTTGTCTAAGACTTTTCTCAAAGCAGTTTAAACCCCTCACAGTCCCCCACACCTAAGTGCAAACCTTTTCCCTCCACGTTAAAACCTCCTACCTGTTTAGAAAATGGATTCTTTTGCAAGTATTGCTTCATCCTATTCGTCTTGCAAAACTTGGCCTGACATGTGGTTTGGTGCATTTATATTGCGGGTGAGGGTGGCAAGAGTCTTTGTATGAGAGCCACTGACCTAGGGGAAGGGCTGCATGGCCAGGTGTGACCACATATTGTGGCGAAGCCAGCTCCATCTCCCGGTTCTGGTGATGGAGAGATGGCAGTTCATTCCTCAACAAACACCAAGTACCTACTTGTCAGACACTGTTCCAGGTCTAAGGATGACTTAGATGGAGCTAAATTCTAGTGGGTAGAAACAGGTAAGCAAATTAACTGAATAAAACATTTATCCTGCTGGGTGGGCATGAGCCTAGGGGAGAAATCAAGCAGAGAGGACAGATAGGGAATTTTGAGAGACAGAGAGACCAGCCAAAGTACGACCATGTGATGTGAGTCAGGCCTGAAGGAGAGGCAGCGAAGTCGTGGGTGCTGATGCCGGGAGGCAGCAGGGTCAGCAGGTGCAAAGGTCCTGGGGCACTAGAGTGCCTGGTGAGATCCTAGCAGGGAAGATAACAGGACAACCAGATCAAAGGGATAAGGAGCCCTGGCCAGGCGACTCAGGGGGCTGCAGTGCCATCGGTACACCAAAAGGCTGTGGGTTTCCTATCTGCTCAGGGCGCACACGGGAGGCAACCTTCGCTGAAAAAAATCTCTAAGATCTTTGTTATCAGGATGTCATTCAACCATGCGTTGAACTTTTTCATTTCTGTTTCCCTTCTTATGACATCAAAGCTAAACAGGTGGGAGAAAAACCCGAAAGTAAGTCTTTCATCTGGTGCTTTGGATGCTCTGAAGTGTGTGCACTCATGTGGTCCTTAACCTTCCCAAAGGGAGTGGTAGCTTTGCTCTCTCTCCAGTTATGAACAGTGATACCAGCCCCTTGGGTGTGCCCTCAGGAGCCCCACCTGCGTTTGTGGGTTCTTGGGTCCCTTTATTAACATCCCTCAAGTCTCTGAGGTGTTAGAACCCGAGGTGCTCTATCCGGAGACAGACCAGGGAAGGTAGGCATCACTGGGCACCTAGGGATCTGTAGACTAATGCTGTTCCGTCCATTGTAAGGATAGAAGGAAGGCACCCTGCACACCATGAGAGAGAGGCAAGAGCTGCATTTCTCTTTGCTACACAAGTGCCAATGTGTCTCGCGGTTCAGAGAGGCCCTCCTGATCCTGTCCCGCTGGGTGGAGAGTCCCTCCTCTGGATGACCTGTGGCTGAGCTGCCACAGCGGAGCTAACGAGGGAGAATGTTGTGCACTGTCTGAGGGCAAAGACCTCAGTGAATCACCCCTGTGTTCCCAGGCGCACAGTTGAATATCTGGAAATAGTAGGTGCTCAATAAAACATATGCTAGTGAGTGATGATGCCAATGCACAGATAATGGGACGTGGAAACCAGCCTGCTCACAGCGATGACTGACACCAAGCTTGGCCCTGCCCACCCTGACCGTAGAGGGAAGAAGGCTTCTTATAGGGTTACGTTAGGATAAGGAGGCAAGTTTTTGCTGGATTCGACCATTATTATTGACATTTTAATGACTGAGAAGAGAGAAGCCAAACCCGTTCTGTGGACCCCCATTCTTCCAATGTGAGCCTAGAATGAACCATATCTGTTCTATGTGTGTCCAGCGGGAAAAAGCAGAAACAAAACATTGGAACCAAAGATATCCTGTCAGATCCAGTTTGCTATTCACTTTAAAGTTAATAACTTGACTGAGAAAGAAAAGCTGTTAAAACCGTTCACTGGCCCTCACTGGTTTGGCTCAGTGCACAAAGCTTTGATTTGAGTTCTGAAGGGTCACAGGATTGAATCTGGTCAAGAGCACATGCCCCGATTGAGGGATTGATCCCCAGTAGTGGGCATGCAGGAGGCAGGTGATTAATCATTCTCTCTCATCATTGATGTTTTTCTCTCTTTCTCCCTCTCCCTCCTCTCTGAAATCGATAAAAATATATTGAAAAACAAAACCAAAAACCATTTGTGGAATTTGAACACACTCACCAGCCAGGCAATGCTTTTTGTCCTGGAGAGGATGTTGTGGGCCATGAAAGTGCTGCCGTGCCCAGGGGCGTCCGCTGCTCCTTCCATCCTGGCCAGCAGCGCCTCGGCAGGTGGAGTGTGTGAGGAGTGCAGGTGGGGCCAAGGCCTTCATAAACCCTCTATGTGCATCTAGACAGACAGAACATCGCTTCCAACAGGGAGTGTCTCAGGGACACAGACTGTGCAAGAAACAAGGAATGCGGCTGTACATAAGAGGGAGAAGACGCAAACAGGACAGCAGGGAGCGCTGCCCTCAGATATGTGGCCATCCCCATGCTTAGGAACAAGACCCCTATCCTCCCACGCCCAGCACAGGCAGGTCTGCAAGGAGAGGCCTGCCCTCCGCTAGGCGAGTGGCATCAACGCTCACATCTGTCCCTGCTGTAGGCGGAGGGCTAAAGCGAGATGCAGATTCCAAGTCACTTGAGGGAAGTTAGGGGCCCGGAGGTCACGGTCTGCTTCCGGGCAGTAGATGTGTCCTATGTATTTTGTGCAGGAACACAGGACGCAGTTCAGTGGGCAGAGCGTGCAATGTGAGTGTGTGGGGGGCAGACAAGGCTAGGGGGTCCTGGGATGACAGGAGGTCACACCCAAGAGACTTGGGAGCCTCGGAGCTCCGGGCTCAGGGATGGAGAGTGACCAGGAGGCCTAAGTCTGGTCCAGCCCAGAACTCTGCAACCACCTAGGCAGCCGGCTCAGCCCCGCCTAGGCTCTGCAAGGAGCGTGCTCTTACAGGGCGTGGGCATGGCCCACCAATACCCAGAATAACAGTCTGTTGGCACAAACCACAGTGGATTAGATGCCTTAACGTTGTCCTTGCTTCTAGGAGAGTGGACGTTCGCTGTCTCTCCCTGCAAGACCCGTCCCACCCACTACTTCTGTGACACCTGCCTGGGCGCGGCGGCCTGCTCACTGCTACACTGTCATTCCCGCCGCAGGGCCTGAGGGAGCGGACAGGAGACTTGCACACTGGGGAGCAGCATCTGAGTCTCCTCTGGGTCTTGTGGAGGATGCCTTCCGATCCAGAGACATCCAGGACTCCGTCGTGGCCAACATGGTCTCAACTGCTCACAGGAAGGTGCTCCCAGCAACCATGAGGGGGTGGGGTGATGGGCTGCCTTACGCCCCGCAGGCCCCCACAGCCAGTGTGGACCTGTATGGGAGGCGAGAGTATTACGGGGCACCCCTCCCCAACAGTAGTCTCCCCACCCACTCCCAGTGGCTGCATGCCTCTTACAGGCAGCCTTACAGGAATGATTCTCAGATGACTTCCCTGGAGACCAGATCCAAGTACTGCCTCTCGGCAGCCGAGGGCAACTACAACCCCCACCCCAGAGGGTGGAGGCGCCCAATCTGAGGCAGAAGGTGGGTCGTGGGCCCTCGTATTGGTGGCTTTAGCGATGTCCTTCGGCAGGGCCTCTGACTCCTGCAGTAGCTTTAGATTCACTTTGGTCATAGCATATTCTCAGAAGTCACTTGAGAGGGTGTGTATGTACGCACACGCATGAGCACAGATCATGCCCGTGTCTGCTAACCCACAGAACTTCTTTGAAGAAAAAAAAGTCCATTTTCTGTGTGGACATGCTGGCTGGTATCTAACTCATAACGTTAATCCCACTTCTCCCATGGGTAGAGGGTAGCCTTGCAACCAGAGCCCGCTCAGGCACCATGAAAGGACCGATTTTCTTCTGCGCAGCTGGGTCCAGGGAGGAGTGAGGGAGACACTGTGAAAGGAGCACTGAGGACTGTGTCGGTGGGAAGTTATCAGTTCAGCAAGGCAGTGATGCCTACATTAAACATGAGTCCCTTGGTGTTATTTTAAGTATTTCCCAGAAACGTTTTAAAAACGTAATAAAATTCAGATTATTTTGTGGAGCTGCCATATCGATATTCTCAGAAAGAAAGTAAAATAGTTACATGTTGCCTGAGAGTAAGATAGTTAAACGTTGCAGAGTATGTTTGAGGTGAATAGTGGAATGTGTGCGAAATAGAAAAGTCTAGATAAGGAGGGTTTGCCATTAATCCTCTTAAAGCCAGTGGCCTGAGACAGGACCTCGTTCGGGGCTCAGGTGCCATTGCTTGTTAGGGATCTAGTCTCATATCCTCACCAGCTCTGACACTTGAAGCTTCTCTCATTAGTAGAGTGAGCTGTGATTTGTCCATTATGCGTTTTTGCTGCTCATCATATAAACATGGGCTGAGCTTCAGAAGAGAATGAGGTCGTCGGTAGTACTACCTATGTCATCAAAGGTCCGAGGCATTGTTGCTACATGTTACATGGAGTGAGGTTGACGTGAAGGAAAAAACTGCTGGTGGATTTAGGATGTGGTGGAGAGAGGTGTCTGGCGCTATGCAGCCAAGATTGTGACTATTCATTTAGTTAGAGAAAGCCGTGTTCCTTTGCCAAGCTGTCAGAGGCTATTCCCAGGAGACAGGCAGCTGCCCGCTGGTTCCCTGACCCCTGCCTGTTAGCACAACACAAGACTATGCACGCCTACTCCTCTCTGCCCAGCCCACAAGCGCCAACCAGTAGGGCATGTCAAGTATTTCCCATCAGAAGCAAGGACTGAGAATATTCATAACAAAAACATTTCAAGTACTGAAAATTTTCTTAGGTATTTAAAATTATTATTTTGCTTTTTTTACTTTTTTAAACGTATATTTTCATTGATTTCAGAGAGGAAGGGGGAGAGTGAGAGAAAGAGAGAGAGAGAGAGAGAGAGAGAGAGAGAGAGAGAGACATCAGTGATGCATGAGACTCATTGATTGGCTGCCTCTTGCACACCCCCTCCTGGAGATTGAGGCCCCAACCTGGGCATGTGCCCTGACCTGGCTCATGGGTTGACACTCAACCACTGAGCCAAGCCGCACTGACTTGTTTTCCTTTTTCACTCTCGGACATATTATTATGATGGTGTCTCTTACAAAATAAAACTTAAAAGTATTTTTCCAGGGCACAAGTGACACCTGGAAGTAGAAGAAGACAAATGTGAAGAAATCACAGTACACTCTATTATGATGCACCCGCTTTCTTTATTTATGGAGAAAAGAAGGAAGTTTTCTAAGGTTATATTGTTAAATTATCTTAGATTGATATTGTGTTAATTGTCTCAAACTATGTCATTATTGATCTCTAAAAGTTCCTATGACATCTTTGAAAAGAATGCCTGACATATTGATTAGCCCGTATCAGCCAATTCTCGAGAATCCCCCACATAAAATGTGTGTCTGCTTCACACACTGTCCTGGCAGATTCGTTCCTGACGGCAGAGTTTTGAGATGTGGCTGATCCATCGGGAATGAGTGTGACAGGATGAGGTCACATTGTATTGCTTTCTCTTCCCAGTTGTAGAAGTTACTTCCATTTCTCCTAGGAGTCAATACTCCAGTTCCAGACCCACTCTGATATACATGATAAAAGTCACTAAAGCTTTCACTGCACACAATAGAGGGAAGCAGGTGTGTTTTTTAAAAATATATTTTGCCGAGACCAGTTTGGCTCAGTGGATAGAGCGTCGGCCTTTGGACTGAAAAGGTCCCAGGTTCGATTCTGGTCAGGGGCATGTACCTTGCTTGTGGGCACATCTCCAGTGTGGGGTGTGCAGGAGGCGGCTGATCAATGTCTCTCTCTCATTCCTTCCTCTATCCCTCTTCCTTCCTCTCTGTGAAAAATCAATAAAATATATTTTTTAAAAATTAAAAATATATTTTGTTATTATTTTTTTAATGTTTTTTAGAGAGAAAGGAAGGGAAAGGGATAGGGAGATAGAAACATCAATGAGAGAGAAACATCACCAATCTGCTGCCTCCTGCACGCCTCCTGTTGGGTGTCAAGCCCGAAACCTGGGCATGTGCCTCAACCAGAAATCAAACCTGGTGACCTCATGGTTCCTGGGTTGGCGCTCAACCACTGAACCAGATCTGCTGGGCAGACATTTTAAACAAATGTTTTTTTGTGTTTTTTTTTAAATATATTTTATTGATTTTTCACAGAGAGGGAGAGGAATAGAAAGTCAGAAACATCGATGAGAGAGAGACATCGATCAGCCGCCTCCTGCACACTCCACACTGGAGATGTGCCTGCAAGCAAGGTACATGCCCCCAACTGGAATCGAACCCGGGACCTTTCAGTCCGAAGGCGACGCTCTATCCACTGAGCCAAACTGGTCTCGGCTTAAACAAATGTTTTATTATAATGCAGCCCCCAACTCTCTGCCATCTGCAGACACCATATCAAAATGCCCAAGTACTAAGCTGCCCGATTTACCCCTAACACCAGGAAAGGACATGCCAGGCAGGGAGAGTGTCCGTTCACTCCCATAGGCAGTGCATGTCTCGTGCGCTTATTACATATCAATGTTTCAAGTCATGCTTTGCAGGAGTAACTCTGAAAAGCAAAAGTGTCCCTGCCACACCCTTCCACAGTGGACTGAAAAGTCGAGAAGAGAGTTGCTCACACTCAGCTGATGTTTGAGGCAGGACACGTGCCCCTGAGGGCTGGGCCGGTGAGTGGGAGCCCCCCAGACGCCTGCCCGCTGCAGCAGCCCTCCCGAGGGAGCCGTGCCCGTGAGTGCAGACCACACAGAGGAAGACTCTTCTTACTGCTGGCAGGGACACTGGCGGGGAGTGTCCGATTCCGTGGAATAAAGTGCATTCCCTAAAAGTACAGGGTGTCAGGCACAGCCACATCGACCCAGCACCTTTCCTTTGCCTTGAAGTTCCATATCTGACTACTGTGTGTGTGTGACATGTTCATTAAGATTATTCCAATTTTGTCCAGTATTTTGGGTTTCATAAGGGCACCACTCTAGTCCATGTATCTATGAATGGGTCTCTGTTATGTTCTGGCACCATAACTCACATGGGAAAAGGCATATAAGCATATTAATGAATTAAAACATTGGATAAAATGATTACATCAGGTAAGCTTAGCTATTAGCCTTAGAGAGGAACTGTAGGCACGCTTCTTTTTGAAGAGAAAGTAGATGTTCACATTTGATTTCTAGTCAGAGTAGGAGTGGCCACATGATCCCTACTTTTTCATTAGAGAGAGACTGTGTCCCTGCTTGTGAGAGGGGCAGTTGCACCCGTGTTTATCCCGGATCCTGTAAACGAAAGATGCGCACTAAATGCACAGTTATGTGAGTAATAAAAGGTACTTGAAAATCAACTCAGAGGCTTTTCATTTTTCCTTACAAAGAACTGTTTTGAATTAGTCCTCACCCCAAAGAACATTTAATCTCATCTACTACATATTTTCTACATGTTCATCTCTACAATATCCATTTCCAGACACATCAAAAGAACTTCACACTCATTGGCAGTATTTTAACTGTAACATTTTTAAAACTTCAGAAAAATCTTATCTTCAAATGCAAGTTGAGAGGTTTGAGATCCAAACATATTTTCATATGAGTCTTCTTCTTATTTATTATTTTTTAAAAATATATTTTTATTGATTTCAGAGAGGGAGAGGGAGAGGAAGAGAGAGATAGAAACATCAATGATGAGAGGGAATCATTGATCCTCTGTCTCCTGCACATCTGGCCCCCACTGGGGATCAAGCGCAAACTGGGTGTGTGCCCTGAGCAAGAATTGAACCCTGACCTCCTGGTTTATAGGTCAATGCTTAACCCCTGAGCCACACCAGCCCAGCCAAATGAGGACTGTTGTAAAGACAACACAACATAAGGGGTGTTTGGAGGAACCCCTGGGGCTCGGTCACTACACTTTTCCAAGCACCAGGCAGGGAGTGTTCTCTAGATGGGGGCCCAACACAGCCCAAGGCAAGGGGAACTCAGGTCAGGGATCAGAGCAGCCATGAAGAAGCCCTGAGGCACCCCATATGCCCCTAGCCTGTCCTTAAACTGGGGAAGGCATCCCCCCACTTACTCTCACGTGGCGGTGGCCGTGGCAGAAGTGACGTGGCAGCAGTCAGGAGTCACAGTGGTCAACCCCACACTGCCAGTTGGGGGAGATGAGGGGAGGCTTGCTGGTTTCTCCTCCTGTCACTCACCCCGTGCTCCTCCAAACGCGCACTCGGGCAGAGGAGAGTCACGTAAGAAGACTTACCTGTTTCCCCACAACTGGGGATGGTTGGACCTTTATGCCAGTGAAACGCCTCTGTCCTTGAATCCAGACACTCCTCTCTGGTGCCTATTTATAGCAACAACAACACTGCCTGTGGGCAAGACAAAAGCCTGGAGGGCAGGGAAGAGAAAAGAGAACACTGATGTTGTGACAACACAAAGTTCAGTGCCCAGCCAAGCCACACCCTGCCCTCTTGAAAACCACCCCCAGCGGGCCAGGTATGTGCCCTAGGGCGTGAGGGGTCAGGGATTCAGTGACCTCTTGCCACGTCAGCCACAATGGGCTTAAGGAAGCAAAGTGCCTGGGTCACTCCTTTTTCATCAAAGCGAGATGAGAAAGAACCACAATAGATTGCTCATGTCTCCAAGGCCATCCTGGGACTCGGAGGCATGAGCCAGTTGTGGAGGGAGTGGAGAGAAATTTGCAACACCTTTTTGTTTCACCGTCCTTGCATCCTAACCTTACTCTCAGAACAAAGCACCTGAACGAGAGTCATTCCACGCTCAGAAAAGCGGGACAGGAGAGAATTTTATCCAGATACATAAAACAAATGTTTTTACTGGAAATCTCCCTCCAAGCATTAAATTACCCAACTTGACATTTTCCCCAAGTTGTTGTTTGATGTTATCAATGATAAAATTTGATTTTCAGCAAAGAAAGGGGGCTTTTGGTGAAGACTCAGGATTGAATTTTTCTGACAAAAAGGGAAACATCACATTTGATCAGCCTGCGTGGCCCTCCTGCTCCAGCCTGGACTGTTTTTCTTAGTGCAATGAAATTATCACCGGACAATCATGGGGTCCACACCTGTCACTACCTGAGCCAATTCAGCAGAGACAGGGTTGGATCCTATGTGAGTGCTTATCTCAGTCCTGAAAGCAACAGGGGGATTAGTGGGTCACCTACAGACATCTGCTCTACCCCACTCTAAGCCTACTGCTCATACGCCGTAGGACAAGGATTACTTGAGGAAGCAGGGATTCAGGTATGGGGAAGTAGGCTATGCAGGCTGGGTAGGGCTCCATTGTTTGGGCAACAAAGTTTTTAATCTTTCCATGAGGATGATCTGCATTGCTAGGTTGACTCCCGGTCGAAGTTGGAACAACTCTCAGGTAGGTCAGACTATCCTTTTTGTTTGTTTGTTTGTTTGTTTGTTTGTTGTTGTTGTTTAATTATTCATTGTTGTTTTTTTAATTAAATCTTTATTATTCAGATTATTACATTTGTTTCTCTTTTTTCCCCTCCATAGCTCCCCTCCACTCGGCTCCCACCCTTCCCTCTACCCTTACCTCCCTCCCATTGACCTCATCCATGGGTGTATGATTTTTGTCCAGTCTCTCCCTGTACACCCCTCACCCCTTTCCCACTGAAAATTATCAGTCCACTCTTTTTATGCTCTTGATTCTATTATATTCACCAGTTTATTCTGTTGATCAAATTTTTAATTCACTTAATTTTTAGATTCATTTGTTGATAGATATGTATTTGTTGTTCATAATTTTTTATCTTTTACCTTTTTCTTCTTCCTCTTCTAAAAGAGTATCTTTCAGCATTTCATTTAATACTGGTTTGGAGTTGATGAACTCCTTTAGCTTTTTCTTCTCTGTGAAGGTCTTTATCTGCCCTTCAATTCTGAATGATAGCTTTGCTGGATAGAGTATTCTTGGTTGTAGGTTCTTGCTATTCATCATGTTGAATATTTCTTGCCACTCCCATCTGGCCCTCATCATTTCTGTTGAGAAATCAACTGACAGTCATATGGGTGCTCCCTTGTAGGTAATGAACTGTTTTTCTCTTGTTGCTTTTAATATTCTCACTTTGTCTTTTGCTCTTGGTATTTTAATTATGATGTGTCTTGGTGTAGTCCTCTTTGGATTCCTTTTTTATGGGGTTCTGTGTGCTTCCTGGACTTGCAAGTCTATTTCTTTTACCAGATGTGGGAAGTTTTCAGTCATTATTTCTTTAAATAGGTTTTCAGTATCTTGCTCTCTCTCTTCTTCTGGCACCCCCACAATTCTGATGTTGGTATGCTTGAAGCTGTCCCAGAGGCTCCTTACATTATGTTCACATTTTTGGATTCTTTTCTCTTCTTGCTTTTCCAGTTGAGTGTTTTCTGCTTCTTTATATTTCAAATTTTTGACTTGATTTTTGTCTTTCTCTAGTCTGCTGTTAGGTCTCTGTATAATATTTTTTATTTCAGTCAGTGTATGTTTAATTTCTAGTGGTCCTTTTCCATCTCTAGTTGGTCCTTTTTCATCTCCAGTTGGATCTTTTCCATCTCCAGTTGGTTCTTTTTCATCTTCTCTTGGGTCTCGCTAACTTTATCCAACTTTTCTAGGATATTCTTGAAAAACCTTATAAGCATGGTTTTGAACTCTATATCCAGTCATTTGTTTTCCTCCATTTTTTTTTGTTTGTGATCCCTTCCCTTGTCTGGGCATTTTCACTATGCCAGGAAAACTTCTGTGTTGGATTCAGCGTTATGATACCAGACTTGCAAAACTGCAAAAGCCTCTCTGTTGAGCTTGGAATGGGTGGAGTCTCAGGGCTTAAGGGACCGCCTTGCCTTCCAGTTGGCCCCACTCTCCACGGCCCCCGAGTCTCACGTGAATAGGTAAATGCTGGAGCGATCCCTGTGCGCGCATGCACGCTCTCTCGCAGTGCTTCTAGACTGCTGCCTTTCAGGCTCCCCTGCGTTCCAGGACCATACGAGTCTGGGTTCCCAGGGTTTTGCCTGAAACCGGGGTTTAGTGGAGTTAGAGTGACGCAGTTGGGAGGGTCTGTCTTCCGCCCACTCGCGAAAGCCAGCGGCACAATCAGCGGTCGGTTTTCTGCGAGCAGTGCCGTGTGCGCCACTAGACTTTTGATCATTTGCGACTCCCCTAAATTTCCATGCACTTCTCCCTTTTCACAGTCCAAACTCCCCTGTATGAGTTTTGGCTGGATCTGGGGTTTAGTGTCGTAGGATAAGGGGTTCAATGCCGTGAGAGTCTCCATCTCCCTCCTGCCAGAGAAAGCCAGCCAGGTACTCCAGCACCTGCTCTCTCCACACGCGTGTCTCCGTACCTCAGCTTTTTACATCTCCTCTGGGTCTCTGTGAGCCCCTCTCTTTCCTTGTAGTTGTAGTATTTCCACTCAGCCAGCTTTCCTGTGGTTCTAGATAATGTCTGTTCTGTCTTTTAGTTGTAGTTTTGAAATTGTTGTGCGAGGCAGCAGTATAGGTGTTTACCTATGCCGCCATATTGGATTCTCTCCAGACTATCCTTTCTTGAACCAGCACAAGGCAATCATGGTTAGCAGAGCATGATGAATACTTCCCATAACCATAGTCAGTCCCTAAGATTCTACTCTTTCCTAACAAAATGACCTGAAATGGGATTAAAATGACAGAAAACTGAAACCCTTTCTCCGAGAGGGAAGCTAATGCAATGGGGCTCACCTCACTGTGCAGCTGAGCTTCTGCAGAGTTTAAGGATGAGCCCCAGGTAGGCAAGAGGTCACAGTCAGGGGACCCTAGACTGTCCCACCCTGGACGAGGACACAGAAGCCCTTGGGTACCAGTGTCAGGGAGATGGATATGGTCACGGATTAGTGGTCAGCGGTCTGTACCATCCCCCACTCGGTACTGTCTCAGCACTCTGAGCCGGGAAGGACTGGGGACTAGAAGTGGCCTTGGTTCCCAAGGTGCTGGCCGTTCTAAGGAGGGACCAGGCCAAGGTCGTGAGGACAATGACAGGATTGTAACTGAGCGTGAAGACAGCAGGATTGGCTCCCCGCAGTGTGGGGGCCTGGCATGTGGGCTGTGGGTGCTCACAGGGACTTCCTGGGAAAATTCACAGCTGAACCAAGCCCATGGGCTTAGCAGCAGTGCCTGGCGGAGGTGAGGAGAGCCAAGAGCCACTGCAGAAACCACTCTGCAGGTAGCTGGCGGTTACAGATCAATAAGCTGGGACCAGATGGCGGGGTGGGGTGAGGCTCCCCTGGGGAAGGGTGAGCCCCTCCATGGAGGGCCAGCTGCAGAGAGCACTTGGCCCCAGCTCCCCTTGGCCCAGTGGCCATGCTGATAGGAACATGGAATCTCATGGAATTTTCACGTCACTCTTTACAACTCTTTTTTTTTTTTTTTTTTTTGCCTGACTGGAGCAGCACAGCTGGTTGAGCGTCATCCTGTGCACTGAAAGGTTGCTGGTTCAATCCCCGGCCAGGGCACCTACCTGGACATGTAGAGGTCAACTCATAGATGTTTCTCTTTCTCATCGATGTTTCTCTCCCTCCCTCTCTCTAAGCATGTCCTTGGTGAAGATTACAAAAGCAAACATATTGGTACATTTTTTAAGCACTTAAAAATGTTGAATTATTTGTAACTCACTGTTCAAAATAGGTATTAGGTGGCATTCGGCCCATTGGCCACAGACGGCTCCTCCTGCTGTGGGGCAGCGCTGGGCACCCCGGAAGGGTCTCAACCAGCATGGGCAGGAGCAGCCCCTTGGCAGGAGGTCCATTGGGCAGCACGGGGGGGGAGGGTCCAAGCACAGGACAGAGGTGGACAGATGGAAGAGAACAGGCGGAAGGCTGCCCATCCCCCATGTGAGCAGGCAGGCAGCCGCCCTCACCTCCTGGAACACACTGTAATGCACCATCCACATCAGAACATCCCCGAGTGTCCCCACGAGGGCCCACCCCTCCTGGGTCACTGCTCCTTCCTACCCATCCTCCCTCTTCCTCAGCCACCACCACCTCCACACAGGCACCTGCCAGTCAGCTTCCCCTTGCAAAGCCTTTCCCAGAGCAGAGGCCTGTGCGATGCTGTGCTGAGCTGGCAGGCAGCCACTGCCCTGATTTCTGGGAAGATAAGGCCAGGTGAGCCCTAGGGCGACCCGACCTTTCACACGCAACCCACTCCTGTCAAACGGTTCCAATCTTTGAGACACTCATTTTCCCACTGATGGGAGTAACAGCCTTTTTTTTTTGTCTTTTCCTTTGCATTTGGCAGATGAAGGGATGCCATCTGGAAACCTGAAATGGTTAGCTTCTTTCCCGCAGAATAATATCAGAGAACATCATATTCAAGTAATCCAGGGGGATTGGTTTGGCATAACTTGCCTGCCATTGGGCGGCACTGTGGAAGTTGGGTGTCAAGTGCTCTCCCAGGGTTGAGGAGGGTCCAGGGGAAGCAAGGACATGAGGGAAGCCCTGCATGGCCCCGCCAGCTCCGTCAGCGGCCCCTGTGACCAGGCGCGAGCACTCGCCAGCCTCCCTGATCTGGGGGTGGACTCGCCAGTTTGGGCACAGCGGGACATGGGCACGGCAAGTGGGTCTGTACCACACCGTGGGAACACGTGCACAGACGGTGCGCAATGCCAAGATGGGGAGAAGTGGAGAAGTGGACATGGGGAACAGCTCGGAGCCAGATGTCAGACAGATGTTAAGTACGAGCTTCACTGTGGGAGCACCTCCTGAAGGAAGAGTGCCCTGGGATTATAACGAAGCTGTTATTCAAGCCTCATTCAGGTGCTAACCTTTGGGGCCCCCAGCCTCGCCACAGGCGAGTCACCGTGTGACCCTGCTCCCCAGACAAGGAGCATGAGGGATACAGGGTCCTGTTCCCTCCCTGGGATGTCCCTCGGACTAGTTGCAGATTCGTCTCTGCATCCGCCACATGGACCACCTGGTGCCAGGAAAGGGATTACACCCCATCTTTCTAACACTAGACAGGAAGCCCGCAGCTGTCCACACTGACAGAATGGCTGGCCGTGCTGACACGAAGTGACCTTCCTCGCCGCCTGCCCCAGAGGACCATCTGTCCTGGGCACCAACACACTGCCATGGCACGACCTGCATGGCCAGCCAGCGCCCAGCTAGTTCAGCTGCAGGTGTCACTTCCGAGGCCACTTAGTGATCATCCACAGTGAGCCAGGCAGGAGGACTTCGACTCCGCCGTCACAGGGAGATGACAAAACATAACGCCACAGATGCCAACGCAGTCTTGCAAGCTGAGCAGGACTGGCTCTGCGGGGACAGTGGAGCAGGGACCTGAAGGGAAGCGGCCACAGAGCGGGCGGCCCAGCCAGAAGAGGAAGCACTGGAGCCTATGTGCCCTGAGCAGGCACTAGGCTCCCCAGTCCCCACAGGAGCCAGGGCGGACAGGCCGGCTTGAGCCTCTTGCTGCAGCCCCCCGGGGGCGCACACCCACATCACTGCCATTTCACCTCCCTTTTCAGTCACCTGTTCACAGGCTTCACCTTGGGTTTGACCTTCACAGAAGAAACTGGACCCCTTTGTCCTGGCCGCTCCTTCTCTTGCCTCCTCCTTTAGTGCCCAGCCACCAGCACCCACCCGCTGCCCAGGCAGGGATGGAGAGTCACCTGGGTTTCTGTCACCCTATGTCTTGCTCACCAGCAGCCCCACAGATCCCCTCCCAGCTGGCATCTCTCGTCACCCACGTGGCCCCACCCACTGCCTCATCACTGCATTGGATGGGTCCCAACATCCCCTCAGACAATGGTGACAGGGTCCTGCCTGCATCTCCTGTCTGCTCCTCACGAGGTGCCAGAATAAGGGTACAGAGGCCCAGGTTGTGCCTGCTTTAAAGCCTTCAGCAGCTCCCAGCATTCCCAGGCTAACTCCCAAACCCTGGGAAGCCCCCAGCATTCTATCTCTGCCTGCCGCTCCCACTCTACCCCCTACTAGCAGGCCGCTCTCCTGGACTGGCAGACTGTTCCAGATGCTGATCGTCCAGCTCCGTATGTGGCTCCCACGGGATACCCGCC
Organism: Lasiurus cinereus; assembly: GCA_011751065.1. NCBI lineage: Eukaryota > Metazoa > Chordata > Mammalia > Chiroptera > Vespertilionidae > Lasiurus > Lasiurus cinereus. The sequence goes on from JAAGEH010000289.1 coordinate 428,786, forward strand.
CCTGCTGCTCTGCTGGCAGCGCCTTCCACTCCACCCCACACCGACCCTCTCTAGCCTCAGGCCCAGGCGCACCTGCCTCAGAAGCCATCAGGTGAGGATTGCATCTCCCCATACACAACCAGCCGACCTCCCTCATGCCCCTCTGCACAGGTCGACCTGTCCAACCAGGTGGTTCTCGTGACGCCACCAGGTGGGCACAACCCCTGTCGTCTGTCTGTCTGCCCCACAGACACGCCCCATGGACAGGACTCACGGACCCACACCTGAGTCCACCATGAGCAGGCACTACAAGGAAATGGTGACGTGGAGGAGGCGAGAAAACCACCTTGCCCTGGCAGCTTGTTCACGATCCTAAGATAAAACCATGGCCTCTGACCACCCTGTCCCACGTGTCCCCCTCCACCTGCCCCCAAGAGCGGTGAGAAGAGATCCCAGCCCAGGCTGCCATGAACAACGGGGATGGATGTGGGCTCAGAGTCACATTCCTTGTCTTTGTCACACATCCTTCCTCCCTTTCCTCTTGCTTCTAAATGTCCCTCTCCCCTCAGTCCCAACACAGCAACACATTTTATTCTGAGGATCGGTCACTTCCCAGGATCCATATGTGCCTCGTGACCGTGAGCCAGCCCATGTGACATGTTCCTGGCTGTAGCTCAGTGCCAGATGAGCTTGCTCCTGAGAGTCCCTCGTCTCCCTCCTCCCTCCTTGTCTCTTCTCACCGCTCTTGGGGGCAGGTGGAGGGGGACACGTGGGAGAGGGTGGTCAGAGGCCATGGTTTTATCTTAGAGCAGACCACAGGCCTACCTGTGGGCCCTGCCCTGCCAACTAAGCCCAGAAGGGAGGACAGATTTCTTTGTCTCTTGTCTCATGGCCCCTCCTTGAGGGGTCCCATTTCCTTATGTGTATTGTTCATGCATTTTTTTTTAAGCTGCTGCTTCCCTGGGGACTCTGTAGGAGGAGGGGGCTCTGGAGGGATCTTGCTCATCCCTGCCTGGTGCCTGGTGGCACCCTCCTGGGGAGCTCTTGAAAACAATCTTGGTGTGCTAGGTTTTACTCGCCTGCACAATGGGGCACAGTCCTGTGTCCCTGGTTAAAGGAGGGCATGCCTCTTGCTTATTAAGCATCCACACAAGGCCAGCCCTGGGCTCAGTTTTCCATCCCATAAAGCTGCAAAGGCACAAGTCACGCAGGTCAGGCACGTCCCCGGGTGTCTCAGGATGCTCCAGCTGTGGATACAAGCAAGGTTTTGTTTTTTTTTTGTGTTGTTTTTTTTTTTCAACCAACATTCAACATTGTTTTCGCCATAGGTAGCCAGGTGACCAGGTGCCGGCTGCTGAGTCCAGGTGCTTGATTGGAGGGTTTGGTGGGGGCTGAGATTTGGTGGGGGCTGAGAGTTGCACATTGTCATGCTCCTCTCTTGCTGCCTTAAGCGATGAGACTCTGCTGAGAGGAAAGAAATAAGGAAGACCAGTCAACAGGGAACCCCAGTGCCCAGGGCCATGGCCCTGCCCTGCTCAGGATTCTGCTGAATTGGCCTCACTTTTAGGGAAGCTGACTGTTTACAAATGTTGGAACATTCTCTCATTGACCCCACGACTGGGTGTGCCATAGAGATAACAAAAGATGAAGAAGCAAATAAACTTTTTTTTTTAAAGAATTGTCTATTTTAATAACATCTAATACAATTGATTTAATTACATTTAGGGTGTCTGCTACTCCTTGGGAGGAATTATACCTTTTTATATCCTTTAACTCTGCCAGGCTCATCTGTTCAACACAAAAGCACATCCTTGTATTGCTATGTGCCAAAGTGCCTAACATACTTTTCTAAGAAAATGTTTTTGCACCTGCTTATAATTATTTATTTACTTATTTATGTTTCTTAAAGTTGAATTTATTGGGGTGGCACAAGCTCACAAAATCACACAGATTTCAAGTGTGCACATCAACAAAACATCACCTGCTCATCTGCCCACTGCCCTGAGCAAAGTCTCTCTTCTTCCCCATCTCCCCTCCTTTCCCACCTCCACCTGCCCATCCCTTCCCTCTGGCTGTCCCCAGACTGTCGTCTGTGTCTGTGTGTTATATAGATATGTATGAGTTTTCAAGTGAAATGCATTTCATTTTACCCTCATTTTGAAGGGAATCTTGAAAGTAAGCCTTGAAACGCCGGCGGGAAGCACTTACACCAGATCCTGACTGTGGACCTGTTTCTACAGCACATCCCAGAGGCCCTAAAATAGCGCGTGAGACTATTCATCTTGAAGGGAAGGGAGACTGCCTAATCCAGCCACTAGTCTGCCCTGGCTAAGGGGGAAACCAAATCCCAGATAGGTCCCGTGACCAGGCCTAGGCTTCTGATTCCTGGGAACAGATTCCTTTCTCCTGCATCACCTGCTGTCATGCGGTAGGCAGTCCTATCTCCCCCGCCCACCCCCCACCCCCCAGAAAAAAGGATAAACACTAGCTTCTTCTAGTACCTGCTGATGGAGATTTATGAAAAATAAGCAAAAACACTCCATTGGGACACAAAACAAGGCCAAAAAAACAGCAGTTGGAAAAAACTTTTATATGGTGTAGATTTATCTTTTGATTTCCACAGTCTTAGCTGTCTGTACCAGCCTCGTAATTAGAAAATGGGGTGCCCTGGTTGGTTTGGCTAAGTGGATAGAGCATTGGCCTGAGGACTGAAGGGTCCATGTTCAATTCCAGTCAAGGGCACATGCCTCGGTTGCAGGCTTGATCCCCAGTAGGGGAACGTGCAGGAGGCAGCTGATCAATGGTTCTCTCTCATCATTGATGTTGCTATCTCTCTCTCCTTCTTCCCTTTCTCTCTGAAATGAATAAAATATATTTTTTAAAAATGAGGCTACATCAAAGTTACTTGGGAATGCCACTCATATTGAAGATAAAATTTTATCATGTACCCATTTTACACTTTGAGATAAACTTAGATATGCATTTAGATCTTTAGTGATAAACATTTCATCTGGGCTCTGTGCCATGGTCACTACTTAGGAGACCCGACTAGGCTGTCAGTGAGGCCTATGGAGTTGCGGATGGGGTGACTATGAACCAGAGACCTGTTGGGATTGAGCCCTGACCCCATCACGTACATGAGTTGGAGGCTGACACAGCGAAGGTTTGGCATCCTCATAATCACTCAGGATTGGGCAGCGGCAGACCACACTGACCCGGCACCATAACCCTCTTGGGCATAAGAAGCAAATCACAAATGTGAGCACGTCAGGTCAGCGCTGCTGCTCACAACACGTGAACAATTGTGTGCTTTCACCTTTATCAGAGTTCACACAATCGTAAGATTCCATTTAAGTGTAATAACTCACACTCAAGATTATTTTTGGACACATTAGGATTTGGACCTCCTCTTTCAAAAAAATACTCTAAGATGCCTAGCCAGCACAGAGCCAGATTTGTAGTGGTTGAACGTCAACCTATGAACCAAGAGGTCAAAGTTCAATTCCCTTTCAGGGCACAGGTTGCAGGCTCAATCCCCTATAGGGATGTGCAGGAGGCAACCAATCAATGGTTCTCTCTCATCATTGATGTTTCTATCTCTCTCTCCTCCCTTCCTCTCCGAAATCAATAATTTTTTAAAGTTAAAACACCAACACCCAAACACACTCTAAGATTCCATTCGCAGTTCAGGCTGTGCTGCCTTGCCTCCCAGCCCCCTCGGATCACGCACCTTTAGTCACCAGGGAAACGTCCAGCAGGGACCTGTCGGTTTTCTTTCGTTTTATGTGTGGGCGTAGGAAGCTCCCTTCTCTCCGGTTGGTTTTGATCCATGTCTATAAGAGCTCAAGGTTATCTCTGGCTTGAAACAGTTGTGATGTTAAAAGGACTGTGTGTCCAATGAGTTTATGTTTTGAGGGAGGGGCAGTAAGCACATTAATAATAATAAGTACTCAGTCAACAAGACAGAAAAGGGAATTACTCCATAAAAATAAAACTCCATAATGTTTGATATTAAAAAAATCCCAACATTATACCAAAAATAACCAATGATATCAAGCAGTATGCTAGGTAAGTATTGTGAAGAATGATTATGAAAAGAAATATAATTTGCCCAGCCAGCTTGGCTCAGCAGTTGAGCTTTGACCTATGAACCAACCAGGGTTTGATTCCTGGTCAGGGCAAGTGCCTGGATTGCAGGTTTGATCCCCAGTAGGGGGCATGCAGGAGTCAGACTCTATCTCTCTTCCTTTCTCCCTTCTTCTCTGAAATCAATATATTTTAAAAATATAACTTCTTCCTGACAGTTTTTGCTCTAAAATGAATACAATAAGAAAGACACTGGCAAAGAAAAAAAAAATGAACACATTTTTAATACTATTGCTGCCCTCCTCAAATTCTCTAACCTAACCTTCATAGTTCTAAAATGTGTTTAGCGAATTTTAAGGATTTTCCTCCAGTTGGAAAGTTGGCCATAAAGAAGGGAGAAAGAGACCGGAGGAGAGAGTTTGTGAGAAAGGGAGGAAGGAGGACGGGGCAGAGACTGAACCAGACGTGGGAGGAACAGGATGGAGTACAGGTGTGGTCCCTGCGACACCTGCCTTCTGTTGCACCAAACCCTTGCCGAGCAGCTGCTCAGGGCCCGCACTCTCCCAGGCCCTGGCGCCTCGGCAGGAGCAACTCGAACCCCTTCCCTTTCCTGACTTATGCCTGGTGCCAGGGTCGGCCCACCTGTTCAAAGAAGGGCTCTGTGCCCCAGGCACTTGCTGTCAGCACTGCCTAACCCGCCGTTGAAAGCGCCACAGCTGCCATTGAAGACAACAGACAGCCATGGTTGTGCTCCCATAGGTTTTATTACACAGGCCAGCCAGCGTGGCTTAGTGGTTGAACTTCTACCTATGAACCAGGAGGTCACCCTTTGATTCCTCATCAGGGTGCATGCCCAAGCTTCAGGCTCCATCCTCAGTAGGGGATGTGCAGGAGGCAGCCCATCAATGATTCTCATCACTGATATTTCTCTCTCTCTCTCTCTCCCTCTCCCTTTCTCTCTGAAATCAGTAAAAATTAATTTTAAAAAAGTTTTATTAGACAGAAGGTAGGCGATCTGGCTGCAAATCTTCCTTTACCTCCTGTGTGCTGAGTGGGAGGAAACAAAGAAGTGTACAATATCATTACAGGTGACGATAAATGCCTGGAGGGAAGTCTCACAGGCTGAGGGACAAAGGCCAGGATGTGCAAGCTGCACTTCAAACCCTTAGGGAGGTCTTTCTAATGGCAATGCGGCAGAGCTCCCAGATGGCTGGGCTGTCACAGAGGCGGGGAGGGGAGGGAGGGGGGGGCCTGGCACAGTAGACAGGCTCTCATACTGGGAAGTAGGTGGGCAAGCTGGCTCTATGGCTGAGCCAATGGGGAGTCCCTCTGACTGCTGATGGAGAGGGATGGTTAGGGCCATACTGACCACTTCTCTTCCAGACTCTCTGAAGATAAGAATTCCAAAATAGCATGTGGGCAGATAAGAAACCTAGAGAAGGAAATTAATTAGCGTTTTTACAGAAGGCAAGAAATGTAGTTGGTGGGGTAGGGGCGAAGAATGAACATAAATGAAAATGATTGGTGGACAGTGCCACAGCTTGAGGATCATGTGAGCTGGCCAGAATGAAATCCCTGCTCGAGGGCGCTTGTATTCAGACAAGCAATGACTAGAAGGTGAGGGAGCAGAAGGACGTAGAAAGCGTCATTAAAAGTTCACATTTCATTTAGTCCATGATATTGAAGAGTTCTGTGAGGAGGAAGCAGCAGGTGAGACTTTAGGAAGGTAAGACTTTCTATTCATGCCTGCTGCTCTCAGAGACCAAAAGGAGGCCCATTGCTTCGCCCAATTGGTCATCTCTTGCTTGTCTCCCTAAAGATCCCCAAGCATATGTCTCCAAGGCCACACTGATGTCATCCAAGCTCAGGGTGGAAGCTGGATTAGAGACCACTGCTCTACAGGAAATGGCACCAGATAAAGGTTAGAATTGGGAGTGGAGAGAAAAATGAACTTGATGATTCAGAATGATCAATACATTTCTAAACTCTAACAAACAGACAAAATATTATTTTATGAGAAATGAATCACAGAAATCTTTCATGTCTGGCCACAGTGATGCCTATGGGAGGCAGAGCAGCAATGGCTCTCCAGAAACTTCACACCACACCTGGCAGGACCCCGGGGGTGTGGACTCAAGAGCCAGGGGTCACCCTGTCTGACTCCCAAAGCCTGGCCATGGGCTGTCTGACCTTCAGAACCTTTGTTCTCCCCGAACACTCAGCTCTTAAGGTAACATCTGTCCAGAGAAATCAGCAACTGACAGGGCCCTTGAGCTGTAACCTCAGAATGAAACCATGAGGTCCAAGTACCCACGCAGAGGCATGTGCCAGCACACGTTGCCATCTTCGTGGGGAGCAGTGGTCACACACAGAACACGCCGCCTGACCTCCCAGGAGGCTCGGGTCTGAAGGCTTGGCGGGGAGCAGGAGGGCGGTCTCCAGAGAAGGCATCTGTAACCAGGACGCCCTGCTCCCTTCCTGGCCAAATGGGTGACTCATGGTGTAATCTCGAGAAGTCACTCACACCCCAAGCACTTGACTTCCTTCCATTAGTAACAATGATCTAATGCTAGAAACCCTGAAAACATGAGACAATTCCCTTTTTTCGATTATCAGCAAATAGGTGGCTAAGAAAACAAGAAAGGTGCATGAAGCCAAAGCAATTCATTCTTTATCCTGGCATCGCCCCAAAAGGTGAGTAATGCTCCCTCTAGAATGTTTTCTCTGGGTTGGTTCGGCTCTGCTAGAGCTGATTTAAGAAACTGGGTTCCTTCTTCCCACACAAGCAGGGTTCACACTGCAGCTCTTTGTTCAGGTGAGGATAAGAGCACCAGTGACTTTCTGAATTCCTGCACTGTGTGTTCACCACTGTGTCCTAAGCTGCTCCTTTAATGAAAGAACTCTGCTCACACGGAATAAATCTGCAGCATTAGCCCAGGAGGCACGCCCTCAGGTCATGGGGTTCAGATATGACCAGAATGAGGGCTTCAGGCAGGGCTCAAAATTTTCCACAATATATGTTTAGCCACAATATAAATCTCAAATGTTGTTTGATTATTGCTTTTAATACACGAAGAGAAGGGAAAGGGAGCAGCATAGGAGTTAGGTGTGAGGAGCTCAGAGTCCACTGGCCTGGCCTCACCCCAGTGCTGCCAACTGGCGGTAGGTGGAGGACCAGCTACTCAATCCCGCAAAGTCTCAGACTTCTTACTTGCAAAATGGGGTTGAGAGGCCCACTATATGCACATTGCTGTGAAGGAGGCCTACTACGTGCATGTTGCTGTGAGTGTTAAATGAGAAAAGAACATGTGTGGAAATGACCCATAAACTGTGTATAACAATGAACGCAGTACCTAATGTATAATTGAACTTGGTTTTTCTAAGTGAGGAAAAAGTGCTGCCATGTCATGCAGTTCAACTTTCTTCATCTACTTTTTGACCACTCAGAGCTTTCAAACAATTCTTCTTTAGGCAGAAATAACATCTCTGATTCTTCACAATATCCACCAAGTTTAGAGCAGGTGCCACACCCACTCTTTTGCTTCTCTCTAGGAACAGATGTGAATTCTACACCAAAGTCTATGGCACTTCTATGTTTTATCACAGATCCCCAAATAGGAACATTTTATGTTATTCTGAAGAAGTTATTTGTGCCTCAGACATAAGATCTTGATCATCACCTGGCAGATCACAGCTTGGCATCTAAGAGTTGAGCGATGAGGGACGCCACAGGAAAAGCAGGAACAACAAGCAGGGGCTGAGCCCTTACCTTCTTTAGCCTCAGAGTATAAATAGTCCAACCTCATAATTACATGGCCCTGTGTGCTGGGTACAGTAAAAATAAAACATAGGGCACTTGTGACCAGCACAGGGGCCCACCTCCCCGCCCATCACGCTCCCTGACGCTGACCCAGGACTTGAGAAAGTAGATGACTGGCAAAAAGAAACACAGAGATGCGAGGAAGGCACCTAAACCAGGTGACATCCACCCCAGGGCAGGTATCTTTCCCTCCGACCGTGTTTGCCGTTTGCTCCTTCGGCCTTTTGATGCCTCTATTGGCGGCAACAGAAGCTGTAGCTGGGCCAGGAGCAAGACTGCTCAACCTGCCTCACAGTGTTGCACGTCAGTGAGGACACAGCAGTGAGGACATGGCAGCTTTACCCCTGACTTTTCAGTCCTCACTGGGCTTCGCTCACGCTCTCTGATGGACCTCAGGATGGGCTTAGCTTTAATGTCCTTCTCTGAGCACCTATGTTACATGGGTATTTGTGTCATTATTGCCAATTTGTGGCTGCATTGCCAATTAGTTCAGTGAAGATGGCCACTTGGAAATGGTCATGGTCAGCTGGGCAGGGATGTCTCTGGTCACAAACGGCACAGCCTTTAACTGCTAAGCACGACTGCAGAGTGCGCTGTGTAGTCCTTTCAATGCGCCCTTCACCTCTCAGCTAAATAGAGCTAAAAGGGACTCATTAATCACAGAGAGTGATGATGAATATTATAACCAGAATGATGGGGCTTGAAAAGGGCCCTTAGCCGTAGCCAGTTTGGCTTAGTGGATAGAGCGTTGGCCTGTGGAAAAAAGGATCCCAGGTTTGATTCCGGCCTAGGCCCTGATCAGGGATCATGCAGGAGGCAATCAATTGATGTGTTTCTCTCACATTCATGTTTCCCTCTATGTTTCCCTCTCTCTTCCACTCTCTCTAAAAATCAATGGGAAAGCATCCCTTTGTGAGGATTAACAAAACAAACAAAAGGTCCTTAAATTCAGTGTGGTATTTTTTACAGAAAAAATAATCTTGCAACTTATTAAAGATAGTCTATATTAATTATACACACACTATATCATTATCCTATGCAGGAGGGTGGGGCAGTGAGCTACAAGCTGGTGGTAGAGAGCTACAGGAGTGGGCAGGGCAGCAAGCTATGAGGGGAGTAGCAGGGGCAGCTACAGTAGAATGGAGCAGCAGGCAAAGAGCTACTGGAGGGTGGCAGCAAGCTACTGGCGAGCTATTGGTGCATGGATTCATTTACAGGGCGACTAGTATGTATGTAAACACACAAATACTCTTTCTGCATAAATAAACTTTTAAATAATGTTATTTAGGAATAGGGATTCTGGCTCAAGGATTCTATGACAGCAAAATAACCAAGGTTTTCCTTAAAATATAGGAATGAACTGGGGCTGTCTTAGGAGATAGCATGTGAAGGGACTGGAGAGAAGTTCTCAGGAGATAACACATAAATGGCTTGGAGAAGGTCTTAGGAGATGCTGGAATACGTGTTGCTAGGATGCATGTGAGCTCCTAGCCCAGCTGCGTCCTGTCATTCAGGAAGCATGAGTCCTCTTATTCTAGTGACCAAGACGAACAAAGGATGTAGTTAAGCCAGACGAGTTGGCTGCAGTTCCAAAATTAACTCTTCTGGGAGACCATAAAGCCCTTATTTGAAAAATCCTTCATGCATCCCCTTCTTTGGCTTTGATTATTCCAAGAGGGGCGGAGGAAGGTGCAATGGGATCTGAGGCCTGCTGGAAAGAGTTCCAGAAAGTTCTAAATGTGCAAGAAACTAACAACTTTAGCCAGAACAGGTAAGCCTGAGTCCACTGGTATTTCGTTTTCTTTCCACAAACAGACATCTGGGACCATCTGGGGACGTGAATCCTGAGAGCTGAGAGAGAATAGGAATTTGCACCTGCCGCTGCATCTGGTCTCATCGGCATAAATGACATGATGAATGGAGGAGCCCAAAGTGGGGCACAATGGGTATCATGGTTCGGTGGAAACTGGAGTGAGAATCCATCCGAACCCTGGTTCTGCCCCCTCACAGCTGTGCTATTCAGGGCTATGTGGAAGCTGCCAAAACCTAATTATTAGTAGAAGTGGCTTAGGCCTGGCAGCATGGCTCAGTGGCTGGGCGTCGACCTATGAACTAGGAGATCAGGGTTCAATTCCCCATCAGGGCACATGACTGGGTTGCAGGCTTGATCCCCAGTAGGGGGTGTGCAGGAGGCAGCCAATCAATGATTCTCTCTCATCATTCATGTTTCTCTCTCTCTCTTTCTCTCTCTCTCTCTCTCTCTCTCTCTCTGAAACCAATAAAAATGTAAAAAAACAAACAAACAAAGAAGTAGCTGAGGCTCAGGACACCAGCTAGGCAGGACAAAACCACAGTTGTCATCGGGGAAGTGGGTCAGGCCATGAAGGCTGCCAGGTCCCCATCTGCATCTCATTACCATACCAGTTTCCTTCCCAGGCCCAGAGCGCCCAATGTCCTGCAGTGATGATGTGATGACTCTCCGTGGCTTCCGCTGGCTCCCACAGGACCAGCTCCCACCAGAGAGAGGAGGCTCCCCAGCAGCACCCTCACCATCTGCAGGGAGGAAACACTGCACTCAGAGCAGGGGGGAGTGCAGGAGGGGTGCCACTCCGCTTTGGCTATGTGGCCACTGAGCTCAGTCAGTACATCCAGGAGGTGGAGGGCACATGGGACAAGGTGGCTCCCAGTCAGACCACATGTTGGAGGGGGTCTCCCCAAGATTAGCAAAACATGCCCCCAAGGGCCAGACAGCCCTCCTATGATGCCTCATGCAGCTCCTGCATCAGGCCACTTCCTAACCATCTTGCTTTCTTCAACAATGAAATGGTTGACATGATAACACTTAACTCAGAATGAATGTGAGGAGCACTCAGGTCTGATAAGGCATCTGGAACATATGAAATGCTTTACAAAGAAACACGTTTTCAGAGTTGTCCCCAGACTACCAGGTTTCTGGAAGCCTGTGTGCACTGGCGGAGACCCTGAGCCCCAGGTTCATGCTCAGATCCTTTGGGAAGTGTCCTGAGAGTTAGCAGGTTGGTTCAAGGTCACCAGGTCAAATGTAAACAGACACATGAACAAGAAGTAGGTCCAACCATCAAGTCAAAGGAGGAACAAAATTCACTTTATTTTGTAAGAAACAGACAGCTTTCTCTCATTTCTAAGTTATGGATTAGTACAACAAAAGGCATTTTCTGTAGAATGTAGCTGAGTATTTATGTTGAATAGGAAAATACATTTTTCTCTGTACTCCTTACTCCAAGCAGTCTGAATCCATTTTTTTTGTACTGATTAAACCCCATGGGACACAATACAAGTTCCTGTTGCTATGAGGATGCTGGGGTGGAACTAGCTAGCAGTCCCCTGTTGTGATTGGTGACATGACTCAAGTGAAGACTCCAAGAGCCTGACTTCCACGTGCATTCAGGAGTTCCACTGTTTCTCCTGCTGGCTGTCGCTGATGCCGGGACTAATAGGCTAGGCCCTGAGTCCAGTGGCTTACAGCCAACATATGTAAGGTTCCTGGACTGGGAGCATTCCTCGGGTCTCCTGATCTGCACAGCTTCTCTTTTGGCAGGAGGGCAAAGGGGTTTAGAAGAAAAGGCAGGTTTCTCAGGGTCAGTCCTGCCCACCTTAGTCCACCTGAGCCCATCTTGATGAAAATACAACAGACCTGCCTCGGCCTGGGCATGCCGAACACCAACCATATCAAATGAGGCATGTGGCTTGCTGGCCGCGAGTTTGACTTGCTTGCCACACGCAAACAAAGCCCGCCTCCTCTGGAAAGCACTCTCTGATTTCTCAAAACTCAGTCAGATGACCCTTCTCCGTGCTGTCCCTTGTATCATTGATATCTCATTCGAAATGCCAGAAAATACACATCAAACCAGCGTGTGCAAGAAAGGGCATTTCTCCAGTAGCGATGTCTCCCAGACTAGCACAGTGCACAGCATCTCACACTCATCGGATTCTTGCTGGGTGCCTGCAGTGTGCAAGGCCTGCTCCTAGCAGCTGTGGGAGCTGACACTCCAAGTCTGAATGAAGAAGGCCCTTCCCACCTGCAGGTGGGATGAAGCATCCACCTCAGACTTGGGCGCTCATGCCCATCAAGTGAGTCATTTCCCTGTTAACGTAAGAAAACATGCACATCTGTAAAGAGCTTTGTGAGTTTATTTGAGCCAAAGGGTTGACAACTGCTGGGAAGCAAAACCTCAACATATTGGGATAGTGCTCCAGAGAATAGAGGTTTTTCACCTTGTTCGAAACATTAGCAAGGAGGGTACGGAGGGCAAGAAAGAGACCTAAGTGGGCTACATGAACTCTTGGTGATAAATTAGGGAAGGGGAGATAGCAAAGTGGGGAAACCTCTGGGGTTGGATAAAAAGTAAAATGATAGACATATGCTGCTTTTATTTAGGTGGGGTGCAGGGTAGTTAACAGTCAGCAATTAACTCATTAACAATGAGGGGATCTGTGGTCTTTGCTGAGAGGTGCCTGTGCTTTGAGGGGCCTGGAAAAAAGGGAAATTACTTTGACCTTACCATAATAGGTTATTGTAGATGAAAAAGACAATAGACAGGCTCAGTTAAGGTAAAGATGGACCTTTGTGCGACTACCCACCACAACTAATTCTAGTTAAAGTTTAATTTCAGACTTTAGGGGACTTTAGGTCTCTGAGTTTGCAAGGCCCCACGCAGGCCTCCCCTGAGTTTGTCAGGTCAGCGTGTGGCTCCTTTTTGCCCACACCCTGGACTACCCGCTTTCTGTGTTTGTGCAGAGATTATCACGGATTTCTCCTTTGTTTACCCCAGTTTCCCAGCCTCTCCTATGGCCGAGACTCAGCCCAGCACCCTGGCCACTGGCGAGAGTGAGCCCAGGCTTGTGTCTCAGTGGGCTCCCCCTGCAGGTGCCACGCAGCATAAGTTTGAGGCGCTATCCACACTCGCCCAAGTGGCCATGGCCGCCTCCTAAACTTCAGGCCTGTACCTCCATAGCAATCAGCACCTGCATCCACCGTCTCCTCCTTCCTGCCCCTCCTCAGGGAAAGCCTTGTCTGAGAGGAACCGAGTCCTGGGTCCAGGTTCTGGAGCCTGCTCTGCCGGGCACTTCTGCTTTGGAGGCACAGCTCTCATCTGAACATGTGCATTCCCTTGTAAGTCAGGTCTATTCATTCTCTCAGGCAGCACTTCATACCAGCCACAGTAGTTGAAAAAGCAATGGAGCAATGTTCCCAGGAAGACTGCTAGAAAGCACCTGCCAGCATGGCTCAGTGGTTGAGCATCGACCTATAAACCAGGAGGTCACAACTTGATTCCCAGTCAGAGCACATGCTCCATCCCCAGTGTGGGGAGGGCAGGAGGCAGCTGATCCATGATTCTCTCTCATCATTGATGTTTCTCTCTCTCTCCCTCTCCCTTCCTCTCTGAAATTAATAAAAAAGAAGATAAGAACTCTTTTAAACTGCATAAAGTGGTATATATTTATTATAATTTAGAATGTTTCATTGAGTTTCCTGTCTAATTCACATTCATATGTTGCTATTTGCTGTGCATAGAATCAATTAGTGGTACTTTTATTAATAGCCAGGCAAGAGGTGTGTAAATGTACATAGAAAATAACCCTCTACCCTGGTCTTGTTCCTTGAGAAAATCCAGCTTTTTACAGAAAAAGGAGCCTGTTGGCCGGAGCAGGCATAAGAGCTAGAATTGAGCATCGGGGGTGAACACTAGGCTCCCTCCAGGGCTCCTGTGCGGCCTTGGGAAGGTCGCTCACCTCCAGGCCCACCCCACCGGATTAGATGACACAGCGCATGTAGACACTAGCACGTCCTTGGCTATCAGCATCACCATCAGTAACCTCCCTGCCCCCTGCAAGCCGCTAACATCCATCAGGCCTGTCAGGACCCATGAGGACCCAGGAGAACCTGTGAAGACCCGTGATGACCTGTAAGGACTCAACAGGGCTTCTGGACCAGGCCAGAGTGATAACCAACCAATGAGGTTTTGCTTTCAGACGGGTGTCTGAGCTCATTAGTTGACTGGAACAACAAGAAGAGGAATTAGCACCTTCTTTAAAGAACACAACCTAACTTTTTTTTCCCTAAAAAAAGCAACACATAAGGCAAGGTGCATTGGTGTTGGTGGGGGAGGGATGGAGCAAAGAAAGAAGAAAAGAGAGAGAACTCATGAGCAAGGACAACAGTATAGTGATTGCAGAAGGGGATGGCGGAGGCAGAAGAGGGCATAGAAGGCATACATGAAGATGGGAAAAAATAAATAAACAAACAAACAAATAAATAAATAGAAGTAGACAGAACCTATGAAAACAGCGATTCCACAAACCCTCATTAAATATCTGCTACGATAAGGAGTCATTTTGCAGGTGTCAGTGATACACCACACAGAGGATGATCCTTCCTATGTAAAAGAAGGGCTGGCTTGCAGGGAGAAACTATCAGAGACCAGGCCTCTGCAGAGGATAGGAAAAATACAGGCTGGCTCTTACCGTGGAAGGAAATGTGAGAGAACTCTGGATAAAGGCTGGGATTGTGCGAGCAAAGGAAAAAATGATTTGCGGGTTTTCTTTGGCAACTTGGTTCTTAATATTCCTGCATAGGAAGCGTTATTTCCTTCCAAGTTCCTGACCTAGTGACGTCAGCTCCTGTCCTAGACCAGCTGGGCTTGGCCCCCTTTACCACCCTCTCCCTGCTCAGTCCACCTGAAGGCGTAATTGGGAGTCTGGAAGGAAATGCCTGGGCGGAAGGGACACATTTGTAGAGAAACACAGGCTTGCTAGAAACGGGTTATTCTGGTGGCGTGGGACTGGATCTTATTCCTGGCCCTGAAGGCGTGTCGGTGTGGGGTACAGGTCCTGGGAAGGAAGGGAGGGCTGCACCACAAACGGGCATGTTTCCATCTGAGGGCGCTCAGTGTGGCAGCAGCCCCAGTATTTGCACAGCTGAGGGAGAGAGAGGAAGGCCCTCTGGGCGCAGACGCCAGGAACGGGAGGAGTTTGCAAACCAGAAAAACAGGACTTGGGAAAGGGCCACAAAAATTATAAGTAAAAAGCACCGTGGCCAAAGCAAACCGGGTGTTGGATGCGAAGCCCAAGGGAGTCAGTAAATAGAGACTGGCATGACCCTCTGACGCCAAGTCCGTGGCTTCATCGTAGTCATGAAGCTGTCAACACCACGACACGTAGAGCTCAGGAAGAAGGCGGCTTCCGCATGACAGCGTGCGAACACCAAGGCCTCAGGTCAGGAAGAACCTGGATTTCATTCTATCCGGGAGCCTCTCAAGGATGATGAGTGAAGGGTAGAATCTCTGAGCCCCAGCTTCTGTCTGTAAGACCAGGGCCATGCCCGACCTGTTGGCTGCAGCGCTTCCCTGCTCCTCTTCACCCTGTTCTGCCCTCCTGGCGGCATTGCATGAGCCCAGGTGCACCCGTATCCATCTGTCTTACCCTGTGTCACCTGGACCAGTGGCACATTCTCACAGCCCTGTTGATACCCATCTGCCTCCAGATGAGTGGCTAAGGAGCTCAGGGGTAAGCCAGACCCTCCTCAGTCCAGGGAAATGGGCGCCATGGTGACATGTTCAGGAGAAACAGAGGGTGTTTGTGAGCCCACATCCACGCCACCACGGATGCCTTCATGATGTGAGCTGTCCCCCTTCCTCCCAGTCAGCATGTGTGTGGCCTCTCAGATTGCTCCTTCCACGCCACCCGGCAGCGGCCTGTTTGGGTGATGTGTGCAAGGGGTCCAGACTGAGCCTCCATCCCGCTCATGGCTCAACAGTGCTGCTCACGCTCTTCTCGGTGGCATCCTCTCAGGGGGTCTGCTGACAGCCAAGTTCCTTATTGAAACACCTCCTCTTTAGCAAGTGGTACAGGGGTGCAGGGAGCCTGGCAGCCCAGCAAGGGGGCAGCTTGGTTGGGGGGGGGGTCTGACAAGCTCTGACCAGCATCTCCCCACTGGCCTCCGAGACCCAGCTCCCACCACAGGAACCCGTTTGGCTACCTTGGCGTGTGGCTTCAGCACCCGGGGCCAAGAGAACAGCAGGTGGTTCTCTGTGTAAAGTGGGGCAGGAAGAAGCTTCAGGGATGAGAACGTTTGGTAAGCAGGACAAGGTAGTATGGGGCTGGGAGGGAGGAGAGGTCCTCCCCTGGGACAGTATGATCTGAGGGGCATCCAGGGTCTTGGGGATCGGAGGGTGGCGGCTACGGACAAAGCGAGATGGCAATATGACAATTTCTTAGATGAAGTGTATTGGGGTGACATTGGTTAAGTAACATGATACATTTGAAGGCTCTTGACTTTGAGGAAGTCTGACCTGGAATCAGCGTTCTGTGAAAATGAACTAGAAGTGCATTGACTGTGAGGGCATCCCGGCTGCGGTGGCTCAGTGGTTGAGCATCGACCTAAGAACCAGGAGGTCACAGTTTGATTCCCGGTCAGAGCACGTGCCCGGGTTGCAGGCTCGATTTTCCCTGCCTCAGAAGGAGGCAGCCGATCCATGATTCTCTCTCATCATTGATGTTTCTCTCTCTTTCCCTCTTCCTTCCTCTCTGAAATCAATAAAAATATAAAATAATATGGAAGTGCACTGGCTTTCAGGATCGATTTGAAATGGAAAGTGTTCACTAACACCCATCTGAGCTCTGGCTAAGATGCGGCCTCTGGGGCTGAAACCCATGAACAGCATATACGGTCTCAACCTACAAGGCAGCGATTGTTCTCTCTTTTTCCAGGACAAATAATAACTCAGAAACCAGAAAGCTATTAGGAATAGGTAAATATAAAGCAAAACAATTTTAAGTATAATGGAAAAAATAAACAAAACCAAGTAAGTTGATATATTTTTAAAAACACTGAAAACATCTCCTTTTCATTTTAGAAACCAAAATCAACATAAGCATTTTAACCCAAAGCTGGGAACATATGAAGGTGACCAAGTAGGAAAGCTGCAGGCTGGTTTCTGAATATATATATATATATATATATTTGTTTACTGAATAATGCAATTGATTGTGCTAAGGTTTCACACCCCTTCCTACTGCAGGGATAATGCTAATAAGTAGTAGTATTAAATAACAGTGTGAAACTTATTAAGTATCAGGCATTTCTAAAATTATGACATATAGTCTCTACAATACTACACAGTGGAAATGACATCTCCATTTCACAGATGGGAAAACTAGGGCCTGAGAGACCAGACTAGTAACTGCAGCCAATGCCAAAACAGCCTGGAAAGACCACT
The DNA here is from genome assembly GCA_011751065.1 of Lasiurus cinereus. NCBI lineage: Eukaryota > Metazoa > Chordata > Mammalia > Chiroptera > Vespertilionidae > Lasiurus > Lasiurus cinereus. The sequence goes on from JAAGEH010000289.1 coordinate 445,928, forward strand.
GAAGGGCCTGCAGAGGGGACTCTGATCGGGTTTCTCATTGAAACCTAATGAGCACCTTCAACACAAACATTTGCTCAGAAGCAATTGCAGTAGCTCAACTTAACCCTAGCACCTCAGGTTCAAACACCAAACATATCGCCTGTTTCAGCCACATATGAAACCACTTCTCTCACCAGCGGCCGCCATTTTCTTATCGTGGAGTGACTGATCACTTATTACGACCCTATTCCCCACGAAGGCTTGACGTAAAGGGAAGAGACTTCCCATCGCATGCCAAGCCTGCAATGCATTCCACAGTTCACCTCCAGCCCACGCATTTATTCAGCAGATACTGAGTGCCCTAGACCACATGCAGCCCTGGCTGCTGACCATACAGACGATGCCCAGGCCCTGGCAGAGACCAGCAGATTCCAGACAGGTAGATGGTGATAGAGGACAGATAGAATCGTGTGGGTATGTTCTTGTGGCAAAAACAGAGCCATTCCTCCCACTGACCATCTATCTGCCTTGTCAGCAAGTTAAGCTCTGAATTTCAGCTGGGCACATGGCCGTGCAGATGAAAGTCAGCATTACCAACCTCGCTCGAGCAATGTATGGTTCTTAAATGAATTCCCGCCAAAGGGCTTCGAAGGACAGTGGTGCGAGCAGCACGGCCATGCTCTGAAGGAGGCAGTGTGCCTGGCTCCTGACTTTTCCTGTGAACTGAAGTGAGAACTCCTGGATCAGAGCTGGAGCCTGTGGAGGCCCAGGGGGCAGAATCTCAGGGACAAAGGAGCAAGTTAGAAGGTCACGTCCATCACCAGCCCGATTGCTTCCCTCTGGACCAAGCTTGTATGGGCAAACAAATGTTGCTCCTGTACAATTCCTGTGTTTGGGGGTCTCTGTCCCTCCCATTTGACTTAGATCTGTGATGTGGCCACTTGGGAGCAAAGTTGTTTTGTAGGAGGTTGAAATGGGTGGTGTGTGTTGGTGTCTGGTCAGAGGACTGAGAGGGCAGCTGGTAGGTTTAAGCTAGCCTAGTGCAGTCACTTCTAAGTGAATTTCTGCATTGAAGGTATCAATTAAGTTCCGGTGGGAAACCGTTTTGCCAAAGCCGACAAGAAGATAGACACACATACAGAGAACCAGGAAGCAGAGACCGAGGGGTGTCTGTGGCCTCTGGACAGGGGACTCAGGGAGGTTTCGGAGGCAAGTCAGAGTCCTGGTGCACAAGAGCCATGTGGGGGGGAAACTCTAGCGAGTGGAGGGCACAAAAGCAGAAATCCAAGAATATGGCTTCGCTGTGTCTCAGGACCAGTCGGAGGCACAGGGCCACTTCTCACATTCCACTCCTCCCACCCCCCCGCCCCACTGAGTCAAGAATCCTGACCCCTAGCACAGACGTGGGCCCACGTGTGTGCTTGCTCCTCACAGGGTCTCTTCCAACAGTGTGACCCAGTCAGGAGGCTCAGCTTCCACTCAGCCGTCTATAGCTCAGCATCTAACAATCATGTCAGAATGTTCCCCACATCTCCGTACGAATATTCCCCATTTCTCTCAGTCTGGCCAAGGGATGGTCTCCTGATCCGCCGCATCACTTGCCTTCTTCCTTTTTTAAATATATTTTTATTGATGTCAGAGAGGAAGGGAAAGAGATAGAGACAGAAATGAGAGAGAATCATGGGTCGGCTGCCTCCTGCATGCTCCCTACTGGGGACTGAGTCCACAACCTAGGCATGTGCCCTGATTGGGATTGAACCATGACCTCCTGGTTCATAGGTCAACGCTCAACCACTGAGCCACACCCCTAAGCACTTGCTTTCTTCCTGAAGTTCCACGAATATGACTGCCCACACTTCCATTTTAATTGTTGATAACCTGCCATTCTGTCCTAATCCATGTGTGCCTCCCCATCGCAACTAAGATTCAGCATGAGCCCTTCATCGTAAAGCCTGCACCATCCCTTTGGCTTCTGTCTCCTCCAACAGAAGGTGACCCAGAACCCTTCTGTGTGTCGCTTCCTGCACCACCTCACCCCCCAGATCACAGTGCAGAACCCTAATCTCCCGCTCTTCTCCCACCAGGAAGCTGAGTGGCTGAAGTGTCCTAGTTATATATAGCGCTGATGTCAGCGGATGCCAGGCTCTTCAGCAAGGCTCAGTCCCCGGCGGAGCGGAGCGAGGACCATGCCATCACAGGGGTAGACCGTCGGCCCAGGAGCACCCCTACCCTGCCACGGGGCCGTCCTGCTGGGAAGCACGGGCCGAGGGCAAGGTGAGTGCATGCTTCCTGAGTGAGTTCTTCCTCAGTTGTCACGGGCTCAGTACTGTGACTCACAAATGAGCATTCTTCACCCTAAAGGACAGCTGTCGATGCCAATTTTAAACCGTCCCCACAAAGCGTGCCGGCTTGATCTGCGTCCTTGCCTCACACTGCAGTCTGCGGCCCAGGGGCTGGGATGCTGGGGAGTGGGGCCAGCAGGGACATATGAACAATGAACATGAGCTGGGAGAACGGGAGAGGAGGGGCAACTCTCATTGTCCCCACCGCCTGGGGGTCTTTGTGCATAGACAAGACCTACGGAGCCCAGCATCCCCTCTGCTCACTGTGACACTGCTGTCCAGGGCGACAGGCTCTGGCCCCGGTGGGGGAGGTGCAGGCAAGCCTTCAGCCAGACCATTGCGAATGCCTCCTAAGGAACAAAGACGTTCTCTAAAAGGACAACACGTCACCCCAGGGAGCGCCTCCGCTGTGTCAACACGCTTGTTTCCACAGGGAACAGGCTCCGTGGTGAGGCAGAGGACGCAGCAAGCCTCAGCCATCATGGAGGAATTCCACGGACATGGTACCACAGAGTAAGGAACAGGGTACCCCTCGCCCCGTGTGGTATAGACAGAGTAAGGGACATAGTGCCCCATGCCCCATGTGGAGTGGACATAGTAACGGACATGGTAACCCACGCCCTGTGTGGAGAGGACATAGCTCAGCACTAAGGAGGACCCCCCTGGCTTGTGTACTAGCCTGTGGCTGACGGTGCACTCTCCGTGCTCCCAGGGCAGCGGGCCCGGGGTGGAGCAGCCTTGTCACTAAGCCTTTTGTAGTCCTCTTCTCCTTTGGAAGCTATTTTCAGAAGAACAGCTGCTCGGCAGGAATGAGGCCAGCTGACAGCTGAGGTGCGTTCTGTGGGGCCTGTCCCCGTGAGTGACCAGCGCTCTGCTCTTCCTTCTGGGCAGCCTCCCATTTATCTCTGTGGCCAACCTTGACTTACTCTCCCATCAACCCACAAAGCATTCAAAATAGGCTCTATCATCCCTTCTTTAAAAATGACAACAGAATGTGGGAAGTGGGAATTCATAATCATCGTCACTCACTTTAACCCTGAGACCTGTCATCATCTTGAGTAACTAACTTATCGAGAACTTTGTATTGGAAATCTTTTAATCATGATTCCTGGGAAAAGACGAAGCTCTTGTCATCTCAGTGCCCATGATGCAAACCATTCTCAAGAGAAGTGAGGGGTGAGGTGCCGACCCACTCCCCCCTGTCTGTTAAGTTCTAGCAGGGGACTCTGAAGGCCAGGCTCCTCCCCTGCACTCTGATTGTTGTAAAGAAATCTGGCTTTGGATGGGCGAGGTCCCTTCGGGGCTGATCTGAGCCATTCCTGATAGACCTGTGGTTTCTGCTGGAGACTCATGGTTCCAGCCAGGACAGGAGCCTAACTTTCCCCCCAAAGGACCCTGTGACCAAGCCTGAGGTCTGGGGGTGGGGCAGGGAGCACTGTGGTCACTCGCCTTCCCTAAGGGAGCAGAGGGAACCAGGGGAGCCGATATCTGATGCTCCAGACAGCACAGGCAGGAGCAGATGCTGTGGCTGATCCTTTCCTGGTTCCGGAGAGAAGAAGTTGGCACAGGGACCCAGCTCCGTGCCCACGGCCCACGCACGATGTCGAACCAGTTTGGGAGAAAGCGAGGAGGATTCGGACTCAGTTTCCAGAACTGAAACCGACCTAGAGTACCCAGATACAAGTGTAGGCTTCCTCTGGTATACTTCCTGCTTCAAGGTGTTTATGCAACATGGTTTTCACCATTTTCCTGATCAATGCGGCAAAAATCAGATGGTCACTAGAGTTTGAGATGAAATTGTTTACTTTAAAACTAGACCTGAGCTATGTTATCATTTTCTCATTCATCATAATCACATGTCAGTGGACCATTTCATGAATCCCAGTTTAAATCATAAGTGGGCCCTACTCTGTCAATCTAGAAGGATAAGAATATCTTATCTTTATAGCATAACTTTGATGTTTATAAAAGATTTAAAAAGTACAATTCTATCTCAAGGGGGGAAACCCTCAACATTGCTGTCTCAGCCCCAGTGTTGAGGATCATGGAGAGTCCCACCCCATAGCGGGGGTCACATGCTCTGCCTAATCCGGGGCTCCCGGGTAGCAGGGATGGCCACATTGCCCTGAGTCTCATACACAGAGCAGCTCTGTGAGTAGGAGCAGCTTCAACCACGGGTGTGGGCTGGCTGGTTTGCCCTGAAGGGTGTCCCGAATCAGGGTGGGGGTTCCCTTGGGGCATGGGGCAGCCTGGGCAAGGGGTCTGTGGTGGTTTGCAGGCTGGCCATGCCCCCTGGTGACCCAAGTGGAAGCCCTGGTATCTGGGATTTATCCATAATTAAAACTTTGTAACCTTGAGCAGAGGCCAGGGATGGCCAGGAAGCTTGACTTCCTCCATTGCCAGGGGCAACCCAAGCTTCCTGCTCTCTCCAGCTCTGTGGCTGCTGCCATTTTTGTTGGGATTTATTTATCTTCTATAATTGAAACTTTGTAGCCTTGAGCGGAGGCCAGGGCAGGTGGGAAGTTTGGCTTCCTCCATTGCTGGGGAAACCCAAGCCTCCTGCTTGCTCTGTTGCCACAGGCATCTTGGTTGGGTTAATTTGCATGTGGGTATAGTGGAGGTATGGTCAATTTGCATGTTTCTCTTTTATTAGTATAGATTTGACACACTGTACTATGCAACAATGCATATTTCCTGGGGTCATATGCAATCCACTTGGACCACCCACAGGCAGTCCTGTTGGGGGCAGAGAAAGCCTCAGCGTCTCAGCCAGGCTCTTCAGTGAGTCCCTGGTCCATCTGCAGCAGGCATTCCAGAGGCTCCCCTCAGAGGAGTGCCCCCTCCACCAGAAGTGCAGCTGCCAGGCATCAAGGGAAACATCTGTAAAAAGATACTTTGTCTCTTAGTCCCATTATTTGTAAGTGGATACCTTTACAAAGTATGAGTGGAATTCATTTACCTATCTTAAATTTGTCACTTTGGCAGGATCATAATTTCAAATTTAAAACACAGCACTTCTTGGGCACACATAAATTTTTGTTAACTTAATTTCAGAATATTAATGTATGAAAATAATATGAAAAAAAAGAATGTTTTCTTTTGGAGGAATTTAAGCCCAGTGTCTACTCAGAAGACTACACATTGAAGTAAGGTTTGAAAAAGGAACTGATCACATTTCCAATGATGACTCATATTCTCTCAATAAAATGTGACTTTCAGTTTGGTTCCCAGTATTCAGAGCAGTATGGCCCACAGTATGAAATTTTTATGTAAGATTTTAAATCTTAATTTAACTACAAGAAGATTGTACATTTGAAGACATTACAAGAAAGAGTATTGGTAACAATTATTTAATATTTCTAGTAGATTAAAAATTGTGGGTTTTTTGGTGGAAATTAATTTGATTATGGTCAAGACTCTAAAGTTATATGTTGATATCTAACCATTCATAATTACATAGTTATTCAAAGATAATCCCTGGATTTGCTTGAAAGAATAGTAAACTAAAATAGATGAAGTCCCATCAAATGATTAAAGAATAAACAGAGAATTTTGCATCAGTGTCAATGACATCAGTAGGAAAGTTCGCCCAGCAATATTATTTTCATTGGATGACCTAATGCCACAAAGACAACCTTCTAATCCATCGGGTCAAGGATGTGTATCCTGAATACATTGTATCATTTATCAGGAATCCAGCTCACACAGGCTGCTAAGACCCTGCAGGGGTTTGCAGCAAAGGGCAGGGAACAGCTGACGTGGACGCCCTGTGCCCACCTGGAGCCTTCTTCATGCTGAGCGTTTAGGCAGCGAGAGTGCTCCCAGGTGCTCTGGAGAAGAAAACCTTGGAGGACTTATTTTATGTCTTTTGTTGTTTGTTTATGAAAAATATGTTGACTTATGCCTGTGTTTAGGAGTATGCATGGACATAGTAAGGGACAGGGTACTTTCTCTTGGGATGTCTCCTTTCTCTTGCGTACTGCCAGTCTCTTGAGGTGAGATGTCTCCTTTCTCTTGTGGTTCTCAACCTGTGGGTCGCGACCCCTTTGGGGGTCAAATGACACTTTCACAGGGGTCGCCTAAGACCATCGGAAAACAGATACTTACATTATGATTCACATTAGTAGCAAAATTACAGTTATGAACTAGCAATAATTTTATGGTTGGGGGTCACCACAACATGAGGAACTGTATTAAAAGATTGTGGCATTAGGAAGGTTGAGAACCACTGCTCTAATTGGTTTACCTTTGTCCTCTGACCAGACACTAACACACACCACCTCCCTCGGTGGCCAATTTCAGTACCATCAGGGTCATTCAAGCCGACTGGAGAAGAGATGTGCAGTAACAGGACCTTATATAGTTTCCACTGAACAGATCCATCAGATAGAAATACTGTCAAGGGCACACTGACAGCAAAAAGGAGTATAAGATGTAGAAAGTGATCCTTTTGAGTCTTTATAGCTTTGTTTTTAATTTAATTTACCTAGTGATAAACTTTATGTAACTTAATTGTAACAACGACTGTGCTTGTGGAGTTTCTCTGCTGGATTGCGCGTTCCTGAGAGCTAATCCGTGGCTCCAGTGAGTGCGTCTTTGCACACTGGCTCCTTTCACGTAGCCACACACATCAGTCATCCGCGTCTTTTCGTGGCTGGATGGCTTTTCATTAAACTTTTATTTTGAGATAACTATAGTTTCACAGGCAAACGTGAGAAATAATTCAGAGCTACCCCCTGGACCTTGCCCCAGCCTCCCCAATGATAACACCTCCTAAACGAGAGTGCAACACCACAGCCAGGAACCTGACGCTGAGGTGGTCAAGACTCCTGCCAGTCATTACTCCGCTCCCTCGCTCGCCATGTGTGTGTGTGTGTGTGTGTGTGTGTGTGTGTGTGTGTGTGTGTGTGTTTTCTTTTCTTTTTCTCCCTTCCCTTCAGCTCCCCTCCTCTCCCCTCCCCTTCCTTTTTCTCCCCTTTCTTTTTCAAGAATGCACTGTGAATAGGATCTTGCATCATGGACCTCTGGGGCTGGCCTTTTCACTGGTGTAGCTCTCTGGCGATATACCCAGGTGTTGCATGTCCCAATAGCTTGTCCCCTTTTATTGCTGCCTGTCACAGTATGGATGGGCTAATGTTTTTAACCATTTATCTATCTAAGTATATCTAGGCTCTGTCTGTCTGTTTGTTTTTAAGAATAAAGCTGGTGTGAACATTTGTATACAGGTTTTTGTGTAAACGTGAGTTTCATTTCACTGGGGTAAATGCACTGAAATGCCGGTAGCTCTGTGTTGGGTTTTAAACAGAACCCACTCCATGCTTTCCAAAGTGGCTGTGCCATTATCCGTCCAGCAGCGGAAGGTGAGGGATGGTTTCCCGGGTCCTTCCAACAAGAGGTGCGACACTAGTCCGTACTCCAGCCCTCGGTGGCCTGTGTGGGGACATCTCCCTGTGGTTTTAACTGTGATGTGAACAATGCCTTTGATGAGCTTTTCATGTGCTGATGGCACCTGCCTGTCTCTTGCGGTGAGATGTCTCCTTTCTCTTGCTCGTGCTCTGGATGCTCTAATTGGTTTGCCTTTGTACTGGTGAGTTTGGAGAGTTCTTCATTTTATTCTAGCCTCCCGTCCAATTCACAGACAACATATATGTTTTCCAAATATTGTTTCCTACATTGTAGCTTGTTTTCTTTTTCATCCTTTAACAGAACCCTTCTCAGAATAAAAGTCTATAATTCTGATAAAGCCCCATTTCTCAGTTTTTTCTTTGGTGGACTGTGCTTTGGTGCCAACTCTAAAAACACTTTGCCCAGCCCTAGAGCCCAAAGGCACAGTCATATGGTTTTTCTATTGCAGGCTGTACAATCGATGGTGGATTGTAGGGATTGGTGTCTGAATATTGAACCAGTCTCGCATCCATGGCTTAAACCCCATTGGCTCATGCAGAATTATGCCACGTTGTGGCATTCTACTCGTGAATACTCTGTGAAGGACCTCTGCTTCCGCTGGTGTGAAGGCCATTGGTCCGTGGCCTTCTGTGTGTTCTCCTTGTTGGGTTTGGGTATCAGTCAGGGTTGTGTTAGCTTAACAATGAATTGGGAAGTATTCTCTCGCCTTCCACTTTCAGAGTTCTCCAGTGAAGCCTTTTAGCTCTGAAGGCCTTGGGGCTGGGTGCTTTGGGATTGGGACCTTGGGACTGAAGCCTTGGGGCTGGATACATCAGGGCTGGGCGCAGAATGAATAGTGTTGTGACAGAGACAGAGACATGGGTGGCACGGGTGGAAGAGTTGGCACTCCAGTAGGAGGGACAGCTCAGACTGATCCCTAAAACAGTGAGGAGCACACAAAGCTCATTAAGAGGACTCTAAGCAGTGCTGCTGATATACTAAGTGTGGAGGGACAGCATTCTACCACTAGCAGTGACAGCTCACACCCACCCCTTCTTTGCCAAGTGCCATGGAAAGACTTTGTCTGCAGCACAGCATTTAGTCTTCCTATCAGCCCCATGTGGTTTGATGAGCACCCCTTTAGAGATAGGGCATGAGGGTTAGAAAATTCAGTGCTGTATCTATGACTGGGTGGTTGGCATGGAGTGAAGCCAAGGTAGCCGGGCAGGCTGAGGAGAGCTTGCATCCCAAACCCCAGGCCTGCAGATGGCGGTGACAATGACAGAATTTAGGAAGGCACCTAAAATGCATGTGAGTACTGTTTTCCAGACGCATGCAGCATGGACGTGGGCAAGAAGGTGAGCATGCCCCGGGACATCATGCTAGAGGAGCTGTCCCACCTGGCCAACCGTGGCGCCCGGTTGTTCAAGATGCGTCAGCGACGCTCTGACAAGTACACGTTCGAAAATTTCCAGTACGAATCGAGAGTGCAGATAAATGTACGTATCGCTTGATCGTGGGACGAGTACACAAATGGGCCCGTTTCTCCATGCATGTGGATTACCAGGTTCCCAAACAAGCGTTTTCCACATGTTCTTCTTCTGACCTGGAGACGCTTTTCTCCATGACGGCGAGTACTCTCAGGAGTAACAGGGAAATGCTGTGTGTGGCTGAGTGTTGGGTTCAGCAGGGACATGGTGAGCCTGAGGATGTGGCACTGAAGCTGGCTGGTCCTGTCAGGAGTGGGGAAGGGTGGCAGTCTTATCAGGCTGGTCGGTGTGGGTGGGGCACTCCCGGTCACACAGAGCGTAGGGAGGGCTGTGCCTCTTAACCACAAAGCCAGTGAGGGCAAAACTCCTTGGACAAAAGCTTTCCTAAATTAGAAGCTAGTAAACAACAGAGTAAGACCTGAAGCAGGGAGACATGGAACCTACTGACACACATTGATGTGGAAATGGAGGGACCAGAGAGATAAACCAAAGAATTTACATACTTACTAGAGGCCCAGTGCACAAATTCCTGCATGGGTGAGGTCTGGCCAGGCTAGCCCCAATCGGGCCTGTGGGAAGGAAGAGATGGTGGGAGATTGGCCGGCTGGCTGGCCCACCCTGATAGGCTGATCAGGGATAGGCCAGCTGGGGGAAGGGACTGCGGATGATTGGCTAGTGGGCCCCACCTCCAATTGGGGTGGGGAGTACTGATCAGAACCAGTGGCCTGGGGGAGGGGCCATGGGTGGTTGGTCAGCTGGCCCTGACCCCTATTGGGGTGGTGGGTGTGATCAGGGGTGGGCTGCCCGGGGAGAGGGCTGAAGGCCTATCATGGTGGGATGGGCTGATTGGGGACGGGGCTGGCCAGGGGGGAAGAGAGGGTATGCTTGGCCAGTAGGGCCAGCTCCTTTTCTTTTTTTTTGATTGGGGTGGGAGAGTCTAATAAAGAGGCAGGCTGGCAGGGAGAAGGAGCCGTGAGGTTGGCCAACTGGCCCCACTCCCTGATCAGGCCAGTTTGCTGGCAACAGTGGGCATCATAGTGACTGGTCATTACAGTCATGGCTCTTATGGTCACTAGCTTTTTATATATATAGATATGCACAGCCATGGGCCATAGGGTGGGAAAGATATGTGTGGGGTGGGAGGGGTTGGGAGAAAGAGGGAAAAGGGGGGAGGAAATGAGAGATATTTATAATACTATCAACAACAAAAATATATTTAAAAATGAAAAACAAATAACACTAGTAAACAAATATACTCCCTGGTGTTCAATGCCATTTGCTCAAATATTATCATTTTAAAAATAGAAAATGTAGGTACAGTTTGGGCTTCCTCTACTGCTCAGGAACTGGTCAAGGGGAGCCACACAAACCACCCCTGACATGAATAGCAACCACGGGAGATGTTCATAGCATCCTCCACAAGAGCTGCAGACCAGGGGCTTGTACACAAGCCAGTCTCAATGCTCTGGCTCCACATCACACACAAAAAGGCAGAAAGGGAGACGGCGAAGGAGATGGGCCTTCCGGGGAAACACAGCAGGAGCATGGTTCGTGTTGATAACAATTACCTTCGATGATTTGCTGCAAAGGGCATTCAGCAAAACAGCCCCATTTCACAGTTAAAATCACCTGGGCCTTTAATAAGAAGGGACTTAGTGAACTCCTCAAATCTTAAATAATGTTGGGGAAGGGGAACGTGTACCATTAAAATTACTGTATTTTCCAGCATATAAGATGACTGGGCGTATAAGATGACCCCCAATTTTTCCAGTTAAAATATAAAGTTTGGGATATACTCACCCTATAAGATGACACCTGACTTTTGAGAAGATTTTCGTGGGTTAAAAAGACATCTTATAGCCCAGAAAATACAGGTAATTCTGAAATAACACCAAGCTAAATATACTGGGATTCTGAATATGTGTTCATTTGCTCAAAAAATAACTTTCACTATGTATTTGGCACACATAAAACACACCTCAGGTGAGGTCCTTAATTTATGGCCTTTCATAATTATAAATATTTGGATTTTAGGACAAAATGGTCTTTTATTCTCATATTTCTATAAAGGTAAATAAGTATTAAAATATAAAACAGTACTTTACTACATCACCTTATAAATAAATCTAAAGCAATAAAATATTTTCTGCTTATGTCATACCAAAAAAAACCCCTCAAAATTGGTCTTTATTTGATATGCTCATTACCAAATTTTTCTTTCTAAATTTAAAAAATAATTTGACTTTATACTCTTCTTATATAGATTGGCCTTTTTAAAAACACACATATTTCCCATATATAAGTAAACATGCTTTATTATTGAGAAGGTCTAGCCATACTTCTGAGGACATAACCAATTACAATTCTATTTTCTCTGTTAAAATGCAAATTGGCTATTCTTAAAGTGCTTTATTGTTGCCATAAAATAAATCCTGCATTATAATAATAAACAAAATTCACCTAAAACTTAAAAGAAAAACATCTTTTAAGCATTTTATTTCTAGAAATCCCAAATTCTTCCTTCTACAAATTTATTCAACTTATTGGATAATTTCTTTTTGTTACACATGACTATTTTTCAAATATCAGATTAAATTTCAAGATAAGACATATTAAAGAATCTAACTAAATCCCAACTATAAATAGAATAGCAATGTGACAATGACTAAACCCAGTGTTTGACCAGGATGCTCTGTGTTAGATTAGTAAAGACTTAAGAACTACTCATATTCACTCATAGGGAAGTGGTGACTATAAATGAAATGACTGATATAAAGCCCTTGACACAGCACCTGGCACAGTGAGGCTCAGAAAATGGTTATGAGGTGGACTGTCATCATAAGATAGACGGTGGAGTGACTTCAGTTAAAGCTCAACCAAGACCATGCAATACTCAGCCTTTGACCATGTCAACTATCAATGCCCACGAAACAAAGAAGCACCATTGTAGCTAAACCCTAAATGTGTGGAGGAGGCCAGCACAAGAGACATTTCCTGTTGGCCTGTCTGATATTTTTGAGTTTTCAGCCGAGTTTGCTTTTGACCAATACAGCACAACCTGGCCATGCATAATGGGAAACTGGACGGAAGCCTATCAGAAGGGGGGTCACAGCAAGCCCCGTTCACTCCACCCAACACCCCAGATCCGAGGAGCCCCCCGAATCCAGAAAACATTGCACCAGGTAACTCGGCGCCTTACAGATAAAACAATAGTCACTGTGCACTTAAATATGTGGCTAGGGTCACGTGGACCCTTCCTTAGTAAATGGTATCGGAGTGGGACTGCTGGTCTCATTATGGTCAAAATGGGCAAAGGCAGGTTTACATGCGTGATTACACGAAATACAGAGTTTATCCTTGTATTCTTATTTATTAATTACTAGAGGCTCAATGCATGAAAATTCGTGCAAGAGTAGAGCTTCCTTCCCCTGGCTGCCGGCACCAGCTTCTCTCCAGCACCTGGGACCTGGGTTTCTCTTCTCCGGCCACCCATAGGCACCCAGAACCTGGGCTGGCTTCCCTCTGGCCCTTGCTTCATCAGGAAGGACATCCAGAATGATGTCCAGAAGACGTCTGGTCTAATTACCATATTACCCTTTTATTATTATAGATTGTATTTTACATACGAACAACTGTAGACCTATTTTCATAGACTCACCCCACATCTGTGTGTGGGTAAATCTGAGGTCAATGTAAAGATAGAAGCCCAAGGAGTTCTGCAAAGCACTGACATGGCCTCCTGTCCTTCAGATGGCTCACTGTATTTGCTGGCAACAACCTGTTTTGTTAAAAATTAAGTCATGTGTAATTATATTGACGTTCTTCTTGTATATAGTCTGTGAAGTGCTATGATATACATTTGTCTTCCTTAATTTCACAATAACTACACGACATTTTTACTACAATCTGCACTTTAGAAATTAAGAAACAGAGGTTTCAAATGGTTATGTGTCAACAGTGACTGATGAAGAATTACATCTGGGTCTGGTTCCAGATTTACAGTCACAGGGTTATTATGTCCATAGGTGAAGACAAACTGAGGAAAACATACAGAAATTAAGCACTTGTGTTGAGTAGTGGGATTTTAAGAAACTTAAGAAAGTATAAAATTTTAAAATGTCTGGTCTCTGCATGTCTAACCTCTGATCAAGTGTAGGAGCAACAGGAAATAAGATGCGGGGCAGTGGCAATGGAGCACTGAATCCTACACAAAGGACAGGCGGGAGAGGCAAGTCTGTCCCCAGTGGCCACAGAGAGGTCACTCGTGCCAGGCTTCTGCAGGGCCTGGCGGGTGAAGAGGGCGAGGGCAGGCCCAGGAGCACAAGGAAGAGGAGGTGGGGGGGGGGGAGAGGGGACGGACACCAGCTTCAGGCAGAGCCTGGGTCTGGAGCACAGACATGAGGACTATGCCAGGAGGCGAGGCTGCACAGGGGGGTGGGGACAGGTGAGCCATGCTGAGTGGCTGAGACTTTTATCCTGGGAAGTGAGTGACATGGTCAAGTTTTCCGGTCCTAGGTCATCAGGGCAGCAGTGTGGAGGGTGCTCGGGAGGCGTGGGGAGCCAAGGTTAAGCATAAAGGCCAGGCAGCAGAGGAGCAGGGCCTGACCAGGGCAGGTGTGAGGGAAATTCAGAGGACGGAGGGCATTTTCTAGGGAAGAGTTTCCCCATCTTCTCTCTGCAGATCCCTGGTGTGAGATGTGTAAGCCACCCCTGAGAGTAACTGCAGCCAGATCTCTGCAGGGAAAAGCACTCGACATTTGGGTCCCTACCAATGTTTGAAGTTGGTGCCGAGGTGATTCGGAAACAGTCTGTGAGCTGCTTTATTAGAAATCCTTCAGGAGCGCAGTTGGCAACACTCAGTAACCTGTGGGACTGAGGTGGCTGGGGATACTGCTGTCCTGGGCATCTGAGGGTAGAGGGATGCTGTGTGTTGAGAGAGTGTTTCTTTTGACACCTTTCCACACAGAAAAGCAGCAGGGTGTGTTAGAAAGGCCAAGGGCTGGAAAGTTTGCCAGGAAACAGTCACTTGGACCAATGCAAGGGGTGCTGGAACAGAAGGGCCCGTAGACCAACATCACAACTTGGAATCATTGATAGGTAGGAGCTCATTAGAGCCAGCAGGGATATGATGTTCTGGGCAGAATGGTTGGTAGGAATGAAGCACTCTGAGGGACACCAGTAGTTGCGTGGCGAGCCGTGAAAAGATGCCCACAGAAAGGGGCTCCTCTCGGCAATTGGGAGGAGTCAGTGGAGGATGCAACTGCTGCACTGAAGGGTTACCCTACGGTGGCTGATCCACCAAAAAAGAGGGCAGGCAGCTTGATGAGGAGACAGCTGTGTTAGATATGGGAAAGAGTGTGGGGACCAAAAGCAGGAGGCTGCAGTGGATGGTCTGTGTGCGGGGCCCTGGGAGGCCTCTGGAGGTCTGTGTGCAGAGCCTGTGGAGGTCTGTGTGCAGGGCCCAGGAGGTCTGGGTGCAGGGCCTGGGGAGGTGTGAGTGATGGCCTGGCTTGGGAGGAGAGACATGCATGAGGGACACAACTTGTAGTGTGGTTGTGGATGGAGGTGCGGGGCTCCGCCATGAAGACTTGGAGTGGGTCACTCAGCACATGTGCAAGCAGCATAGTCTATGCAGAGCTGCTGTGAGGCTAAATGGCACTCACAGACGTGGTCTACACCTGCGAGAGAGGTAGGTGAGGTGAGACCAGCCGCAGAGAGTCAGGGACAACGTCCACAGGGACTGGGAAGATCAGACCCACCAAGGGGTGCAGACACAGGCCTCCCCTATATTTAAGCCTGAACAGCAGTCAGCACTTGAAGGGACAAGCCCCTGCATTACTTCCAACATGTCATCCAGGACCAGGGACACCGTCTCCACTGCTGCTTCCTGAGAGTCCAGGCCATAGCCGACACTCGATGGATATTTTCAAATCAATTCATGAACTGTGACAGCAAGAGCCCAGTAAGAATGAAGGGCAGGGGCCCAATTTTACAAATCAAAGTAGTTATGCTGGACAAATACACACCGAGGTAGGGGTACCTTAGAAACTCCTTGTAGGGGGTGTAGACTGTCCACCTGTTGAGACTGCTCACTTCTGTGAAGCCAAGGAAGGTACCTTCTTCATGAGTGACTGCGTGACTGCTGCAGGGTGCAATGTCAGGAGGCGCTCCCCACGGTGCAGGCTCTGTGTTCACTCCTGCTTGCTATGTTTTCCCGAAGGCTATTCCGGGCCCCTGAAGGAGATGCCTCCGGAAAGATTCAACACTACAGCCGTCCCCCGGTCCTACCAGTCGCCATGGGAGCAGGCAGTCAGCAGCCACCCAGAGCTACTCGAGGCGCTGTACCCGAAGCTGCTCACCCCCGAAGGCAAGGCAGAGCTGCCGGATTACCGGAGCTTCAACAGGTAATCCCGTGACGCAGGTGACCTGGGGCTTGTGCTGCCAGGCTCGATGCCCTATGGGGTTTGGAAAATCTTCTGCTAGAAAATTCGAAAGTCTAGGTGTGCTGGAGGAGGGACCAGATATTCTAAGCTTCTATTGGGACTCTTGAAGGCTATCCCATTGGAATAAAGGTGAATGAGAGCTATGTTAATACTTGGGTTATTACCATAGAAAGAAAGTGGTTGTTTTTTTTTTTTGGTTGTTTTTTTCCAATATATTTGTATTGATTTTGGAGAGAAAGGGAGATGTGGGAGAGATAGAAACATTAATAATAAGAGAGAATCATTGCTTGGCTGCCTCCTGCATACCACCTACTGGGCCTCGTGCCCTTGATTTCAGTTGAACCTGGGACCCTCATGAAAATAAATGCTTGTGACTATCAACACAGTCCTGGATTGGATAATGGTCACCTCCTTTAAATCAAACTGCCTGCCATGGACAAAGATGACACCACAGACAGACTCAAATGATCTTTACAATGTGTATACAAGATGCTCACCAGTCAGTTCAAAATTACCAGACATGACCAAATGACTAAATATGAAGAGAAAAACAATAAACAACAGAGACAGAAACACGAAAGTTTAAAATATCTGACACTCACTTTAAAATAATTGTGAGAAACATGTTTAAGAGATGACAAAATGAAGAATTCCAGCCAATTGAGAATGGTCTCCAAAAAAGGGTCAAATGGAAATTCTACAAAAACAAAATACTAGTACAGTAACTGAAATTGAGAAGTCCAAGTGCTAAGTCACTGGATCTATATAAAATCTGCAGGAAATACAGAGAAGAGAGAAGTGCTAACATTTAGCGACAGAGAGAATGTACAGTTCAATCTGTGGGACACATAATCCAGTGTCTTCAGTAATAAATTGCAGGGAAGAATGAGAGGGACATGTAGCATAAAAATGATTTGTAAGAGAGAATTTTGAAAGACAGGCAAAACTAAACTACTGTACTTAGACATGCACACCGTAGAAAGAAGGTGTGGTTTTTGTTGTTGTTATTTTTAATATATTTGTATTGATTTCGGAGAGAAAGGGAGATGGGAGAGAGAGATATAGATAGAAACATCAATGATGAGAATCATTGATCTGCTGCCTCCTGTACACCCCCTTCTGGGGATCCAGACTACAAACTGGGCATATGCCCTTGATTTGAGTTGAACCCAGCTTCAGTCCACAGGCCAATGCTTTATCCACTGAGCCAAACCAGCAAGGGCACCCTAGAAAGAAGGTTTTATTTTATTTTTTTAATATATTTTATTGATTTTTTTACAGAGAGGAAGGGAGAGGGACAGCGAGTTAGAAACATCGATGAGAGAGAGACATAGATCAGCTGCCTCCTGCACACCCCACACTGGAGTTGTGCCCACAACCAAGGTACATGCCTTTGACTGGAATTGAACCTGGGACCTTTCAGTCCACAGGCTGATGCTCTATCCACTGAGCCAAACTGGTTTCGGCTAGAAAGAAGATTTTTAAAAATATTTTATAAGTTGATATTGTCATGAAAGTCAAAACACCGCTGAACCCTGGGCAGGTGAGGTCTGCTGATTGGCAGGACCTTCAATGCTCCTGTAGGGACTCAGACGGGTGCTGGTGACAAAGTGGTTCACTTTAGAATAGCTTCTGTGCCTGTCTATGAGGTTTCTGTACTCATGTTACATTCAGTGACAGAAATGTTTTTAAAAAATAAATAAGTAGATTTCATGGCAGATTGAACATAGTGGGAAGGACTCACAGTGTGCAAACTGGAGCAGAAGTGATGATGGGTTCCCACTGCAAGGAAAGAGCAGAAGACACACTTAGCAATGAAAGTACCAGCATACGGGTATGGTTAAAGGCTCGGGAGGGAATAACAGAGAGTTAAGGCAGAAGCAATAGTTGAAGAATTCATGGCCCAGAAAATTTCAAAATTGACAAAACACATCAAGCCTTAGATTCAAGAAGTACTATATGACCTAGGCAACCATACAAAGGTCAGGGCTGCAAATCAGTGGAAAACCAAAGACAATGGGCACATCATAAAGCTCATGGAATCATGCCTTTAAAATTCTGAAATAAATAATGGCCAGCCTGTAAGTCCATATCCAGTAAAAACACTCTTGAAAGGTAAAAGTTAAAATAAAAACATACATGCATGTTTTGAGACAAAGAAGTTGTTTTAATAAACAGAAGGTATCCTATATAATAAAGAGGTAATAGGCAAATTGACTCTCACACCCTCGCATCACAAGATGGCTGCCCCTACATCATCACAAGATGATGGCTGGCAGGGGAGGGCAGTTGGGGGTGACCAGGCCTGCAGGGGAGGACAGTTGTGGGGGTAACCAGGCCTGCAGAAGAGGGCAATTGGGGGGTGATCGGGCCAGCAGGGGAGCAGTTAGGTGTCCGATCATGCCGGCAGGGGAATGGTTAGGTGTCAATCAGACTGGCAGAGGAGTGGTTAGGGCACTACCAGGCTGGCAGGCAGAGTGGTTAGGGACAATCAGGCAGCCAGGCAGATGAGAGGTTAGGAGCCAGCAGTCCTGGAATGTCTGACTGCCTGTGGGATCCGGCCTAAACCAGCAGTCAGACCTGAAGGGTCGCAGATTGGAGAAGGTGCAGGCTGGGCTTAGGGACAACCTCCTCCCACGCCCCACCCCCCAGTGCACAAATTTTGTGCACCAAGCCTCTAGTAAATATATAAAAGGAAAAATAAAACTATTCTTATTCACAAATGATATGATTATATCCCAATGAAATTCATTTATCAAAAAACTCAAGATTATAAAAAAATAATCTGACCAGAAATTTAGTTCTTCACACTATTATACATTAAAAGAAAAATTATACAAAGCAGATTAGGAAATACTGCTTTTATTTACTTTTGTTGTTGTTAATCCTCACCTGAGGATATTTTTCCATTGAATTTTTAAAAGAATGGAAAGGATAGTGAGAGAAAAAGAGAAAAGAGAGAGAGAAAAATCAATATGAGAGAGACACATCTATTGGTTGCTTCCCACACACACTGTGGCTAGGGATTAAGCCTACAACTGAGGTGCTTAATCCGTGCTCTTGACCAGAATTAAACTCAGGACCCTTCATTCTGCAGGCCAACATTCTATCCATTGAGGCAAACTAGCTAGGGCTGATTACAAAGAAGATGTACTAAGAAGTACATTTTTTCTTAAATAATTCAACATTATTATATTGACCTTATTCTAATGTGGTATTTTTTTTTCATTTTTACTAAAAGAAATGAGAGCTGGGGTGGAAGAGGGGTTCAAATATGCCCAGAGTCCTTTGTGAAGAGTAACTAATATTATTTGGTGGCCCCCCTTAATTATACATAATCACTAGCTATTGCCACACATGGAAGGTGAGATGCAGTTCTGTAGTATTTAGCAGGGATAAGACAGATGAGAAATGCTCCCAAGTCTAAGCATGACTTCAAAATAGCCCACAGTTAGCACAACTTTGCATTCTTGCACTCATTTTGAACATATTCTTAAATATTATGCTACTAGAGGCCCGGTGCACGAAATCTATACATCATTATGGTACCTAGGCCTGGTTGGTGATCAGGGTCGATCAGGGCCAATCAGGACCTTCTGGTCCAGCTGCCATCCGGAGGCTCCCTTCCCTGGCTGCTGGTTGTTGGCCGGGGTCTTCTTTCCTTTTGTGCCACCTGGTGGTCAGTGGAAATCATAGCGAGTGATAGAACTCCCAGTATCCTGGTCGAACTCCTGCAGGGACGCTTTGCATATTAGCCTTTTATATATATATATATGTATATATATATATACATATATATATATATATAGAGAGAGAGAGAGAGAGAGAGAGAGATAGATATAGATATTTAAATAACATTAAACCCATGCAAGATGTGAGGAAAATTGAACTAGGTTTCCAGCTCTGCTTCAAAAAGCTATGCGATGATGCCATTTAACCCTCCTTGTATTAATTTCCTCATCTGTAAAAAATGTCTATGATTGCCCTATCTGGTTTGGCTCAGTGGATAGAGCATTGGCCTGTAGACTGAAGGGTCCTAATTTTGATTCTGGTCAAGGGCATATGCCTGAGTTGTGGGCTCGATCCCCAGTAGGGGGCATGCAGGAGGCAGTTGATCAATGATTTGCTCTCATTGTTGATGTTTCTAGCTCTCCCTCTCCCTTCCTCTCTGAAATCAGTAAAAAAAAAATACATTTTTAAAAAATGTCTATGATTGCCTGGCCGGCATGGCTCAGTGGTTGAGCGTTCAAGACAGAACCAGGAGGTGATGGTTTGATTCCTGGTAAGGGCATATGCCTGGGTTTTGGGTTTGATCCCCAGTGTGGGACATATAGGAGGAAGCTGATCAATGATTTGTTCTCATCATTGATGTTTCTATCTCTCTCTCCCTTTCCCTTCCTCTCTGAAATCAATAAAAATATTTTTAAATGTCTGATTATATGACTAAGTACCTTTAAATATGTAACATACATTAAGTATTTAGTTGAGTAACTTATTTTAATTTCTATACAATAATTTTACAAGATTCTTTACCTTACAGAACAATCAGTAATTATTATGGTTATAATTCCAACACTATTAATTAGTACAGATGTAATCCCATTACTGATCGAAGTATTAAGAAAGCCTCTATTAACTGTGAATCTAAATGGAACAAGCTCCTTACTCCACAGATGACCAAGTGTAAAAATCTCATTATATCAGACCTAAGTTTGAAGAAATGTGGGAATTATAGGGATGCAGGGTTACCCCTAGTAGACTAGTCCAAATCTTTTAGTGGAAAATTTTTGCTTCATTATCTTGACTAAAACTTAAAACTATTTCCAGAGACCTTAAATATCCTACAAGTAGTCTTTGAATATTTACCATTTCTGTGAATGTACTGTTTTTACTTTGTGTGCCTAGAGCAATAGAAATTCAAGCAAACAGGATACAGCCACAACGGTGCCAAAGCAAAGAAAAGGCTGCCTTTCAAACAGCAAGCTTCCACTGGGCTAGAGGTAGGAGGTAGAAGACCAGAGATGGAGCGGAAGGGAATGTTTTCATTTACAAGGGAAGAAAAGGACCCACAAAGTGGGAAGGAAAAACAACATAGAACTGGGAAAAAAGGGAAAATGTAACACACTTAGTACCAAACCCAAATACTGGATTTCAGTGGCTGAGGAACATTTTTTCTTTTATTTAATGCAGAAAGAAAAAATAAATGAGTAAAATTTATATCTGGAATTCATAAACGTAAGATTGACCAAATTCAGCCTAAATCTAGAAATGAAGTCCAGTATCTTGTATCCAGTGGAAAGCATATATTCTTACACTCCCAGGATAGATGTGTGCAAGTTTGGCTACCTGTTGTCACAAAAACCAAACTCAGATGCCAGTGAAAAAGGAAAGAGGTTTATTTAAGTGCTGGTTACCTAAGGAGATGGGGATCTCTTGTCCAAAGCCCATCTGAACATTGCAATGCAGAGAGGCTTTTATAAAGAGGGAGAAGGAAAGCAGGACAAGGAAATGAAGTTTTCTACATGCAGATCAGCACTGTCCACTTTGATAAGGACCTTGAAACTGGTCAAGTGATGGCCTGGTGTTTGTCATCCTGATTCTACCTTATCCTGGTTGTACAGTTGAAGGTCAGCAATTCTCCTAGAGCTATGATGACTAAAGGTCAGGATTCTTATACAAACATGCTGTTTATCTACAAGCTGCATACTAGTTAAGAGTCAGCATTTGCAGAAACAATGTCGAAAGACTGGTGGGTGGGTTACAATTCAGTTACATGTGCAGCCCATGCAGTGGTGTGGCCCTGGCTGGAAGATCCATGCTTGCCATGAGGCTTTGCTGTCTCTCTTTTAATGTCTTCATGTTGTTGTTGTTAATCCTCACCTGAGGATATTTTTCCTTTTTTTTTTCTTTTTAGAGAGAGTGGAAAAGAGGGAGGGGGAGAGAGAAAGAAAACATTGATGTGAGAGATCTACCTGTTGCCTACCACACCCCCCTCCACCCCGACAGTGGCTGGGAACATACTTACAACCTAGGTACATACCCTTGACTGGAACCTGAAACCCTTTAGTCTATAGGCCGATGCTCTAACCACTGAGCAATGCCAGGCAGGGTGATAGTCTTAACAATTATTAAGAAGGGCCCCCCCCCATTTTTATTTTGTACTGGGCCCTACAAATTTCATAACTGGTCCTAATGCTAGGCTCTGAACTTTACAAGTGTTTAATCTTATCCTAACCAACTATGTATTCAGGATATTCTTCCCTTTGGTGAACTATCATATTCCATGATGTGTTATTCTTTCCCTCATGTCTCACTCTACACTGCTCTGTGAACTCATTGACATTAATAATAATACAGCCTTTTCATCTGCAAATTCCTCACACATAGCAGGGCAGACATCTTAAGCAATCACTTCTTTGTTGTATGAATAAATGAATGAGTCAACAAATGAACAAACTATTTCTATACAATGGTACATTTCTAAAATGATAAAATACTGTCTTGCACATCTTAAAGATCTAAGAATAACAGGTTTTACTTAAGCACAGAATGAAATTTGAGTGTTTAAGACTCTTCAATTCATTTAATCAAATGACCAAATGTGGGGCATGACCAGATAGCGGCATCAGGAATGTGACAGCAACATGGCTGGACATCAGTTAGATCAGTCCCAGTGGGTGGATGTTCTACACAACTGCACTTAGAAAGTGACCTCAGGAGGCCCAACACTCCGTACAAAGCATCTTCTGAGGGTGTGGCACAGGCTAGTGACTGGAAAAGCAGGCCTCCAGGGTCCTGGGTTGAAGTCCCGGTTCTACAACTTCATAGGTGGGGCTTTGAGCAAGTCATGTGCTTGAGTGTGCCTCCATGTCACCCAAGACATAGGTATGTTCACAGAACCAGCTCCTAAGGTTGTTGTGAGGATGTCAGGAGACAATCCCGTCAAGTCTTGGCACTGGGCATGGTGTAGGAACTGGTTAGATGCAGACCCTCAAGACACGCCCTGGTATGTCTCAATTAGCATCTGCACTTCAACAAGGGCCCACGGTGAGCAGCACTTCAAACAGTGGCCAGTGCATGGCACCCCGTCCTGCCTCCATCATTCTTTATCCTTCTGAGGTTGCATGATCAAAGAGCACCTGCATGATGGTCAGTTCCTGGTTAAATGCTAGGAGTAATGCTAACCTACGTCCCTCTCATGAGCCCTGGATGACAGACATGGACCATCACAAGGACTGGCTGAGGAGAATGGGCTGGGATGGCTGCTGGGAAGTTAGAACTCACAGGCCACAGGAAGCACACAGGTGGAGTGAAGACAGGGAGGAAATATTTGATGCAGAAAATGTGAGCAAAGACCCAAAGACAAGAAGTGACTGTGACAATCTCCAGGTGCAGGGAATAGATTAGTTTAGTCCCAAACTAAGACTACATACAAGACTTTACACAAGTCTGTGGTCCCTGAATGGAAATGCTTGTCTCAGAGGTCAAAAACTGAAAGCTATACTAAGAATACAGAACACGCCCATAAAATTATGAAATAAGTTTTTTTCTATGTTCCAGTAGATACATTTGGAAATTGATTTATTCTTTTTCTTTTCATTCCCCACAGAGTTGCCACCCCATTTGGAGGTTTTGAAAAAGCATCAAAAATGGTGAAATTCAAGGTCCCAGATTTTGAGCTGCTACTTCTAACAGATTCCAGGTTCATGGCCTTTGCCAACCCTCTTTCTGGCAGACGGTCCTTCAACAGGACTCCTAAGGGGTGGATATCCGAGAACATCCCTATAGTGATCACCACTGAAGCCCCAGAGGGCTCCGCCATCCCAGAGTCGGAAGATCTCTGAGCAGATAGCCGCGAGGCCTTAGGAACCTCTCTGCACACGAATGTCACTTCTTATTCCACTTGCTGGCAAAGCCACTCACACTCTTCAGCAGCAGCAATAACTCAATTGTAACTTAGCAATGTTCCTTTTATGGCATTTAACTTCAACCTCAGAGCAAATACTAATAAACAACTCATAACCTTGTTTTAAACTTTTAGCTCACTTTGTTTTCGCATGGTCCAAACAATCCCGTCTTCGACTGTGGCAGCCCAGGAAATCGGACAAAAGTTCTATCTACCCTTTCTCCTTTCACCGAGCTAATCCCAAATTAATCTTTTCAACTGCATCTAGAATCAACACGCAGTCAACATATTCAGACACATTCTGTGTGGTATGTAAGGGGTGAGGGGTATGGAGGAGGCTGTGTAAACATGGCAATAGGAGAGGCTGGACTAGGCCCTTCCTGATGACTACAGACAGTAGCATGTCTGGATGGAGTCTTTGCATGAGACAGTCTTGACAGTTTCTACAGGCCCTTGTCTCCTTCTGCATGCTCTGAATCACAAGTTAATTATTCCAGACATTCTCCAGAGTTCAACTGGGTTGTTATACCGGTTTACCATTCCACCAAGGAGACTGAAACAATGACTCAGGGAGCGTCCTGCTACCTAGTCTTAAAGGCCAAGGTTACTCGCAATTCAAGTTCCTCACACCCTAATGCTGTGTGCCAAGGAGGTGCAAGGTTATGTGTACATTTTCAAGAGTGTACAAATACATACAATGCACACTACTATACATCTAAGCAGATGTATATGTGAGAGGGAGAGAGAAATTTGAATTGTTATCTGTCTTTGATGAATCCTTAAATTATTTTCAAATCCTTAAGCACTAGGGAGTATATGCTATAAAACAAACAAAAATAAGCAACAGCAGGTCCAGCAGGTGTGATTCAGTGGTTGAGCATCGATCTATGAACCAGGGGGTCAGGATTCAATTCATGGTCAGGGCACATGCCTGGGTTGTGGACTGGATCCCCAGTGTGGGACTTGTAGGAGGCAGATGATCCATGATTCGCTCTCATCCTTGATATTTCTCTCTCTCTCTCCCTTCTTCTCTGAAATCAATAAAAAAACAAACAAACACACCAGCAGAACATTAAAACCTCTGAAAATAATGTTGCACACATCCATCATGAAATTTGTGAATACACTTGAATAGGAGACTCAAACTAACAAAGTTACAGACATGTCTTAAAATATGATTGAAGAAGCACAGAACCGGTAAGACATAAACACCTGTTCTTCCCATTTGAATTCAGTAAAGAGTTCTGTGACAGATGCTGAAAGAGAGAATGTCCCACCACAGGAAACCACCTAAGATTAAGCTCAGAAGGTGGAAGAGGAAGTGTGTGCAGCAGAGCAAGGAAAACGCATGGAGCACCACTGCTTATTTAAAATAATATGATCCTAGTGCTAGGACTCATGGTTGTCTTAATCAGCCTCTAATCTTGTAAGTGAATTAAAAAAAACTTAATGAAACATGCAATCCCTAGAAATGATATCAATATATTCATACATATTGTCATTAGAATAGTTTAAATAATTGGTAATTGGTATAATTTAAAATATAACTTTAGTATGTATCATTTTTATTTATGTTTTGATGTTTACTTGTTTTAAAATAATTTGGCACCTGTGGTAAACGCTAGGTATGAGGTTCACATCATAATTTTTATGATTCATTTTAAGCTTTTAAAAATAAAAAATTACTCCTATTCTATTAGGCATTTGCTGAAATGTTTTTGTTTCCACTGGCAGTTTGAAATGAATTATTATTGTTCATTAAATTAGAATTTTATTGCATGGCTTCAATTACCACCAAGTAGATCACCAGTCAATCAACCACTAACAGGGGGCCAACAAAGAGATGTCAGCTACAGAGCAGGAACCATCCCCGCGCCCCTCCCAGCAGACTTTAAAAGGGAGAAGCAAAGTGTGTTTAAGATCTGGAGGGAAATGACAGACCCACTCTCAGGGCACCAGGGCATTTCTCCTTCCTGCAAGTGGCATTCATTTCGCTGGCTGTCTGACACCTTTAGAAATGCCAACACTTCACACTCCAGTTGCTGCACAATTAAGATTTCAAAGGCATTTTTATTGGGTTTTCCTGGGACCTGAAAAGTGGCATCTTTCTGAATCTGAAGAAATACTATAGTCTGTTTAGAACAGCAGAAAGACTGGGGATCTATTTGTCCACGTTACACATGAAACGTGGAATAAAGGGGTCAGAACATGAAAAAAAAAAAAAACAAGCAAAGGGGTGAGAATACTTGGTGGACAATTAAATGCCAAGCACTATAGTCACTGCTTTACAAAGGCTCCTTGACATATACTTTAAGAATTTATTTTCACAATGATCCTGAGAGGATCATTCAAAATAAACTCCATCTTACGTAAGAAAATCGAGCCTCAGAGAACTAAGGTGATTGATTCACTTGATTCTGGCTCAAAATGGAAAGAACTTGGCAAGTCTGCCTGAAAAATAGATAAGAACTCATGTTTATCACTTCTCTTTCAGAATCAAATTCAGCGCCTATTTTATTACATCTAGACAAAAAAACAAACAAACAAACAAACAAACAAAACAAAACACACACGCAAAAACACACAAAAAAAACTGCTCTGTGGTCTTCACTGGGCAAATACGGTGCTAAATGGGGGCATCCTCGAGTCCCCCTCAAGGTCATCCAGATACTGACTCATGAAAGGCTGGCCTCTCAGACGGTGTTGAGAGTGAGGAGCATAAGCAATGTGCATGGAGATACCCTTAGACACAGAAGGGACCCTGAGGAAGGCTGCTCCTGTCTGCATAGCTTCGTGCCAGGGTTGGTGGAGCCCCATGCAGGGGTAAAGAGGGACAGAGAAGAAAGAAAGACACCACAGTGACACCCTGAAGGCAATCACCCAGCATGAAGCACACCACAAACATCCCTTCAAGGGAAGGTATTTTCTCCTTTCAAAACTTTAGAGGAAGCTCTCCCAACTCCCATTATTTTGTTCAAGGGGCTCTGGGCCCTGAAGTGACATTTCCTCTCTTATTTAACCAATGCTTGATGATCACCTGGCGACTTCTCTAACTAGAGCGCCAATGAACTAGAACAAAACTGGAAAAAATAATCCTTCTTGGCTTGTAACTCTTTCCTTCCTTCAATAGACTATAGTATTTCTCCAGACTCTGATGATCTCACTTTCCATTCCCCAATATTCGAAAGAACTTGATAATAAAATGTAACTAATTATTGGTTGTTACAAGATAAAGTGCAAATACGGGCATCATCTTTTAGTTGAAATGACCATTAACTGCATCCACTTAAAATTCTGCATTCTCTAAATGGACGCATTTATAATTGTTGCAGCAGCCTGGACATGGAGGGAGCCAATTACTCTCATAAAGGCTACCGTGGAGCCCAGCACCCTCAGCGAGCGTGGAAGGAACACAGTGAACTTTCCAGCCTGGCACACTGATTAATTCTGGAATTTCCTCGCTGCGCTGCTGATGCAAGATAAAACCTACATGACATTCTGGATAGGACTGCTTTTCATGAAGCGGAGGACAGTGCTGCTTCGAACACCCCTTCTCTTATGAAAAGTATTTTCTGCTTCCACATGCTCTCATCTGTAGGAGGGGCAGCGTCTTCCTGTGGGACGTGAACAAGGGGCCAGGCTTTTGCCAAAAGAGGGTCTATTCCACACTTACCAACCACAGACTTCACAAATGCATCAGAGGGTTTGTAGCAAATGATGCCTTGCCTCAGGATTTCAATGGCTTCGGCTGCAGTATGATTAGAGAAGTAAAAGGGTGTGTCCTTATTTAATTCCTTCAACAGAAGAGCTAGCTTTCCACCCTGTATCTGAACTCCCCTTGGCTTCAGTGTAGTGGGATTCAATGGTGAGATTTGGTACCTGTGGGTAAAGATAGAGGGGAACCAGTTACTTCTAAGAGATTATAGTTCAGATCCAAAAATAATGTGCTTGTTATTCATTACTGTGTGACATTTGGAAGCATATTTCAATGACAACTTACACAGTGTCGGAGATAGAGGAAGTTCAGGAAACAGGACTGGAAAAATCAGAAGAAAAAAGAGCAATTCAATATCATGCCCTATTTTAAAACTGCTGATGGGATAATTAGTTTAGAAGCTGCAGCACCAGCAAAGTAAATATACAAGGACCGGGTAAAGGATGCCAGATGAAGCAGGCTGAGGGACACAAGCCTGCCGCACACACAACAGCTCTCTGCTACTCTATGGTCTCTGGCCTTGCCTCTCAGAAGCAGTTCTGTCCACATATATGCAATCTCTTTGATATGAACTGTCTCCCAAATAGATATTCTCATCACACTCTGTCAAAACTCACTTGCAGCAAGTGTCAGCTAGCTACTGATCTGCCTCAAATCACTGCTGTCCTCTTAAGCAATTTCCTTCCCTCTAAATGTCAGAGTTTTCTTCAACTTGATTTATGTGGCTCACATGCCACCATGGCCTGAAACCTTCCCTATCCAGCGCTATTGAAGAGACCACACTGCTAAACCCTCATGTGTAGTGTTTTTTTCTTGACAGCACTGACGACTCTCTAACCTAGTGTTATTCTAATCCAGGTCCTCTAAGAAGCAGATGCCAAGATGAGATCAAATCTGCAAAAATTGTATTAGGAAAGCTGCCCACATGATAGAAAATGGGGAGCGAGTTCAGAGACCTCCTATGGATGTGTTCTAGACATAGACATATTCTAGATTTAGATGTATTCTAGACATAGACCTGTTCTAGACATGGATGTGTCTGAGGCCTGAGCATGTTCTAGACGTGAACATATTCTAGACAGAGATGTGTTCTAGACACAGGCACATTCAAGTAGGCATGTTCTACACATGTGTTCTAGACATGGGCATGTTCTAGAAGTAGGAGTGTTCTAGACGTGTGTTCCAGACACAAGTGTGTTCTAGAAGTAGGCATGCACTAGAAATGGGTGTGTTCTAGACTTGGGTGTGTTCTAGAAGTAGGCAGGTTCTAGACATGAGCATTCTAGAAATAGGCAAGTTCTAGTCTGCTGTGCAGTCCTGGGAAGATTCATCAAGGCCACTGGGGGATCCTTGAGCCCATCAGTTGTAGAAGGGGTGCTATGTTTTCCAGAAACAAATCTGTCCCTGTGAGTCTGTGGCTGGGTGCTGAAAGCAAATTCTCCAGTAGTTAGCATCAGAAGGCTGATGGGCGGCTTCAACAGGGCTGAAAATCTGCATATATTATTGCCTGCTGCTGGAATCACCAAAGGCAGTTCCCTCAACCTGATAATCTTCATATTGTTTACCAGGCCTTACCTTTGATATGTCTATCTGCTTTGCTAGAGGGCAAAATGTGTGAAGAAAAAGCCCTAGGTATGGACACTTAAGAACTTAAGTCACTACAACTAACTACGCTTCCTCTGGCTCCCCCCCAAATGCCTCCTAAATACAATGGTAACTCGAGATACGAGTTTAATTCGTTCTGTAACCTTGTTTGTATATCAAGTTGCTCGTATCTCAAAGCAAATTTCCCCATTGAAATCAATTGAAATGCCGTTAATCCGTTCCAGCCCCCAAAATGCCACCCCGGTTGTTCTTGTTACGTGCTTTTGAATAAGAAAAATGTATTTATAAATGACAAATATTGTATAAAAACATAATAAAAGAGAATGTAAAGGAATAAACTGGTTTTATAAAGTGTATTTACCTACTCGTTACACTCTTAATGCTACACTTTATCCCTAAACTGAATGTAACTTAACTAATCTTCACTGAACTTAATTGCTACTGGTCTTTGCATTTTTGGCCAATTTCAAAAAAAACGTGTCCAACGAGGTTTGCCTCTTCCTCCCTTTCAGAATGTTTCTGAAATGGGTGAGGCAAGTTTCATTGAACTGCTCCGATGCACGACCAGTAGCAACTTTTTCGGGGTGTTTCTTTTCCACGAAGTGTGACACCCTCTCCCACATTCCTAAGATCTCCTTTATCTCACTTGTAGAGATCTCCTCTACCTCTGGCTCCTCCTCGAAACCAATATCTTGGAGAACCTCCGCATGTTGCTGAGACTGCAACTCTTGTAACTCCTCCGTGGTGAGTTCCAGAGAGTGCTCCTCGAAGAGCTCATTCACGTCTCTCTCATCCACCTCCAGGCCCATGGATTTTCCCAGAGGCACTATCTCCTCCTCCACTGGCACCTCAGGTTCGAATCCTTCGAAGGTCCTTTCGGCTACGGCCTCAGGCCACAGCTTCTTCCATGCAGAGGTCAAAGTCCTCATTGGAACACCCAGCCAGGCCTGATCAATAATTCTGAGGCATATCACGATGTTAAAGTGGTTCTTCCAGAACTCTCGAAGGGTGAGGTTTGTGTTCTCCGTCACCTCAAAGCAGCGCCAGAACAGGTGCTTGATGTACAGCTTTTTAAAATTAGAAATCACCTCCTGATCCATGGGCTGCAGGATAGGAGTGGTGTTGGGAGGTAGGTAGACAACCTTTATAAACTTGAACTCTTCGAGGAGTTCATCTTCGAGGTTCGGGGGGTGAGCAGGAGCATTGTCAAGGACGAGGAGGGCTTGCATGATTAGGTTGTTTTCTTGAGGATATTTCTTAACAGAAGGGCCGAAAACCAGGTTTACCCACTCCACAAAGAACTGCCTGGTGACCCATGCCTTCGGGTTTGCCCTCCACATAACTTGCAGTTTGTCTTTTAAAATCTTATGTGACTTAAAGACTCTGGGGTTTTCCGAATGGTATACGAGCAGAGGCTTGATCTTGCAGTCGCCACTTGCATTGGCGCACAGTGTGAGAGTTAGCCTATCCTTCATGGGTTTGTGGCCTGGCATCGCCTTCTACTCTACCGTTATAGAAGTCCTATTCGGCATCTTCTTCCAGAAAAGCCCCGTCTCGTCACAGTTGAAGACTTGTTGGGGGATATATCCTTTGGCTTCTATCAGTTCGGAAAAAGTTTTGAGGTAATCCTCAGCTGCCTTCACATCCGAACTTGCTGCCTCACCATGCCTAATGATGGAGTGAATGCCGGACCTTTTCCTGAAGTTATCAAACCAGCCTCTACTGGCTTTAAATGAGTCTTTCGATGCTTCGTCCGTGGAAGTGCGTGGGGTCTGCTCCAGCAAATCACCATAAATCGCTCGAGCCTTCTCACATATGATGCCCTGTGTTAATGTATCTCCTTTAAGCTGCTTCTCCGTCACCCACACCATCAGTAGATTCTCCATCTTTTCATGGAGAGAGCTACGGAGCTTAGAAATTATTGTAACGCCCTTAGCTGGCGTTATACCCTTTATCGACTCCTTCTGTTTAAGCACAGTGCATATCATTGAAGTACTACGCCCGTATTGCCTCGCCAAGTCAGCCACTCGCACACCTTGCTCATATTTTTCTATGATTTCACACTTTAATTCAATAGACATCATCCTCTTCTGAGCACTGACCTTTCCACTCCCTTTCTTCAAACCCATGGTTATAAAAAGAAATGCACAAAAGATGCTTCGACAAAGAGATAAACAAGCACACTGACTGAGGCGTGGGAAACTATGAGACGCTGGAGTCGCGGTAAACTGGTGGGTCGTGTGCAGCCAGCCGATCCGCGAGATTACTTGTATCTCAAATGTTGCTCGAATTTCAAAGCAAAAAATCGCTTGCTCAATGGCTCATATCTCAAAAATCTCGTATCTCGAGGTACCACTGTATATATTTCATGTCTAGTTTATTTAATTTACTCGCAGCCCCTTCTCCAGATTCCAGAACCCTTCTTAGATGCTGAGAACGACCCCAGCAGCTGGGAACAGACCGTGAAGGGAAGCCTCAGCTAGAATGTCACAAAAGGAAGTCCCAGGGCACAGAACTGGGGCCCTGGGTCACTTACTGGCTGAACTGCTTCCGGGCTCGGCTCATTGCGGCCACTCAGAATCCAGGTGTTTACTCTACTATCACTTATCTCATCTGGCAGAATGAATGCCCCCAGGGCAGGGAAGTACCCTTTTATTAACTGCTGAATCCTAAACACTTGTTAAATAAATAAATGTATCTGAATTATGGGGATCATATTAGTATCTACCTTAAAAATACTGTATTATGAAATACATTACCCAATACATGATAAGGGCTTGGTAGATGTTACTGTTATTAGCAAAATAAAAAATGGATAAAGAAGGTGAAGGGATTAGCTAAAGAACATATATGCACAGCCCTTCCAGGGTCTGCTACCAGCCAGAGACCAACCATGACAATGACATAAGGGCAGACCTGTTTCTGGAAAAAGTAGGACCTCTCCTGCAGCTGACTTGGGTTCAAGGATCCTGCAGCAGCCTTGACAAATGTTCCCTGGACTGCACAGGGAGCTAGACCCTGCCTAAAATAACACAATTCTGCAGGTCAGAGTCCAACACAGACCTCCCTGGGCTAACCTCAAGGTGCCACAGGGCTGCATTTCCATCTGGGGGCTAGAGGGGAGAATCTATTTCCTTGCTCATTTGTATTATTGGCCAAATTCAGTCCTGTGGCTATAGACTGCAGTCACATGTTCCTTGCTGGCTGTCAAATGATGGCCATTCCAGTTTCCAGAGTCCAGTCACATTAATTCACTCATGCCCCCCTTTCTCCATCTTCAGAGCCAGAAATGGCTGGTCAAGTTCCACTCATGCTTTGACTCTTTCCTGCCTCTTAGGTCCCATCTCTATGATTGCAGCTGGGAAAGGCTTCCCACTGCTAAGGGCTCGTGTTATTACATTTAAACCCATGTGGACAATATAGGACAATCTCCTTATTTTAACGTCAGCAGATGAGGCCCTGATTGGTGTGGTTCAGTGGTTGAGGATCATCCATGCATCAAAAGGTCGCCAGTTGTGGGCTTGATCCCCAGTAGTAGGCAGCCAATCAATATTTTTTTCTCACATTGTTCCTCTCCCCCTTCCTTCCTTTCTCTCATTTTCCCTTCTCCTCTCCTCTTCCAAGTATTAGTCCAGTAGTGCAGACTTGGAAATTGAATGGCTTCATGTCAGACCCAGGAGATGTAGGATGGAGTTGTGCACTAATTTAAGAAAAGCATGCTAGGCTTGGCAATGGGAGGGAAGAGTGGAGTAAGGATGCAGGAGGAGACTCCGGGGTGGGAGCAGAGAGAACAACCCTCAGGATCCCTCATTTGGCAGAGTAGAGCTTCTCCCATGAATCTCAAGCTTAATTTCAAAACTCATTTCCTGCCCGGCCAGCATGGCTCAGTAGTTGAGTGTTGACCTATGAACCAGGAGGTCACGGTTCGATTTCTGGTCAGGACACATGCCAGGGTTTCTGGCTCCATTCCACTGTGCAGGAGGCAGTTGATCAATGAATGACTCTCTTTCATCATTGATGTTTCTCTCTCTCCCTCTCCCTTCCTCTCTGAAATCAATAAAAAAATTAATTAAAAATACTCAGTTTCTAATATCCTTTTTACGTTATTTCTCCCTGTATGCAAAACTGGGGCTGCTGAAGATTCTACACCACAGCTGATGTGCCTCAGATCCAGCCTCCTGGGCAGGGCTCGCTGCTGGGCCACACTGAACACCAGGCTCAGAACGTGAAGTCAAAGGGACTGCATTTATTTAATAAACATATTCTTTAGTACTTCTGATGCACAGAAAGAGGTGTGAACGTAAGTGTACAATTCATTACAGTAAGCTTCCTCACAAACTCATCAAAATCTATTAGAAACATATTAAACTTACAATGCCACAGACTGAATGCATGTTCCCCTAACTTCCAATGTGATGGTGTTAGGAGGTGAAGCTTTTGGGAGGTGATGAGGTTGTGAGGGTGGAGCCCTCGTCGTGGGATTAGTGCCCTTATGAAAGAGACCCACAGCGCTCCTTGACTCTCCTGCCTGCCCGTCCCCCTCCTCCTCCTACCTCCTCCAAGCCCTCCACCCCTGCACAGGACACAGACAGCAGCCCTCTGAATCCGCAGCAGCTCCCACCAGATATGAATCTGTTGGGGTTTTGATCTTGGACTTTCCAGCTTCCATAACTGTAAGAAATAAATGTCTGTTGTTTATAGGGGCCCGAACAGACTAAAATGCCTAGCAACACTAAAATTATCATGGTGCCAGATGCATTTATATATATTTATGTATCAATTATGGTTAATATCATAATTACCAGACTGCATTAGACCATCCCATTTGTATTATTC
Organism: Lasiurus cinereus; assembly: GCA_011751065.1. Taxonomy (NCBI): domain Eukaryota; kingdom Metazoa; phylum Chordata; class Mammalia; order Chiroptera; family Vespertilionidae; genus Lasiurus; species Lasiurus cinereus. The sequence goes on from JAAGEH010000289.1 coordinate 479,629, forward strand.
CATACCCTGACAGGGCCTTAACTGGCCCTGTCAGCAGAATCAGAGGATATTAATATTTTAGATATAATAATAATAATAATAATAAGCAAAGAACAAGTTACTATCTTGTCCAATACAATTCACTAATACTATGTTAACAGCATAATGAAACATTCTCTTTGGCTTAAACAACCATTTGCTTTGAATCGAATAATTTTAGAATTAGACACTATTTTAAAATATTCTACATCAATTCCTTTTCTTAGAGAAGTTAAGAAACTAGCCCCTGCCGAAACCGGTTTTGCTCAGTGGATAGAGCGTAGGCCTGCAGACTGAGGGGTCCCAGGTTCGATTCCAGTCAAGGGCATGTGCGTTGGTTGCGGGCACATCCCCAGTAGGGGGCGTGCAGGAAGCGGCTGATTAATGTCTCTCTCTCATCGATGTTTCTAACTTTCTATCTCTCTCCCTTCCTGTCTGTGAAAAATCAATAAAATATATTAAAAAAAAGAAAGAAAGAAACTAGCCCCATCTCACATTACATGGCTCACATTAGGATCAGGAACCCTGCTTCTGGTCTAATGCCCCTCCCACTATCTTGTTTTATCTCCTGCCTTGGCGGAACACAGTCCCCTGTGGTCACACTCTACACATCCTCTCTGGACAGGACGTGGTTTCATACTGATGAACGTTTGTCTGGATACATAAGGGAACCTTATTTATTAACCACAGAAAGAAGTTTGACTTCCGTTCATAGAAAACTGTTCATGTGAAAACATCACACGATGTTCAAGTGGAAGGGAGTAAATTCCCACATGGTACTGAAGAGTGAAAATGGTCCTTCTACTAAAAACCTCCTGCTCTGTGTCTCTCAAACTCTAGTTGTGTTTTGCTAAGGGGTCTAGAAAGCAGTTCAATCAGGTGTGATTGGCTGCTTTTCAAACGAGAAAAATGAAGTAAAATAAAATAGCAGAGCACACCTCTCACAATAACAGTGTTGTTTATAAACTTTTGATTTATGTTTGTCACATGAGCAAGATCGTAACTTAAAAAATGTTGCTTCCTCTGGCCAGTGGTCGGCCACATGTGAGTCACATGTGGCTCTGGCCCTTGAGTGTGGCTCTTCCACAAAATACCATGTTCCGGTGTGCAGTACAGTGCGATTGAAGGAGTACCCTAATTAAGTTAATAACAATGTACCTACCTATGTAGTTTAAGTTTAAAAAATTTGGCTCTCAAAAGAAATTTCAATCGTTGTACTGTTGATATTTGGCTCTGTTGACTAATGAGTTTGCCAACCACTGCTCTAGGCTGAAAACTACTGTTGCTATTGGAAAGTTAAAGTGTTAGCTGCGTTTGTAGCGACTGAAATGGCTTCTCTCCATCCCATTAAAACTACTATACCCAATTTGAGGAGAGTTCTCCTGAATTAGAAGAATTTGAAACAGTGGAACAAAATTTGTACAAAACAATTTAATCTGAAAACTTTGACTTTAAAATGTACAAAAAGGCTCTCACACAGACTCCAGGGATACTATTTGCCAAGAGTTAATTGTTGTTGTTTATTCTTCCAGTAAATTTGGGGCTTAGGGCTTATTTCATGGATGAAAGAATGAAAGACTTGAGCACTAACAGGTAAGTGTGAGAAATAAACTCGGTGCTCTAGAATCCTGCCTCTGTGTACACCTGTAGTTCTTTGAAGTCCTACTATCCCGAGACCTTTCCAACAATTTTATTACTCTTTCAAAAATGTCTTTTCTCCCTCCTTTCTTTTGAGTGTGAAGTAAATTTCAACAAGGCAGTTCAACTTGGAAACACTGGTGTCCTGTATATATTTCTGTCACCTCTACAAAGACAGCTCTCTGGGCAACTTCCTCTGATGGGTTCAGCCCTTAGGGCATAGCTGTGAGCAAAGGACAAGGTGTTATTTTTCTATTGTATTCCCAAAGAGCTGCTTTAAAAACAAGCCAGTGGGAGAGGTAGTGTGCATGAGTGCGAGCATGCATTAGCCTGGTCAGTTTCCCCAGGGGTGGGAAAATGCATCTGGTAAATTTCCAAACACCCTCATGTGCTTCAAGTTAGAGAATGCCTGGACATCCCGGTTCAGAAAGAGGTGGTCTCAGTCCGACTTCTCCCACACCCCCTCCCCTGGACTTTCAGAGGGCACCCAGGTGCCAAAACACGAATACAAAAGAGGTATTACTGTGCTTGAAGCAACAACACCATCTCCCATGAAACTTCAGAGTTTATTTGATACCAGGCCTTTCCAAGGGTTCAGGACTGGCCCACAGTCCTGGTTTCGTGTGTCTAGCATGAGCTTGGGTAAGTATGCCTCCATGCCTGCACAGTGAGAGACCTTAACCTAGTCTCCCAGATCCTTCCCATTGGTATGATTTTAACGAATCTTATATATAAAACTAGAGGCCCTGTGCACAAAATTCGTGTGCTGAGAGGGGGGGTGTCCCTCAGCCCAGCCTGCACCCTCTCCAATCTGGGACATCCTTCTCACAATCTGGGACTGTGGGCTCTCAACCACTCACCTGCCTGCCTGCCTGATTGCCCCTAACCGCTTCTGCCTGCCAGCCTGTTCACCCCCTACCCATTCCCCTGCCAGCCTGATCAACATCTAACTACTCTCCTGCTGGCCCAATCACCCCCACTGCCCTCCTCTGCTGACCTGGCCACTCCCAACTATCCTCCCCTGACAGCCTGGTCACCCCTAACTGCCCACCCCTGCTGGCCTGATCGCCTAAATTGCCCCCCACCCCTGCCGGCCATCTTGTGACCACACAGAGATGCCATGTTGTGAGGGTGTGATAGTCAATTTGCATATCACCTATTTATTATATAGGAGGATATGTTATAAAATGTGTTTTATAAATAGAGAGATATATATACACAAAAAAACCTAGTGAATGGCTTCATGACAAAATCTCTAGATGTTTCAGTTCTGTGTTTTTTAGTGGAGGCCATACTGCCTTGCTCATTTCTGCTAATGGAACCACCAGGGCGCCACTAGGCAGGTTCCTGCCTGCCTGACGTGTGCTGAGGACCTCACTGCACTGTCTCTAAGATAAGGATGTAATATATCTAAGTGGTAATATCTAGGACTGTTTGGGAAGTTAAATAAAACAATCTGCATAAGGCACCTGGTTTATGATGTACATTTTGGAATGAAATAAATACTGGGAACAGAAATGTAGGGGTCCTGTCCCCAGTCATTATTTCATGCACATTTAGAAGTCTGTCATCCAATCCTCCCATTTCTGGATCAAGGAAGAGAGGTTAGAAGAGTTGAAGTCACCAGCCCACAGGCAGGAGCTACTTGGTAAGACTTCTACAGTCTCTCTCCCACGTTCTATGGCATCAGGTTGCTGTTGAACACAAGCGATTCCACGACTGTTCCTTTCATCCTTTCTCTTGGGTTACAAACACTGCCAGAAAAAAATTAAAAAGCAGGCAAAGAAATGCCCACAGGGGATTGGCAACCCTACTAATCCTGGGACCAGCTAGGACCCATGGCAGCATCTAGATGAGGAGACCGAAGTTAGAAGTTAATAACCACTCAGGGCCACGCAGAATCTAAGTGACAAGGTCAGGACCTGCACCTAGGTTTGTCCGGGTCTAGTGGTGTGGTTGTTACGGCATCATGCTGCCCCTGGACACTGTCTCTTCTTGGCTTTCTAAACAGTTTTAATACTGCCACCCAGGTGAACTTGGATTCCAGCTCAAGCTGAGTGTCAGGAGTCTCCAGCCTTCTTTGACATCTGCCCCAATGATTCAACTGAAGACAAAGAAGATCCTAACTTGGCATTACAAAACTATAGGAAGAGCAGTGAATCTTATGTAATATGGTTAAAACTTCAATATCTGTCTGGCCGGCGTGGTTCAGTGGTTGAGAGTGAACTATGAACTGGGAGGTCATGGTTCAATTCCCAGTCAGGGCTCATGCCCATGTTGCGGGCTCAATCCCAAACACAAGAGGCAGCCATCAATGATTCTCTCATCACTGATGTTTCTATCTCTCTCTCCCTCTCTTTCATCAGTAAAAATATATTAAAACAACAACAACAAAAATACTTCAAGATCTAATAGGATGTTCTGTTTTGTTTTGTTTTTTAAATATATTTTATTGATTTTTTTTACAGAGAGGAAGGGAGAGGGACAGAGAATTAGAAACATCGATGAGAGAGAGACACTGATCAGCCGCCTCCTGCATGCCCCCTACTGGGGATGTGCCCGCAACCAAGATACATGCCCTTGACCGGAATCGAACCTGGGACCCTTCAGTCCACAGGCCAACGCTCTATCCACTGAGGCAAACCGGCCTCGGCTAATAGGATGTTTTAAAGAAAAGAAACAGATGATGAAGTTGCTTGTGTTCTGAGGCATTATAAACATTTGTGTCTAAAAAACTAACATTAAGATTTGGGGAACCTGGCTTAATATAAATTCACAAAAAAAAAACAACAATAAAAAATCAATATTTTGAACATAAACTTCCATTGGCTAACAAAGTGACATAGCTGTGAAACAAGTTAAAACAATCTTAAACTGTCCCAATAAAAACACCCAGAGAGGATATAATTCCCCAAAACCATAAATCTGGCCAACTGTAAAAACCTCGTTTTATTTTTGGATGCCATATTTTTTCCAAAGTTGATAATGAAAGTGCAGTGTGAATTCAGGGCATGGAGGAGAGACTGGGACTTGTTGATGAGCCCATTGTCAGTGCACACAGATAAGAGCCTCCTTAGATGGAGGCCATGCCCAAGTGGGGGAAAGCAGTGTTTTAGGTGATGACAGAAAAATGCCTTCCTGTTACTGATAACTTCAACGTCAGTCACTTCTATTCTCAGTTTAGAGCCAAACAGGTTGAAGCCACAGGCTCATGTGTATGTCTATCCTTTTGATCTCATTCTCTACATTCCACTTGCATTTTAATTGACCATAGCTCTGATTTCTTCTCTGATTAATATTTGACCACTGTTTTATAGTATATGCTAGGATTCACTTTATTTCACTTCGCTTTGCTTTAAGAATGTCCTTTAAATCCTTTGTAGGATGGGATGAACTTGGTTTGATTAGTTTAATATTTCCTAGGCCTTGAACAATTGAGAGAACTGAGTATTTTTAGCTGGAAAACAAAAAGATGTTTTCAAAGCTGAAGAGTCTTACAGGAAAGAGAATAGGTACAGATTTCTGTGGCCACAAAGAACAAAAGTAAGATAGCCTGTAGGCATTATTGGGAGGTGGATGAAAATCGCTGGGATGAACATTTCAGAAAAGCTGAGGAAGTCTTAAAGAGGAACAGGTTGCCCCTGGAATTTTCATTTCCATCCCTGTCACCACTTTGAAACAGAGGTCGAGGACAATCATCAGGGAGGGGAGGCTGGACCAGAGAACATCTGAAGCCTCCTGGGTCTCTGAGGTTGTTTTAAGTACACACCGCAGCAAGGAAAACAATATACAGGATCATAGAGCACCACATTATCATTGATGACAGCAGCAATCATCAGAACAGCAGTGATGGCCATAATAACACAGTACAGGGTTTTACAGCTGCTTTCATCTGGGGCCTTGTCAAAGGACATTACGTTTAAGTATTACTCCTCATCCCCATTTTGCAGATAAGACAATTAGATTGTTTCAACGTGAAATAACACAGAAGGGTAATGAAGTCGCCTAAGCTGACAGTAAGTCAGCAAAAATGAAGGAGTCTACTGGTTTAACCACTAACTGTGGTTAACTAGCAAATGTGGGCTGGTGAGTCAGACACCACAGACACTGAGTTTGATCTCCTGATGTGTAACAAGATGTCACGCTGCTAAGAGTTGAGGGGTCCAAGGGAACACTTGCCTCTGGAATTCCCTATTTTATAAGAGGATGCAGGACCCTCAGGGCTCTCTCTCCTCACCACATATGCCTTACTCTTCCTGACCAGCTACTCCAGGGCAAGGCCCATCATCTCAGCAGCTCAGAGCTCACCTCTCTACAGCTTTGCAATCAGAGAAAAAAGGGATCTTTCCTCAAGTTCTAATGTGAAAACTCCTGGGAAAGGATGCTAATTAGCCCGAGTCACTCCTACCAAGAACTGTGGCCCAAAAGTGAGAACCCCCCTTGGTGCTATGCCCAGGCTGTGGTTAAGTGGCTGGCTCTTTACTGAAAGAAGACAAAGCAATCCATATCCACCACAGACATTTTCTCAAAGGAAATGATATGTATATTAGCCACATTTCCAAATACATTCTTACCTGCTTTATCAGAAGTCTACATAATAAATAATTAGGTTTTTTAACTTTCTTAGAGATTATTTAATAAGAAAGATTATAACCTGCCCTAGCCAGTTTGGCTCAGTGGGTAGAGCGTTGGCCTGTGGACCAAAGGATCCCAGATTCGATTCTGGTCAAGGGCATATACCTCCGTTGCAGGATCCTACTGGCCCAGGCCCTGGTCAGATCTCGTGCAGGAGGCAAGCAATCGATGTGTCTCTCTTACATCGATGTTTCTCTCCGTCTTTCCCTCTCTCCTTCACTCTCTAAAAAAATCAATGGAAAAATATTCTCAGGTGAGGATTAACAAAATAATAGATAAATAAGTAAAATCTTAGTTTTATCTCATTTTTGGGTGATTTCTCCCTTCCGTTCTTTCCCTTCTGACCAATTTTTATCATTTCACAGACAACAGTTACTTTGGCCATAACATGTGTGTACTTCCGGCTCAAACTGTGAGAAGCTACTCGGGACATAGTCACAGAGGGCATCTGAGTTCTAACAGTGGCCAGCAGCCTTCCAGGGACAGTCCAAGGCCTGCAGACCCAGAATGGTCTTTTTCCAGAGGCTCCACCCTCTTCTCTTGGGAACTGTACATTTCAGTTGTACCGGAAAGAAGAAAAAGAAGAAAACAAGGTCTTTTTGTTATGTTTCCATTCTGTGACTTATTGTAGATGCTAACTCAGGTGTTGAACAACTCTACCAACTCCTATTCCAGGCCACAGTATCAAACTTTACAGACAGAAGGACCAAGACAGACAGGCCTTCATGGGATTTTCTTCCTAAATAGTAAGTTGATAAGCAAGCAAGCAAGCAAATTAGCAAAACAGACACAGGTTGTGATAAGTATGAGGGGAATCAAAAGAACAGTGGATGGAGGCCCACAGGGAGTCCAGGACAGCTCTTCTCAGAAGGTGAAGGTAAGCCTCAGGAATGGAGGATGGAAAGGAGTCACCATTGGAGATGCAGGGAAGGGTGCTGTCAGCCAACCCTGGCACTACTGACATCTTAGACCATAGACTTCTGGGGTGGGGACTATCTGTTCATTGTAGCAGGGGCCTCTCCCACTGGATACTCGATGCGATGCCCTCCCTACCCCAAAATGTGTTTCTGGCCGTTGCCAAATGCCCCCTGGGAGCCCCCAACCCCTGGAAACCCCCCTACCCTACCCCAGAGGCTGAGAGCCACTGCTGTTGACACAGGGAATTAAGAATGTGAATCTTCAGACAGTATGAAACATTGTTAGGAAGCTAGGGAGAGACAATTCTGGGTCTGTAGGCTTTGGCAAGAATTTGGATTTTATTTTATATAAATGGCAAGTCATTGAACATTTTTAAAAAAATATATTTTATTGATTTTTTACAGAGAGGAAAGGAGAGGGATAGAAAGTCAGAAACATCAATGAGAGAGAGACATCGATCAGCCGCCTCCCACACGCCCCCCGGCACGCCCCCCACTGGAGCTGTGCCCGCAAGCAAGGTACATGCCCTCGACCGGAACTGAACCTGGGACCTTTCAGTCCGCAGGCCAACGCTCTATCCACTGAGCCAAATCGGTCTCGGCCATTGAACATTTTTAAAGTCATGTCTATATTCAAAATAGATTACTTGGGCTCCTGTGTGGGAAATGGGTTTAAACCAATGAGGATAAAGGAGATCTCAGGGCCAGGCACTGAAGGAGACTGAAGAGCAGTCAGCGTCCCAGCCAGGGGCCTGAGTGTGCCAGAGGGAGTGGTGGCCAGTGACTGCATTGTTCCGGTGACCGCATTACCAAGTCACCGCCTGAAGACTTTTCTGGAATTGCTCTGTTTAGTTCATCTTGCTTAGCTATAATTTCCCCTACAAATCTTCTGTATATAATTCCAAAGTAATCATTTTGTTCAAGAACATACAAAGGCTTCCTGTCAGTCCTACACCGGCCTTGTTTATTCCTGTTTCTAAAAATTTGCTCTTGAAGAAGCCATGTCTCTTCCCTAATGCCCTTAACATAACCACCATGAACCCTGCAGGCTGAGGCTCATGTTTGCTCTCCCACAGAAGCTCCCCTCTCCCCACAACAATTCTGTCCCACATAGTGTCTCTATTCTCTAAAAAGATCAGTAAAACTCCCAATTTTTCACGCCCTCTGCTGAGCATGTACTTGTTAAGCATCAATGCCAGGCTCTGTGCTATGCCCTGGAAATAAAACAAGGCAAAAGTATGGTCTCTGCTCTCCAGGACCTTAGCTAGCAAGGAAATAAAACTTTTCAGCAGCAGTTTCTCTAGTACCTAAACCAGAGTCAGCCATTCAGCTGCTGCTCCTCCAGCTGTGGGTTGCTCTAGCCTGCCCAGCTTAGTCCTGGCTCACCACATCTTGAGATGGGAATCAACTCCTGAAATTATAGCATCCCAGCACCTCAGGATGGAACATCACTACACCTGCTACTCATCAGTGATAGGATGGGTCCAGCCACAGGCAGCACATTTCCCAGAGTCTGAGTTACTTACTACAGAAGAGTGGTAACAGGTGTTATCACTGTGATGGTGAACAATGCCCCCTAGGCCTCAGCTGAACAATGAGGGGGTCCTTTTTAAAAATTCTCATCAGAGGATATTTTTTCCATTTTTTTTTTCAGAGAGAGTGGAAGGGTGACAGGGGAGAAAGAGAGAACTACTGATGTGAGACACATTGACTGGAGGTAGGAAGTGAACCTGCAACCCCCGTATGTGCCCTTAACAGGGAATTAAACCCATGACCCTTTGGTGCGTGGGCCAACGCTCTAACCACTGAGCCCACCAGCCATGGCATTAGGTGGTCTTTGGCATGCCAAGTCCACTCCCTCATATGATCTTATGCCAGTGTGATATAGAGATCCTTCTTCGTAAATTTGGGTCCATCCAGAAATAACTATTGCATCAAACCATCAAACATATTGATGGCACCTTCCAATGTGTTTGATGGTTTGATGCAATAGTTATTTCTGGATGGACCGGTCAAGGACAAATAGTAATTCTCAGAGGCAATATATTCAAAATCTATGTTGTGCCATTTCTAACTACATTTCCTGGGACCCTTTTGGTTTGGAATGTCACAACATAGGGTTTTTTTTTTTTCACGTTCAGCTTTCTTTTTTTTTTAAATTAATTTTTATTAATTTTTTATACATATCTCCCCATTGCCCCCCCTCCCTCCCAGGCGTACCCCGACCCCCCCAGTGTCTGTGATCATTGGTTATGTTTATAAGCATGCATACAAGTCCTTTGATCACTTATTTACCTCACCTAACTTTAATCTTTCTGCTATAATTTCAGTCTGTTTGATGCTTTATGATTTTTGTCCTCCTGAGAATTATCAGTCTACTCCCTTTCTGTGCTCCTGATTCTATTATATTCACCAGTTTATTCTGTTGATCAGATTTTTAATTCACTTAATTTTTAGATTCACTTGTTGATAGATGTGTATTTGTTGTTCATAATTTTTTGTCTTTTACCTTTTTCTTCTTCCTCTTCTAAAAGAGTACCTTTCAGCATTTCATATAATACTGGTTTGGAGTTGATGAACTCCTTTAGCTTTTTCTTCTCTGTGAAGGTCTTTATCTGCCCTTCAATTCTGAATGATAGCTTTGCTGGATAGATTATTCTTGGTTGTAGGTTCTTGTTGTTCATCACGTTGAATATTTCTTGCCACTCCCATCTGGCCTGCATCGTTTCTGTTGAGAAATCAGCTGACAGTCGTATGGGTGCTCCCTTGTAGGTAATAAACTGTTTTTCTCTTGCTGCTTTTAATATTCTCTTTCTCTTTTGCTCTTGGCATTTTAATTAATGATGTGTCTTGGTGTAGTCCTCTTTGGATTCCTTTTCTTTGGGGTTCTGTGTGCTTCCTGGACTTGTAAGTCTATTTCTTTTACCAGATGTGGGAAGTTT
>JAAGEH010000289.1:490178-518878 GCA_011751065.1 Lasiurus cinereus
TGGCTGACTTGGCGAGGCAATACGGGCGTAGTACTTCAATGATATGCACTGTGCTTAAACAGAAGGAGTCGATAAAGGGTATAACGCCAGCTAAGGGCGTTACAATAATTTCTAAGCTCCGTAGCTCTCTCCATGAAAAGATGGAGAATCTACTGATGGTGTGGGTGACGGAGAAGCAGCTTAAAGGAGATACATTAACACAGGGCATCATATGTGAGAAGGCTCGAGCGATTTATGGTGATTTGCTGGAGCAGACCCCACGCACTTCCACGGACGAAGCATCGAAAGACTCATTTAAAGCCAGTAGAGGCTGGTTTGATAACTTCAGAAAAAGTTCTGGCATTCACTCCATCATTAGGCATGGTGAGGCAGCAAGTTCGGATGTGAAGGCAGCTGAGGATTACCTCAAAACTTTTTCTGAACTGATAGAAGCCAAAGGATATATCCCCCAACAAGTCTTCAACTGTGACGAGACAGGGCTTTTCTGGAAGAAGATGCCGAATAGGACTTCTATAACGGTAGAGTAGAAGGCGATGCCAGGTCACAAACCCATGAAGGATAGGCTAACTCTCACACTGTGCGCCAATGCAAGTGGCGACTGCAAGATCAAGCCTCTGCTCGTATACCATTCGGAAAACCCCAGAGTCTTTAAGTCACATAAGATTTTAAAAGACAAACTGCAAGTTATGTGGAGGGCAAACCCGAAGGCATGGATCACCAGGCAGTTCTTTGTGGAGTGGGTAAACCTGGTTTTCGGCCCTTCTGTTAAGAAATATCCTCAGGAAAACAACCTAACCATGCAAGCCCTCCTCGTCCTTGACAATGCTCCTGCTCACCCCCCCGAACCTCGAAGATGAACTCCTCGAAGAGTTCAAGTTTATAAAGGTTGTCTACCTACCTCCCAACACCACTCCTATCCTGCAGCCCATGGATCAGGAGGTGATTTCTAATTTTAAAAAGCTGTACATCAAGCACCTGTTCTGGCGCTGCTTTGAGGTGACGGAGAATACAAACCTCACCCTTTGAGAGTTCTGGAAGAGCCACTTTAACATCGTGATATGCCTCAGAATTATTGATCAGGCCTGGCTGGGTGTTCCAATGAGGACTTTGACCTCTGCATGGAAGAAGCTGTGGCCTGAGGCCGTAGCCGAAAGGACCTTCGAAGGATTCGAACCCGAGGTGCCAGTGGAGGAGGATATAGTGCCTCTGGGAAAATCCATGGGCCTGGAGGTGGATGAGAGAGACGTGAATGAGCTCGTCGAGGAGCACTCTCTGGAACTCACCATGGAGGAGTTACAAGAGTTGCAGTCTCAGCAACATGCGGAGGTTCTCCAAGAAATTGGTTTCGAGGAGGAGCCAGAGGTGGAGGAGATCTCTACAAGTGAGATAAAGGAGATCTTAGGAATGTGGGAGAGGGTGTCACACTTCGTGGAAAAGAAACACCCCGAAAAAGTTGCTACTGGTCGTGCATCGGAGCAGTTCAATGAAACTTGCCTCACCCATTTCAGAAACATTCTGAAAGGGAGGAAGAGGCAAACCTCGTTGGACACGTTTTTTTTGAAATTGGCCAAAAATGCAAAGACCAGAAGCAATTAAGTTCAGTGAAGATTAGTTAAGTTATATTCAGTTTAGGGATAAAGTGTAGCATTAAGAGTGTAACGAGTAGGTAAATACACTTTATAAAACCAGTTTATTCCTTTACATTCTCTTTTATTATGTTTTTATACAATATTTGTCATTTATAAATACATTTTTCTTATTCAAAAGCACGTAACAAGAACAACCGGGGTGGCATTTTGGGGGCTGGAACGGATTAATGGCGTATTAATTGATTTCAATGGGGAAATTTGCTTTGAGATACGAGTAACTTGATATACGAGCAAGGTTACAAAATGAATTAAACTCCTATCTTGAGGTACCACTGTATTTCCCGAGTTTTCACTCAGTAGGAAAGAGGAGTAAGAGGTGATACCAAGAAGTTTGTTCTGAGCAACTGGAGGATGAAGTCACCAGCTGACAAGGGGAAGAAGGGAGGCCAAGCCAGAGCTCAGACTGGGGTTGCTCCAGCAGAGCCATGCCCAGAGTACTTGCCACAGCACCCTCTCTTTGGATGCTGTCTCAGAGGGTATCCTTAGTGCTCTTGTTCTGTATTTCCATATTCAGGGTGCACATGCAAGCTCTTCTTAAGTCACCTGTGGAAACGAGTAGGGGTAGTCATAGCACAGTCCTGTTTTCACAAAGACATATATCAAAAAGTACAGGACACTGAAAAATACTTAAAAGTCCGTGTTTTTGTTGGTGGTGGTAGAGTATTATTCTTATGTATTCTTATTTTTTATTTTTGTTTTATAAATTTTCTAATACAGTCTTCTCTAATTCCTCCATATATAGTGATAACGGTTTTGTATATCAAAGGGCATCTATTCTTCAATTAATATCTTCCTTAGTACAATCTTTCCACAAGTATTGTTTTTGTTTTAATTGTATATTTGTGTATATATACACTCCCCACTCATGTGATGGCATACATATTATGAATATACATGCTTGGTGCATGAATTTGTGCATGGATAGAGTCCAGCCAGCCTGGCCAGGGGGAGGGGACATGGGTGGTTGGCCAGCCTGCCCATTGGTCGAACTCCTGGTTGAGGGGACAATTTATATATTAGCCTTTTATTATATAGGATATACACTGAGTGGCCAGATTATTGTGTGTTCAGAGATCATAATAATTTGGCCACTCAGTGTATATGTCTATTTAGCGCCTCTTGCAGTGTTATTTTAAGTTTTGCCAGCCTGACAGAAACAAAGTTGCTCTTACTGACTGTGTAGCCCTCTGTGTGGGGTTTCCTAAACCCCAGCCTTCCTTTCAGTGACTGTCTGGGAGTCGGAGCATTCAGTGGGCACTTTGTTGACTCATTGCCAAAACTGTGTTCCTGAGAAGGGACCTAAAGCAGAGTCAGCAGACGGAGAATGGTCATGGGTGGAGGTCTGGTGGGAACCAGGCACCAGCTCCCAGTAGTTTTCTTCCAGTGGAGTCACTTGGGGCACACTCACTACTCCAGCGAGGCATTATAATGACAGAAAATGTCCTCAATCAGAGATGGGAGCATTACGTGGTGAGACACAGGCACCTCCGTCTGGGACAGAGCCGAGTGCCAGCCTTGTGGGAGGAAGCAAGGGTCTGGAGAAGCCATGCTGCTGCTAGTTCAGGTGCAGAGACTACCTTACCAATCGCTGGGCTGGGAATCCTTCCGAATCGAATCCTAAGCTCCTAGAGACAAACCCTTGAAAGCAGGCTTTTCCAAAGAGAGCAAACGCTAGCTTGCCGTATGGTCTTTTCTTTCAAATGAAAGTGGCTTTCATTGAAATACTAGAGGTCTGGCGCATGACATTCATCTACTGGGGGTGGGGGTGTATCACTCTTGCAGTGGGTGTGCCCTCTTGCTGTCCAGTACCCATTGGGGGATGTCTCACTGCTGTGTTAGGCCCAGTCCCACTCAGTCAGAAGCTGGGCTTGCTGATCCTTAGCACGGCCTTGGAGACAGGAGAGACTCCCACCACCACTGCTGTGCTCGCCAGCTGTGAGCCCAGCTTCTGGCCAAGAGGCACTCCCTCTGTGGGAGCACACTGACTACCAGAGGGCAGTTCCTGTGTTGAGCATCTGCACCCTGGTGGTCAATGTGCATCATAGCAACGGGTCATTCTGCCATTCGGTCAATTTGCATATTAGCCTTTTATTATATAGGATAATTTATATACCATACAATTTGCTCATTTAAAATGGATTTTAGTATATCACAATTGTAGGATGTTTTCATCACTTCAGAAAGAACCACCATACCCTATAGCTGTTGCTCCTTTCCCCCTCTGCCACAGCCCTCATGTTCCCATCTAAGCAACCACCTACATGCTGTCTGTCTAGATTGCTGTGTTTTGAATAAATGGAATCATGTGTCATGTGGTCTGTGGTGACTGGCTTTTTTCACAAGCACAATGTTTTCAGTGTTCCTCCATGTCATTCATCTGTAAGTCCTTCATTCCTTTTCATGGCTGAATAATAATAATACACTGTTTGAACACACACAGTGTTTGGGAAGTGTAAGCTTTTTTATTTACATTCAGAGCTGAAAATTCTTGTTTTAAACTAGTTTCATTAGTTTTATTTTTTTAATTAAATCTTTATTATTCAGATTATTACATTTGTTTCTCTTTTTTCCCCTCCATAGCACCCCTCCACCCAGCTCCCAACCCTCCATCTGCCCTTAGCTCCCTCCCATTGATATCATCCATAGGTGTATGATTTTTGTCCAGTCTCTCCCTGGACACCCCTCACCCCTTTTCCCCTGAGAATTATCAGTCCATTCCCTTTCTGTGCTCCTGATTCTATTCTGTTCACCAGTTTATTCTGTTCATCAAATTGTTAATTCACTAATTTTTAGATTCACTTATTGATAGATATGTATTTGTTGTTCATAATTTTTTGTCTTTTACCTTTTTCTTCTTCCTCTTCTAAAAGAGTACCTTTCAGCATTTCATATAATACTGGTTTGGAGTTGATGAACTCCTTTAGCTTTTTCTTCTCTGTGAAGGTCTTTATCTGCCCTTCAATTCTGAATGTTAGCTTTGCTGGATAGATTATTCTTGGTTGTATGTTCTTTCTATTCATCATGTTGAGTATTTCTTGCCACTCCCATCTGGCCTGCATTGTTCCTGTTGAGAAATCAGCTGACAGTCGTATGGGTGCTCCCTTGTAGGTAATAAACTGTTTTTCTCTTGCTGCTTTTAATATTCTCTCTTTGTCTTTTGCTCTTGGTATTTTAATTATGATGTGTCTCGGTGTGGTCCTCTTTGGATTCTTTTATATGGGGTTCTGTGTGCTTCCTGGACTTGTAAGTCTATTTATTTTACCAGATGTGGGAAGTTTTCAGTCATTATTTCTTTAAACAGGTTTTCAGTATCTTGCTCTCTCTCTTCTTCTGGCACCCCCACAATTCTGATGTTGGTACGCTTGAAGCTATCCCAGAGGCTCCTTACATTATGTTCACATTTTTGGATTCTTTTCTCTTCTTGCTTTTCCAGTTGAATGTTGTCTGCTTCTTTATATTTCAAATTTTTGACTTGATTCTTGCCTTTCTCTAGTCTGCTGTTAGGACTCTGTATAATATTTTTTATTTCAGTCAGTGTATGTTTAATTTCTAGTTGGTCTTTTATCATCTGTAGTTGGACCTTTTCCATCTCTAGTTGGCTCTTTTGCATCTCTAGTTGGTCCTTTTTCATCTCCTCATGGTTCTCGCTAAATTTATCCAACTTTTTGAGCATATTCTTGAAAAACCTTACAAGCGTGGTTTTGAACTCTATATCCAGTCGTTTTTTTTTCCTCCATTTCTTTTGTTTGTGATCCCTTCCCTTGTCTCGGCATTTTTACTATGCCGGGGAAACTTCTGTGTTGGATTTAGCCTTGTGAAACCAGACTTGCAAAGCCACAGAAGCCTCGGTTGAGCTTGGGAGGGGTGGAGTCTCAGGGCTTAAGGGACCACCTTGCCTTCCAGTCGGCCCCACCCTCCACGGCCCCCTGAGTCTCACGTGACTGGGTAATGGCTGGAGCGGTCCTTGTGTGCGCGAGCGCCCGCAGTGCCTCTAACCGCTGCCTTTCCAGCTCCCCTGCGAACCAGGACCACACGAGTCTAGGTCCCCAGGCTTTTGCCCGAAACAGGGGCTTAGTGGAGTCAGAAGTGGCACAGTTCGGAGGGTCTGTCTCCCACCCACTCGCGAAAGCCAGTGGCACAATCAGCAATCTGTCCTCCGCGTGGTGCCATGCGCGACCAGACCTCCGATCCTTTGCAACTCCCCTAAATTTCCGTGCACTTCTCCCTTTTCACAGTCCAAACTCACCCCATATGAGTTTTGGCTGGATCTGGGGTTTAGTGTCGCAGGACAAGGGGTTCAATGCCTTTGAGAGTCTCCGTCTCACTCCCGCCAGAGAAAACCAGCCAGGTTCTCCGGCACCCGCTCTCTCCTCGCGTGTGTCTCCATACCTCAGCTTTTTGCAGCTCCTCTGGGTCTCTGTGAGCCCCTCTCTTTCCCTCTAGTTGTAGAACTTCCACTCAGCCAGCTTTCCTGTGGTTCTGGATGATGTCCGTTCTGTCTTTTAGTTGTAGTTTTGAAATTGTTGTGCGAGGCAGCAGTATAGGTGTTTACCTATGCCACCATCTTGGATTTCTCCACAACATAGGTTTTAACTGTATTTTAAAATGCCTATTTCTGTCCTAATAAGCAGGACAATTTTCCTTTTCTCCATGTTTGCTTCAGATTCACCTCCTGACACTGAACTTGTGACCTATTACACATCCATCATTTAAATCCCAATACTTAGACATGCCAAGAACTGACAGAAGGTTTGAAATTATATGATTAAAGAAGTGTACAGTCAGGGTTTAGTCAAAACTTCTGAGAAGGGTGAACTGCGTGGACATTCTTCTGTAATCTCCCAGTGAGGAAGGCAGAGAGGATGTGTCGACGAGCCACAGTTCTAATTATTTTTTCAAGAGTGGAAGTGGGGGTTGCTCCATCAGTTATGTTTGCATAGAAATAATTATAGTACAATATCGATGTTATAATAGATATATGCCCCAAAACGATAAAAGAAGGACAAGTCTGTCTCAGAAAGTTATGAAAAGTTCCATGGGGGAGATAGGTATTGGACTGAGACCCGAAGGGTCCCCAGCAGTGGTTCTCAACCTTCCTAATGCCACGTCCCTTTAATGCAGTTCCTCATGTTGTGGTGACCCCCCCCCCCACCATAAAATTGTTACGAAGTAGCAACGAAAATAATTTTATGGTTGGGGGTCACCACAACATGTGGAACTGCATTAAAGGGACGTGGCATTAGGAAGGCTGAGAACCACTGGTCCCCAGGAAACCGCGATGGATCTCAGAAGAGTTAGGAGTGTGGAGCAAATGGGAAAGGATGTAGGCCACGGGGGACTCTGCTGCTTACAGGGAAGCCCGGTACAATTTTGGCAGAGGAATCTCGTGATCACATTTTCATGTTAGATTATTGGTAGCATGGAGGTTGGGCAGGAGTGGGACTAACTAGAGGCTATTGTGATGGTCCCAGGGAGGTGAGTCAGGAGGATGACTACTTGATAAAAGGGAAAGTGCAGATTTAAGACCGGCGGGTGTGACAGATACTTAAGGACATAAGAGCCAACAGAATTGGGTAACAGGCTAGAGGAAAGGAAGGAAATGGCAATATAGAGGAACTTATGGATTTCTGACTTGGCCAACTGGGTGCCAGTATCTGAAACGGAATGAAAATGGGCTCAGTTCCTGATGGGTGGGGAGAGACGCTGCACCAAAGTAGGAAATAATAGGTGCCGATATCAATGTGGGGCATATTGAAGGTACCCTGGGTGAGGTCCGAATGAAGATGCTATTGCTTAGAGGGGGCACGCAAGGGAGAAACAATTCACACGCATCAGCCAGGTAGTCCCAGAACCAGGAGATGGGCACTAGGGAAGCCCAGAGGAGTTCATGGTGTTATTGTTATTATTTTTAATATGTAGAGCTTTTATTCTCCTTCAAAAGTTTTAAATTTCTTGAAGGCAAGAACCATGTCTTAAATTTCACTGAATTTCCTTCAGTGCCTAATGTAGTAAAGAGAACACAGTAAGTGCTCAAGAAATTCTCAATTCAGTTCAACATACTATTCGCCCATATCGTCTTACTTCTTCAAATAAACTCGGAGTTACCTACGAGTTTACCTACATCAATGCCCAGCCTGCCCCCAGTTTGGAATGAACTCCAAAACTATTTACTACTGACTGAGGCATCGTTAACGCTAAAGACGACCGTCTTTTTTCCCCTTACTACTATTCCTACGAAACAACTTATTACGAAACCAGGTTTAGCATAACTCCCAAGAAGCAAGCAGTATGGAATTGAAAACCTGTTGGAAAGCACGGTAAGGAGGCAGCCAGTTTTCTTACCACAATTAACCGTTAGCCAGGTCAGCAGGTCTGTGAAAGCTTTCATTTTATTAACAGCCATGAAACAACCGGTCGGGGGGATACACACCGCTGCACACTGGTCCACATGCCTCTGACAGCTGAAGGGAAGCACGTACAGCTCAGGGTCTGATGCCAGAGAGGCGCAGCTCCCAGGTCACACCCCAACCCAAAGCCCCGCGAAGGGTACTCGCCCCTCCCTCGCGGGCACCTCCAGCCCTACCTGCAGCCACCTAGCCGGGCAGCGAGACGGAGCTGGGCGCCCGGCTCCCGCCTTCGGAAGATGCTCCAACCTCGGCTCTCGCGGGATCTCGCGCACCATCGCACCCCCGCGGGACTACCGCCCCGCAAGTCCGACCCAGGAACTCGGGGCGGGGCGGGGTCGGCTGGTGAGCGTGGGGGCGGGGCCAGCCCGAGGAGGCGGGCGAGCGCGCGGCGCCGAGGGGCGGGGCTGCCGGGACCTGTTGCTCGCAGGTGTCACTGCCCGGCCAGGCCCCGGGTGTCTGCGTGTGCGCATGCTCCATGCGCAGGGTCGTGCTCTGAACGGCGGAGTCCGGTCTTCGGGGTTCCAGTTCCCCGCGCGGGCGGTGGCTGTGACGGTCGGCGTGTCAGTCGGGTGCTGGCGCGAGTCGGCGCCGGGCCATCGGAAGGGCGCCCTGCGGGAGAGGAAGGGCTGAGTGCGGGTAAGTCTCGAAAACGTGTCCTTGGATGGAGACTCAGCTACCTGCGACCCCGCGGGCCCGATTGGGACACTGGGCTCCAGCCCCGCGACCCTGACCGACACCCACTCCCGGGGCCCACGCGGCTTCCTGGCCGGGCTAGAGGGCCCACGCTGAGTGGGTCGCGGTGGCGGCGCTGCTGCGTTGAAGGGCGAGTGGCCCGGGAGGACCTGGGTCCCGCGGGGGCGCTCGGTGCATTAGATGCGGGCGCCCGCCACTACCCGGCCGCGGCCCCCAGCGGCGGCCTTTAAAGGGGTCCGCGCGGCTTGGTGCCCCTCCTTGGAGACAACAGGTGACTGGAACCATCCGCGAGAATCTCTGGGCTGCTGGTTGCTGGGTGGCAGTAGTCACTTCCAAAGTTAATGTTTAGCCTCTACGGTCACTTACAGGGCATTTACCAAAGCGTTTTAAATGTCGGAGAACAGGAAGTACCTGCGCCGGTGCCTTGGGGAGGGTCCGGGAGCTGCAATCTGAGCGCCTGGGAGGGTTTGTTATCCCGCTACAAAGTTTTCTTTATCAGCGCAAGGTCTGATTAAGGCTTGCAAAATGCACTGCAAGGCTTAACGTGTCACCCAGCCATTTGCCAAATGTTGCTTTATCTTGGAAAAACCAGTTTGGGGGGGGGGGGGAGGTTGGGAGGAGGTTTTCCGCAAGAAATTTTCAAGGCTGTTTTTTGAGGGATGTTCAACAGTAAACTTAGGAAGTTCTTTGTGATTTGCTTTTAGTTCTGGCCTCTTTAAAGAATAGCATTGCTGATTCTCAGTATTTAAAAGGAGTAGCAAGTACTTAAATTGAACTTTTGACTAAATTGATACTTGTTAGTTTTATTTTCCTTTTTTTATGTTCCATGATATGGTCGACTCTAGGCAAAGATCCTGTGTCCTGTTAAAGAGAAATTAAACAAACAAAACTTATTTTGCAAAAGCAGTATGTGATTTATCTGCCATTGTCATAAGAATTCCAAATAGACTAACTCACTGTAGGTAGGAGTTAAGTATGGCCCGAAAAAACAAGTTTTTTTTGTTTTTGTTTTACATTTTAGAGGATTTTGAAATTAGCTGTTTGGACAACGTGACTAGGCTCATGATTACTGGACCTAAATCATGAAAGTGATTTATCAAAATATGTTCACAAATTAAACTCACTTGTGGTTATGTATAGAAAATAAGTGCCCAAGAATAGACCTTTCCTTTTCCCTATTAATTTTTGAAAAACTTTTTATAAATTTTGGTAGATGGTAAATTGTTCATGGAACTTGATTCTAATAGGCAATCCAGTAATATTATTGTTTTCTCTAGATGGTACAAAAAGTAGATTCTAAAAAGATAGCTATTTTAATGGGGTACGGGCACCTTTTCCACCTAGTTTACTTTTTTTTCCTTAAAAAGAAAAGAAAATCACAAAACTCATAATTTATTATGTTCTTTGACTCAAAGTCTTTTATATTATTTAGTGTCAAGTAAATGTTTATTTTAAACTGTAGTATCAGGAAATAAATTTTGGAGTTACATAGTTTAGAAGTTTGTTTCAGCAGGACAAAGTTAAATTATGAAAATCTGACCTATTTTTAGGTGATATACAATACACATTTACAAGTCAGAATCAGAGCCATTTTTCCTTCGGGAACTGTTTGGAATTCACTGGCCTATCATTCCACAGAGGATATTGCTTTATTCTCCAATTTTCCTAAAGTATGTTTGAAATCTGTAAAGTGGTGGATTAAGCTATCTTCAAGAGTCGCTTAGGTACTGAATTACCTAGCACGTCTTCTTATTTGACAGCTTTAACTGTAAGGTGTTTCTCAATTACAGACCTCAGGGACAGCCTGCAGAAGGTAACTTAACCATTGCAGCTGGAAGTATTCTGACGCAGGGCATGCTTAGTGTGCTTGGGCCCAAAAGATTGTCAATCCTGCCTCATGTTATTCACAAGCTCTTGGATAAAAGGAGGAATGAGCTAATTTATGTCATCTGTGGAGAACTAGCTAGAAATTAGTGATGATACAAATGTGTTAGTATATTAATTTAGTATACCTGTAATGATTTTAAATTTTGCATTGCAGTAAATGCGCATAATAAGAGCAAGAAGTGGATGCAGCCTATACACTACCACAGAGGAAATCTTCAAAGATTATATGTTTTAAATAACTTTATTTAAAACCGTAAATATAGGCAAAAAGTATCTGTTCTTTGCTTTTCCAGGTTAACCTGTATCTTCTATCAGGAGTTCTTAAACAGGGCTCCAGGCTTAAAACCAGAGCCTGTGGTTAGAGCTGAATTTTAACATAATTAACAAACATTATTCTGAGGAGTCCATAGGCTCTGTGAGCTACAAAAGGTGATGTGACACCCCAACACTAGAAATCGTTGCATCTGGTTGAACAATTTTAGTTTTGCAGGAGTCACTTCAGAAAAGTTATACCGTATGTTCATATTTGTAACTTACCAGAAAATAAAATGTTATGCAACATAAACCATATTTGAATATCTTAGCTGTTTCTATGAACAAAATCAGTTACATGTGTTATTATGGTATTTTTTATTTAATTTTTTTGAAAATCATTGCATTAGCTTTCTATTTTACAAATATCGACTTGCAGAAAGCAGTTTGAAGAAATACTTTTCCTTTGGAATTTGGAACTTTTATACTTACTTTTTGTGCTTTGCCAAGTTAGCAAATTTGTTCAATAAACATTTATTGACCTGTATGTTGTATGATAGGCGCTAGGGATTCAAAAACCAGTAGGACAGATGACAATGTTACAGTGATCAGATATATGAGTTCTTCCTTTTCTGAGCCTCCTCTCTGGTTCTTGCTAATCCTCCCCCAACTTCACTGAGATCTTAAAGATAAAATAATCTTTTTTCTCATTCTTTTGGCTTCACGAGATGCCACTTCTCTCTTTCCATTCCCTTTTCAACTCCCAGTGACCATACCATGCCTGGAAATGTGTTCTGATCCAGCAAAGGACAGGAGGGTACCTCATCCTTGCATTAGGCATCCCTCGCTGCACTTCGTACATTCTTTTGTTGAGGGTTTATACTGTATCCTACAGGGAAGACAGATAATTAAGGGCATCTGAAGATGATGACAGGTACTGTAATCTAAAATGTCAGGAGAGTGATGGACGGGCCCCCCAGGGGACGGGAGTGCGGCCATGGGGATCATTCTCAGCACTAAGACCAGGCGACCCAATGTCAAGGTAACATTTATTTGGTCACTCGTTTTTTATGGCCGACTGGATCTTCATGTTATTTATGTATGGATTTAAATGGTCAGTGTGAACGTTTGTGGTTATTTTTCTGAAAAGTTTTTACAGGCAGCAGGCCCCTTATCTGTGATTTAGCTCTCCCCATGTCAGGTACATGCACTCAACCCAACCATGGACTAAAATACTAAAGGAAAATTCCAGAAATAAACAGTTCATGAGTTTGAATCGTGCACCATACTTAGTAGTGTGACGGCATCTCGCACTGTGACTCAGCCTCTTGCTCAGCATCTCCGCTCTGAGAATGCACCTGCCATTAGTCAAGCAGTTTGGGGTATCACACCCACTGTCTCAGAACACAGTGCTTGTGTTCACATTACCCTCATTTTACTTAATAATGGCCCCCAAAGCACAAGAGTAGTAGCCATGGTGGTGATTCATGAAATCAATTTATGACTGCCAAAGAGAAGTCAGAAAGAGCTTCCTTTAAGTGAAAGGTGAATTTTCACCCCTTAGTAAAGAAAGAAATCTGCTGCTGAGCCTCCCAAGGACTGTGGTAGGACTCTTCTATCTGTGAAATTGTGAAGTAGGAAAAGAATTTGTGCTGGTTTGGTGGAGAGAGGTGAGACACATTTACAGAATAGTATATAGTTTTTCTATTTTTTAAAAAATATATATATTTTAATATTTTTATTTCAGAGAGGAAGGGAGAGGGAGAGAGCGATAGAAACATCAGAGAGAATCATTGATTGGCTGCCTCCTGCCTGCCTCCTACTGGGAATTGAGCCCGCACTCTGGGCATGTGCCCCTGCCTGGAATCGAACCCGGGACCCTTCAGTCTTCAGGCTGATGCTCTATCCACTGAGCCAAACAGGCTAGGGCTAAAAATAATATATTTTTATTGAGAGAACCAAGATGGTGGTGTAGGTAAACAGTAGTACTCGCTGCCTCCCACAACCACATCAAATTTATAACTAAAATACAGAACAACCATTTTAGAACTACCCGAAATCTGACTGAATAGAAGTCCTACAACTGGAGAAATAAAGAAGAAAGTGCGCTGAGACTGGTAGGAAGGGAGGAGGCATGAACAGGCTGGTCCAACACCCATGTGTGGTGTTTCTTTAATTGGAAAATGATATCTCCAAGGCCGCCTGTGAGAAGCAAGGGATTCCAGCAGCATACCAGGTCCCCAGTCCAGGTTTCCAGAGCTGGGAAGAGAAGTCCCCATAACTTCAGGCTGTAAAAACCAGCAGGGATTGTAGCGAGTGACTTGGAGGCTGCTGGAGACCCAGGTACTCCTCCTAAAGGGCCCATGTATGAACTTACATGGTCCTGATTCCTCTAAGCTCCAGAGCCAGGTGGAGGCTTTGGGAGAATCCAGGGACATACGGGAAGCTGTTTGAAGCAGCTTTTCCACATGAATGGCCAGTCCTGGCTCAGGTTTCAGACTTTGCTAAAATATCTTAAACAAGCAGCAGCTTGAGTCAGCATGCCCCATACCTATCAATGAAAGGCCAAAGACCCAGCACTGGCACCAGCCTGTCTTGCCTCACAGTTGGGCCTCACCTGGGTAGTTCTTAGCCCAATACAAATAGCAGGCATCTGCAGATCTCTCAGTAGCTTCTGCTGGGTGGCCCCTCCGAGAGGCCTTAGAGCCAGTGCACCCGTGGGCAGCTACAGACCACACCAGATTACAACTCTACACATCCACAAGTGACACACTCAAGGGGAAGACTCAGCATCAGATCCCCACTGAAGCAAGTCCTGCTCCATTGGGGTGTCTTCTCCATAGCAGCTCCCCACTGTAGTCACAGCTGGTCCTCATAGCTAATTGGTCTGGAGTTCAGTTTCTCCCAGTGATGCCAATAGAAATCAAGGCTCAACTACAACAAGACTATGCACACAGCCCATACAGGGGTGCACCTAGAGTGCCCAGCTCAGGTGACTGGGGAGACTGAGGGCCCTACAGGATACCTATTTCACAAGGCTACCATTTCTATGAGACATAACAGCTCTATCTAATACATAAAACAAATGCAGGGAAACAGCCAAAATGTGAAGACAAAGAAACATGTCACAAATGAAAGAAATGGAAACAAGCAAGCTAGTGGATACAGAGTTTAAAACCATGCTAATAAGGTTACTCACAGTTCTTAATGAGATCTTCAAGGGACTTAGGGAGACTTTCAGGGGTTTTAGTGAGAATGTCAAAGACAAAAAATCAGAAATTAAGAATACACTAGCTGAAATAATAATTTACAGGGGTTCAACAGTAGAGTAGAGGATTCCAAGAATCAAATCAAAGATTTGGAATTTGAGTAAGTAAAAAACACCCAAGGAAAAGAGTAAAAAGAAAAGGAATCCAAAAATATGAAGATAGTGTTAGCACTCTCTGGGACAACTTCGAGTGCACCAATACAGTGGTACCTCGAGATACGAGTGCCCTAACATACGAGATTTTTGAGATATGAGCCATCGAGTGAGCGATTTTTGCTTTGAAATACGAACAACATTTGAGATAAGAGTAATCACGTGGATCGGCCGGCTGCACACAACCCACCCGTGACTCAAGCGTCTCATAGTTACCCACGCCTCAAGGTTATGGAACGAATTAAACTCGTATCTTGAGGTACCACTGTATTTGCATCATGGGGGTGCCAGAAACAGAAGAGAGAGAGCAAGACATTGAAAACCTATTTAAAGAAATAATGACAGAAAACTTCCCTACCTGCTGAAAGAAATAGCCTAATAAGTCCAAGAAGCACAGAGTCCCAACCAAGAGAAACCCAAAAAGGCACACACCGGACATATTCTATATAATAAAAGGTTAATATGCAAATAGACCAAATGGTGGAACAACTGAACAATCAGTCGCTATGACATTGGCTGTAGCAGGATGGTGGAGCATGTGAGCAGGGGTGCCAGAACAAGGTGGAGTGGTGATTACTGAAAATTATTTGCTCCCATGTGCTGTGATCCTGCCCAGCGTTCACACCTGTTGCAGGCACCGGCCCTGCTTGCACCCACTACCAGTACTAGAGCCACTGCTTGCACCCACTGCCGGTACCCAGCCCCGATCGCTTCTCCTCCTTCCCCTGCTCCTGAGGAGCAATCACGGCCGGCAGCCACCACTCATACCTGTTGCCAGCATCTGGTGCTGGTCCCAAACACTTGGTGCTGTCAGTGGGTGAGAGCAGAGGCTGCCAACCCCAACCATCCCTGAGCACTTCTTCACCTTCCCCTGCTCCTGAGGGGCAGTCGGGGCGGCAGCCACTGCTCACACCCACATATGTCACCGGCCCCGCTCGCAACCACTGCTGGCACTGGCTCCAATCACTCCGTGCCATCAGCACTTGGGAGTAGTGACGGTGGGAATGGGGCTGCTGGCAGATGGGACTGGGGGCCACACCAGGAGAAACCAGGTTGGGGCATCCCTTTGCACACTGCAGCCTCATGGCCCAAAGTTCCTTCCCAGTTCCTTCCAAATTCATGCACTGGACCCCTAATCATAATTAAAATGCTCAGGGTTAAACACAAAATCTTAAAAGCAACAAGAGAAAAGCAGTTACCTACAAAGGTGTGCCCATATGAGTGTCAGCTGATGTCTCAGCAGAAACTTTGCAGGCCAGAGGGAGTGGCAAGAAATATTCAAAGGGATGAATAGCAAAGACCTACAACCAAGATTACTCTACCCAGCAAAGCTCTTATTTAGTATTGAGGGTCAGATAAACGTCATCACAGACAAGAAAAAGATAAAGGAGTTCACCACCACCAAACCAGTATTACATGAAATGTTGAAGGGTATTCTTTAGGAAGAGGAGAAGGAGGAGGAGACAATATGAACAATAAAATGGCAATAAATATATCAATAAAAAAATCAAAATAAATGAACAAGAAAGCTAATGAACAAAATAAAAATGCATAATATAAGAATCAGAGGCATAGAAACATGGAACAGAATGACAGATATCAGAAGGAAAATGGTGGATGGGGAGGAGAGGTGGGAAAAGATTAAAGATCTTATATGCATACATGTGTGACCTAAGGACACATACAATAGGGTGGTGATGGCCTTGGGCAGGGCAGGAACTGGGCAGAAAAGGATGATGGGGAGGGTGCAAAGGGGGAAGAGTGACTTCTATAATACTCTCAACAATAAAGATTTAAAATAAATATATTGATTTCAGAGAGGAAGAGGGAGAAGGAGAGAGAGAGAAACATCAATGATGTGAGAGAATCATTGATTGGCTGCCTTTTACTGCCTCTCTCTGAGAATTGAGCTCCCAACGCAGGCCCGTGCCCTGACTGGGAATTAAACTCTTGGTTCATGGGTTGATGTTCAACCACTGAGCAACACCAGCTGAGCATATAGTTTTTCTATCTTAATTATTAGTTGTTTCTTACTGGGCCAATTTATAAATAAAACTTTATCATAGGTATATGTGTATAGGAAAAAAATGTGTGTGTGTGTGTGTGTGTGTGATACACACACACACACACACACACACACACATACTAGAAGCCCGGTGCACAAAATTTGTGCATGTGGGGTGTGACCCTGAGCCCAGCGTGCACCCTCTCCAATCTGGGATCCCTTGAGGACAGTTGGACATCCCTCTCACAATCCAGGACTGCTGGCTCCCAACTGCTCACCTCCCCGTCTTCCTAATTGTCCCTAACTGCTTCTGCCTGCCAGCCTGATCACCCCTAACCATTCCCCTGCCAGCCTGTTTGCCTCTAACTGCCCTTCCCTGCAGGCCCAGTCACCCTCAAATTCCCTCCTCTGCCAGCTTGGTCACCACTAACTGCCCTCTCCTGCAGGCTTGATTACCCCCACTGCCCTCCTTTGTAGGCCTAGTCCCTCCCAACTGCCCTCCCTTGCTGGCCATCTTGTGGTAGCCATCTTGTATCCACATGGGGCAGGATCTTTAACCACATGGGGGCAGCCATCTTGTGTGTTGGAGTGATGGTCAATCTGCATATTACTCTTATTAGGTAGGATAGAGGCTTGGTGCATGGGTGGGAGCCAGCTAGTTTGCCCTGAAGGGTGTCCCAGATCAGGGTGGGGGTTCCCTTAGGGCATGGGGTGGCCTGGGCAAGGGGCCTGTGGTGGTTTGCAGATCACCCCCTTAACCCTCCTCCCCCACTCCCTCTGGCGACCCAAGCGGAGGCCCTGGTATCTAGGATTTATTTATCTTCTACATTTGAAACTTTGTAGCCTTGAGCTGAGCCAAGCCTTCTGTTCACTCCACGGTGGCAGCCATTTCTGTTGGGGTTTATTTATCTTCTGTACTTGAAACTTTGTAGCCTTGAGCCAAGGCCAGGGCCATAGGAGCTTGGCTTTCTCCATTGCCAGAGGCAACCCTAGCCTCCTGCTCTCTCCAGCTCCGTGGCTGCCGCCATTTTTGTTTGGATTTATTTGTCTTCTTAATTGAAACTCTGGAGTGGAAGCCTGCGCTGCATGGAAAGCTTGGCTTTCTCCGTCACTAGGGAAACCCAAGCTTTCCTCCTGCTCTCTCCATGGCTGCAACCATCTTGGTTGGGTTAATTTGCATACTCGCTCCTGATTGGCTGGTGAGTGTGGCTGGTGGGTATAATGGGGTGATGGTTAATTTGCATATTGCTCTTTTATTAGATAGGAGACACACACACACAAGTATATGTATGTATATATATATCATTTGATACGATCCATGGTTTCAGGCATCCACTCCTGCAGATGAGAGGACCACTTAGATTGAATTGTTTGTCCTGGACCCTTAGCTCCTCGTCATCTTAGGCGGGAACACTGATGACAGAGGGCTTGTTGATGGAGGTTTCACTTTACAGTGGTACCTCCAGATACGAGTGCCCTAACATATGAGATTTTTAAGATACGAGCCATCGAGCGAGCGATTTTTTGCTTTGAAATACGAGCAATATTTGAGATACAAGTAATCGCGCGGATTGGCTGGCTGAACACGATCCACCAGTTTACCGTGACTCCATAGTCTCATAGTTTCCCACGCCTCAGTCAGTGTGCTTGTTTACCTCGTTGTCGAAGCATCTTTTGTGCATTTACATACTTTATCACATTTCTTTTTATAACCATGGGTCCGAAGAAAGCGAGTGGAAAGGTCAGTGCTCAGAAGAGGATGATGCCTATTGAATTAAAGCGTGAAATCATAGAAAAATATGAGCAAGGTGTGTGAGTGGCTGGCTGACTTGGCGAGGCAATACGGGCGTAGTACTTCAATGATATGCACTGTGCTTAAACAGAAGGAGTCGATAAAGGGTATAACGCCAGCTAAGGGCGTTACAATAATTTCTAAGCTCCGTAGCTCTCTCCATGAAAAGATGGAGAATCTACTGATGGTGTGGGTGACGGAGAAGCAGCTTAAAGGAGATACATTAACACAGGGCATCATATGTGAGAAGGCTCGAGCGATTTATGGTGATTTGCTGGAGCAGACCCCACGCACTTCCACGGACGAAGCATCGAAAGACTCATTTAAAGCCAGTAGAGGCTGGTTTGATAACTTCAGAAAAAGTTCTGGCATTCACTCCATCATTAGGCATGGTGAGGCAGCAAGTTCGGATGTGAAGGCAGCTGAGGATTACCTCAAAACTTTTTCTGAACTGATAGAAGCCAAAGGATATATCCCCCAACAAGTCTTCAACTGTGACGAGACAGGGCTTTTCTGGAAGAAGATGCCGAATAGGACTTCTATAACGGTAGAGTAGAAGGCGATGCCAGGTCACAAACCCATGAAGGATAGGCTAACTCTCACACTGTGCGCCAATGCAAGTGGCGACTGCAAGATCAAGCCTCTGCTCGTATACCATTCGGAAAACCCCAGAGTCTTTAAGTCACATAAGATTTTAAAAGACAAACTGCAAGTTATGTGGAGGGCAAACCCGAAGGCATGGATCACCAGGCAGTTCTTTGTGGAGTGGGTAAACCTGGTTTTCGGCCCTTCTGTTAAGAAATATCCTCAGGAAAACAACCTAACCATGCAAGCCCTCCTCGTCCTTGACAATGCTCCTGCTCACCCCCCCGAACCTCGAAGATGAACTCCTCGAAGAGTTCAAGTTTATAAAGGTCTACCTACCTCCCAACACCACTCCTATCCTGCAGCCCATGGATCAGGAGGTGATTTCTAATTTTAAAAAGCTGTACATCAAGCACCTGTTCTGGCGCTGCTTTGAGGTGACGGAGAATACAAACCTCACCCTTTGAGAGTTCTGGAAGAGCCACTTTAACATCGTGATATGCCTCAGAATTATTGATCAGGCCTGGCTGGGTGTTCCAATGAGGACTTTGACCTCTGCATGGAAGAAGCTGTGGCCTGAGGCCGTAGCCGAAAGGACCTTCGAAGGATTCGAACCCGAGGTGCCAGTGGAGGAGGATATAGTGCCTCTGGGAAAATCCATGGGCCTGGAGGTGGATGAGAGAGACGTGAATGAGCTCGTCGAGGAGCACTCTCTGGAACTCACCATGGAGGAGTTACAAGAGTTGCAGTCTCAGCAACATGCGGAGGTTCTCCAAGATATTGGTTTTGAGGAGGAGCCAGAGGTGGAGGAGATCTCTACAAGTGAGATAAAGGAGATCTTAGGAATGTGGGAGAGGGTGTCACACTTCGTGGAAAAGAAACACCCCGAAAAAGTTGCTACTGGTCGTGCATCGGAGCTGTTCAATGAAACTTGCCTCACCCATTTCAGAAACATTCTGAAAGGGAGGAAGAGGCAAACCTCGTTGGACACGTTTTTTTTGAAATTGGCCAAAAATGCAAAGACCAGAAGCAATTAAGTTCAGTGAAGATTAGTTAAGTTATATTCAGTTTAGGGATAAAGTGTAGCATTAAGAGTGTAACGAGTAGGTAAATACACTTTATAAAACCAGTTTATTCCTTTACATTCTCTTTTATTATGTTTTTATACAATATTTGTCATTTATAAATACATTTTTCTTATTCAAAAGCACGTAACAAGAACAACCGGGGTGGCATTTTGGGGGCTGGAACGGATTAATGGCGTATTAATTGATTTCAATGGGGAAATTTGCTTTGAGATACGAGTAACTTGATATACGAGCAAGGTTACAAAATGAATTAAACTCCTATCTTGAGGTACCACTGTATTTCCCGAGTTTTCACTCAGTAGGAAAGAGGAGTAAGAGGTGATACCAAGAAGTTTGTTCTGAGCAACTGGAGGATGAAGTCACCAGCTGACAAGGGGAAGAAGGGAGGCCAAGCCAGAGCTCAGACTGGGGTTGCTCCAGCAGAGCCATGCCCAGAGTACTTGCCACAGCACCCTCTCTTTGGATGCTGTCTCAGAGGGTATCCTTAGTGCTCTTGTTCTGTATTTCCATATTCAGGGTGCACATGCAAGCTCTTCTTAAGTCACCTGTGGAAACGAGTAGGGGTAGTCATAGCACAGTCCTGTTTTCACAAAGACATATATCAAAAAGTACAGGACACTGAAAAATACTTAAAAGTCCGTGTTTTTGTTGGTGGTGGTAGAGTATTATTCTTATGTATTCTTATTTTTTATTTTTGTTTTATAAATTTTCTAATACAGTCTTCTCTAATTCCTCCATATATAGTGATAACGGTTTTGTATATCAAAGGGCATCTATTCTTCAATTAATATCTTCCTTAGTACAATCTTTCCACAAGTATTGTTTTTGTTTTAATTGTATATTTGTGTATATATACACTCCCCACTCATGTGATGGCATACATATTATGAATATACATGCTTGGTGCATGAATTTGTGCATGGATAGAGTCCAGCCAGCCTGGCCAGGGGGAGGGGACATGGGTGGTTGGCCAGCCTGCCCATTGGTCGAACTCCTGGTTGAGGGGACAATTTATATATTAGCCTTTTATTATATAGGATATACACTGAGTGGCCAGATTATTGTGTGTTCAGAGATCATAATAATTTGGCCACTCAGTGTATATGTCTATTTAGCGCCTCTTGCAGTGTTATTTTAAGTTTTGCCAGCCTGACAGAAACAAAGTTGCTCTTACTGACTGTGTAGCCCTCTGTGTGGGGTTTCCTAAACCCCAGCCTTCCTTTCAGTGACTGTCTGGGAGTCGGAGCATTCAGTGGGCACTTTGTTGACTCATTGCCAAAACTGTGTTCCTGAGAAGGGACCTAAAGCAGAGTCAGCAGACGGAGAATGGTCATGGGTGGAGGTCTGGTGGGAACCAGGCACCAGCTCCCAGTAGTTTTCTTCCAGTGGAGTCACTTGGGGCACACTCACTACTCCAGCGAGGCATTATAATGACAGAAAATGTCCTCAATCAGAGATGGGAGCATTACGTGGTGAGACACAGGCACCTCCGTCTGGGACAGAGCCGAGTGCCAGCCTTGTGGGAGGAAGCAAGGGTCTGGAGAAGCCATGCTGCTGCTAGTTCAGGTGCAGAGACTACCTTACCAATCGCTGGGCTGGGAATCCTTCCGAATCGAATCCTAAGCTCCTAGAGACAAACCCTTGAAAGCAGGCTTTTCCAAAGAGAGCAAACGCTAGCTTGCCGTATGGTCTTTTCTTTCAAATGAAAGTGGCTTTCATTGAAATACTAGAGGTCTGGCGCATGACATTCATCTACTGGGGGTGGGGGTGTATCACTCTTGCAGTGGGTGTGCCCTCTTGCTGTCCAGTACCCATTGGGGGATGTCTCACTGCTGTGTTAGGCCCAGTCCCACTCAGTCAGAAGCTGGGCTTGCTGATCCTTAGCACGGCCTTGGAGACAGGAGAGACTCCCACCACCACTGCTGTGCTCGCCAGCTGTGAGCCCAGCTTCTGGCCAAGAGGCACTCCCTCTGTGGGAGCACACTGACTACCAGAGGGCAGTTCCTGTGTTGAGCATCTGCACCCTGGTGGTCAATGTGCATCATAGCAACGGGTCATTCTGCCATTCGGTCAATTTGCATATTAGCCTTTTATTATATAGGATAATTTATATACCATACAATTTGCTCATTTAAAATGGATTTTAGTATATCACAATTGTAGGATGTTTTCATCACTTCAGAAAGAACCACCATACCCTATAGCTGTTGCTCCTTTCCCCCTCTGCCACAGCCCTCATGTTCCCATCTAAGCAACCACCTACATGCTGTCTGTCTAGATTGCTGTGTTTTGAATAAATGGAATCATGTGTCATGTGGTCTGTGGTGACTGGCTTTTTTCACAAGCACAATGTTTTCAGTGTTCCTCCATGTCATTCATCTGTAAGTCCTTCATTCCTTTTCATGGCTGAATAATAATAATACACTGTTTGAACACACACAGTGTTTGGGAAGTGTAAGCTTTTTTATTTACATTCAGAGCTGAAAATTCTTGTTTTAAACTAGTTTCATTAGTTTTATTTTTTTAATTAAATCTTTATTATTCAGATTATTACATTTGTTTCTCTTTTTTCCCCTCCATAGCACCCCTCCACCCAGCTCCCAACCCTCCATCTGCCCTTAGCTCCCTCCCATTGATATCATCCATAGGTGTATGATTTTTGTCCAGTCTCTCCCTGGACACCCCTCACCCCTTTTCCCCTGAGAATTATCAGTCCATTCCCTTTCTGTGCTCCTGATTCTATTCTGTTCACCAGTTTATTCTGTTCATCAAATTGTTAATTCACTAATTTTTAGATTCACTTATTGATAGATATGTATTTGTTGTTCATAATTTTTTGTCTTTTACCTTTTTCTTCTTCCTCTTCTAAAAGAGTACCTTTCAGCATTTCATATAATACTGGTTTGGAGTTGATGAACTCCTTTAGCTTTTTCTTCTCTGTGAAGGTCTTTATCTGCCCTTCAATTCTGAATGTTAGCTTTGCTGGATAGATTATTCTTGGTTGTATGTTCTTTCTATTCATCATGTTGAGTATTTCTTGCCACTCCCATCTGGCCTGCATTGTTCCTGTTGAGAAATCAGCTGACAGTCGTATGGGTGCTCCCTTGTAGGTAATAAACTGTTTTTCTCTTGCTGCTTTTAATATTCTCTCTTTGTCTTTTGCTCTTGGTATTTTAATTATGATGTGTCTCGGTGTGGTCCTCTTTGGATTCTTTTATATGGGGTTCTGTGTGCTTCCTGGACTTGTAAGTCTATTTATTTTACCAGATGTGGGAAGTTTTCAGTCATTATTTCTTTAAACAGGTTTTCAGTATCTTGCTCTCTCTCTTCTTCTGGCACCCCCACAATTCTGATGTTGGTACGCTTGAAGCTATCCCAGAGTCTCCTTACATTATGTTCACATTTTTGGATTCTTTTCTCTTCTTGCTTTTCCAGTTGAGTGTTTTCTGCTTCTTTATATTTCAAATTTTTGACTTGATTCTTGCCTTTCTCTAGTCTGCTGTTAGGACTCTGTATAATATTTTTTATTTCAGTCAGTGTATGTTTAATTTCTAGTTGGTCTTTTATCATCTGTAGTTGGACCTTTTCCATCTCTAGTTGGCTCTTTTGCATCTCTAGTTGGTCCTTTTTCATCTCCTCATGGTTCTCGCTAAATTTATCCAACTTTTTGAGCATATTCTTGAAAAACCTTACAAGCGTGGTTTTGAACTCTATATCCAGTCGTTTTTTTTTCCTCCATTTCTTTTGTTTGTGATCCCTTCCCTTGTCTCGGCATTTTTACTATGCCGGGGAAACTTCTGTGTTGGATTTAGCCTTGTGAAACCAGACTTGCAAAGCCACAGAAGCCTCGGTTGAGCTTGGGAGGGGTGGAGTCTCAGGGCTTAAGGGACCACCTTGCCTTCCAGTCGGCCCCACCCTCCACGGCCCCCTGAGTCTCACGTGACTGGGTAATGGCTGGAGCGGTCCTTGTGCGCGCGCCCGCAGTGCCTCTAACCGCTGCCTTTACAGCTCCCCTGCACACCAGGACCACACGAGTCTAGGTCTCCAGGGTTTCGCCCAAAACAGGGGCCCAGTGGACTCAGAAGTGGCACAGTTGGGAGGGTCTGTCTCCCGCCCACTTGCGAAAGCCAGCGGCACAATCAGCAGTCTGTCCTCCGCACAGTGCCGTGCGTGACCAGACCTCCGATCTTTTGCGACTCCCCTAAATTTCCGTGCACCTCTCCCTTTTCACTGTCCAAACTCACCCCGTATGAGTTTCAGCTGTATCTGGGGTTTAGTGTCGTAAGATAAGGGGTTCAGTGTCGTTGGGAGTCTCCGCTTCCCTTCCACCAGAGAAAGCCAGCCAGGTACTCCAGCACCCGCTCTCTCAGCGCACGCATCTCCGTACCTCAGCTTTTTGCAGCTCCTCTGGGTTTCTGTGAGCCCCTCTCTTTCCTTCTAGTTGTAGAACTTACACTCGGCCAGCTTTCCTTTGGTTCTGGATGATGTCCGTTCTGTCTTTTAGTTGTAGTTTTGAAATTGTTGTGCGAGGCAGCAGTGTAGGTGTTTACCTATGCCGCCATCTTGGATTCTCCCAGTTTCATTAGTTTTAAAGTGATGTACCATGGTAACACCTACAAAAATGCTTTCTGCTAGATATTATGCAAATTTTATCCCCTGAACAAGTGGGACCAAATAATCTCTCTCACTTACTATCAATGTGCAAAACTTTTATTTTTTTATTATAATTGATATGATATTGTATTAGTTTCAGATGTACAACATAGTAATCTGACATTTCTCTCTCTTACGAGTGATCATGTTAAATATAGTGACCATCTGGCACTGAATAGATTATTATGATGTCACTGAGTAGATTCCCTGTGCTATTTGTTCCCTCCAGGACTTATTTATTTTAAACCTGTAAGTTTGAACCTCTTAATCCCTTCATCTTTTTGCACATGTCCCCTCTCCCCTCCCACAGGCAACAGTCTGTTTTTTTTTATAGGGTTTGATGTCACATTGATATTTAAACAATTTTTAGTGGTAAACTATGTTCTCATTTTCATATTTTAGAACATTAGTTTTAATCTTTTTATGATTATACCAGAGGCCTGGTGCACAAAATTCATGTACGGGGGTGGGGTCCCCTCAGCCCAGCCTGTACCCTCTCCAATCCGGGAACCCTTGGGGGATGTCCGACTGCCGGTTTAGGTCTGAACCCTGGGATCAGTCCTAAACCGGCAGTTGTACATACCTCTCACAATCCTGGACCCCTGACTCTTCTAATTGTTCCCTGCCTATCTGCCTGGTGACCCCTTACTGCCCTCCTCTATCAGCCTGTTTTCCCCTCACTGCCTCTGTGTGCCAGCCTGATTGCTCCCTGCCTACCTGGTTGCCCTTAACTGCCCCCCTCCACCAGCTTGATCGCCCCTCACTGCCTCTGCATGCCAGCATGATCTCCCCTTTTTGATCACCCCCCGCTGGCCTGGTCACCCCATGCAGCCTGCTGTTCAGTCATTTGGTCGGCCCTCAGTAACACTTCTGCTGGCCTGGTTGCCCCTAACTGCCCCCTGCTGCTGGCCAGGTTGCCCCCCAACTACCCCCTCCCTGCTGGCCTGGTCGCTCCTAACTGTCCCCCCATCAGCCTGGTCAACCCTCACTGACACTCCTGCCGGCCTAATCACCCCCAACTGCTCCCCCTGCTGGCCTGGTTGCCCCCAACTGTACCTCACTGCTGGCCTGGTTGCCCTCAACTACCCCCTCTCCCCCGCCAGCCTGGTTACCCCTCATGGACCCCCTCACTGGCCTAGTCGCCCCATGCTGCCTGTTCAGTGTTTTGGTCATCCCTCACTTACCCCCCTACCAGCCTAGTCACCCCATGCAGCCTGCTTGTTCAGTCATTTGGTCGTCCCTCACTACCCTGGCCCCCCTGCCAACCTAGTCGTCCCACGCAGCCTACTTGTTCAGTTGTTTGGTCATCCCTCACTAACCTCCCTGCCGGCCTGGTTGTAGACGGCCATCTTTTGAAGGGTGTGAGGGTCAATTTGCATATTACCTCTTTATTTTATAGATATTCAACATTTCAAATAGGTATTTTCACTATTTTTGTTCACATAGTAAAGTATCAGCTTTGTTGATTACCCTTTACATTTATGTAAACTCTTTCTTTGTTGTAGAGTTGCTTTGCCGTCACATGGATATGCAATATGGAGTCAGTCACCTTTGATAACTTCACCTGGGAGAGAGCCTTCTTTCTTATTAAAAGGCCGTAAGGAAAACAAACAACCAAAGGACTCATTCCAGATGCCAATGCTACATCGTTTTCAAACGATCAAGACAAATGGCTTGAACTTTAAAGAAAATTTATTCATCAACATTATTTTTAGCAGTTTAAGAAAATATCTTTTTCATCTTAAACTATACAAATCTCTTTTAAATATAACACATAAAAATCTTTAAGGCCTTGTTCAAAATAGTTGACAATAGTTGCTTCAGTTGACAAAGTCCTCACAGTATTCGGCAGCAGGAAAGTTATGGATGTGGATGGTCATGGTATTGTCATAGACTGTGGTATTTTTCAGTGGACACGTCTAGAATGCACCTGTTTCATTAAAATATCACACGAGCATACTATTCTCAGCTTTAATGCCCACAAAGCTGCTTGAACATGGCATGGGTGAAGTTCTTGCGGAAGTCGGGCAGCAACCTGGGGAAGACATACCAGCCTGGGAGCATGCTGTCACTGGCACCCACCAAGGGCCTGCTCAACGCACCGGGCCAGAATAGCTGCTTCCTCAACAGCGCCGTGCAGGTGAGGCCTGCTCTAAAGTACAGACATGCTTTTCAGGAAAGGGTTCGTTGGATGTTGCTTTAACTTGTGCATTAAGAATAAAGTTATTCTTTTTTAAAAATATATTTTTTTTTATTGATTTCAGAGAGGAAGGGAGAGGGAGAGAAAGATGGAAACATCAATGGTGAGAGAGAACCATTGATTGGCTGCCTCCTGCTACTGGAGATTGAGCCCATAGCCTGGGCATGTGCCCTTGACTGGAATTGAACCCAGGACCCTTCAGTCTGCAGGCTGATGCTCTCTCCACTGAGCCAAACCAGCCAGGGCAAGAATAAAGTTATTCTTGACTGCAGTGACCTTTTATCACTTTTAATGGTGGCGACAATATGTGGGCTAGTAGGCACATTGGTTATTATATCAAAAGGAATCACTTTTTTCAGCAGGAATGTATATTACTGTAATATAAAAGTATATTTTGATTTGTAATGATTACTTAGTAAATTAAGAGTATGTTTCTCAAATACATAAAGTAGTTTGTTTTTTTTTAATATATTTTGATTTTTTACAGAGAGGAAGGGAGAGAGATAGAGAGTTAGAAACATCGATGAGAGAGAGACATCGATCATCCGCCTCCTGCACGCCCCCTACTGGGCATGTGCCCACAACCAGGATACATGCCCTTGACCGGAATCGAACCTGGGACCTTTCAGTCCGCAGACCGACGCTCTATCCACTGAGCCAAGCCGGTTTCGGCCATAAAGTAGTTTTTGAATCAGCTAATTTCCTCCTGTGCTCCCCTACATGCACCCACACATCTACATACTTTTTTAAAAGGAAATCCAGTAGAATCTCCATAGACAGCATAAAAGGAAACAAGCCATTTGTGTTGAGATGAGCTGGGGTTTTTAATTGCAGTACTCGAACTTTCTCATCCCTCACTGTGTCTTAGCCCTCCTCTGTGGATTCATGATTGGGACTCCACTGTATTTGTTAAAATAAAATGTTGGTCCATTTTGCTTTCGTCCTTGTTGCAATTCTTGTAATTAACAAGTATGTATTAGCCCGCTTTTCTGTCTTAGATAGATGTCCTTATGTGTAGTACGGTTTCTGTTCACCAGTCCCAGCTTTTGTAGGATCTTGTGTTCTTCCGACTACTACTAAAGAGGATTTAGAATGTTGGGCTGTTACTCTGTTGACCCAGAATATAACTTAGAAGAATTTATTGAAAAGAAACCACTTTTCACATATTTTCCAATGCTAGTTTTTTCTCCTGACAGCTCATAGTAGACAGACAAGTACTGCTTAGTTAGCCCCTTAGTTAAATGAGCCTGGACGCGCACAAGGTAAAGAAAATGGAAAAGTGTTCCTATAGGAATGCACTTTTTAAATGAACATCCATGACCTTGGCCATGAAGATTCTCAGCACTTCTACACAGTTGTCTTTGCTGGTGCTGGCATCTTGTGTGCAGGCCCAGTGTGGAGTCTGCTGGCACCTCTCAGCGTTTCTCGTCCAGGCTGTTGGCCATGAGTTCTTGAGTTTTTGTGTGTCTGGGGAAAAAAAATCATTTTGTTTTTGAAAGATGTTTTTACTCCTTAAAGTCTGAGTTGCCCATTTTCTCTTCAGTTCTGTGACGCTCTCATTCCCTTTCTTTGGCTCCCATTGTTTCTGAAGCTGTCATCTTACCTGTCCCTCTGCCTGTGTCCTCTTCTTTCTGTCCCTGGACGGCTATGGTGGTGGTGTTGTACTTCCACATCGTCCTCTTCATGTTTCTTGTATGGGGTTTGCTGAGAACTGATTTATAATTTTAATTAAATTGGGAAACTGACCATTATATCTTCAAATTGTCCTGTCCCCTCCTGTGGAGGCTGCACATACGATACACTGGTGGTTGTGGCAGTAATGACAGCAGCAGGAAGAAGTTGGCACTCGTTGCCTGCCAGCTAGGCCTGGCACTGCTCTCCCACTTTAAAGGTTATAACTGAGTGTTGGATCCTTATCAAGAGCTCTGTGAGTGTGAGACAGCACAGTATCTCTACAGTAGAGATGTCAGGTTTTTCAGACCAACTTTAAGTGCTAGACTGATTTATTTAAACAAGTACAATCTCTCTCTCTCTCTCTCTCTCTCTCTCTCTCTCTCTCTCTCTCTCT
>JAAGEH010000289.1:518888-569640 GCA_011751065.1 Lasiurus cinereus
TCTCTCTCTCTCTCTCTCTCTCTCTCTCTCTCTCTCTCTCTCTCTCTTTCTCTCTTTCTCTGTCATTTTTTAGTAGCAAATGATGACTGGATAATTGTAGCAAAAGTACAGGCGCCTTACCCTCAGTATGGGGTAAGCACACAGGCCGCTGCTCACCCTGTCTTCTCGCTCACACCTACCCGTGTGCTGCACCCTGGTCTCAAGTCCAGTTGTATTTCCTCTCTGAATTCCAGTTAATTTCAAGTTTCACGATCACTTCCTCTGTCGTGTCTCTGCCAAGTCCCCACAGTAACTCGTGTGTCCTGCTCAGAGTTCTTAGCTGAGGCCTCTGCTCACCTGCTCCATGCTGCTCACAGGCTCCCCTGGGCGCCAGTTGG
Source organism: Lasiurus cinereus (assembly GCA_011751065.1). NCBI lineage: Eukaryota > Metazoa > Chordata > Mammalia > Chiroptera > Vespertilionidae > Lasiurus > Lasiurus cinereus. The sequence continues at coordinate 519,266 of JAAGEH010000289.1, forward strand.
TATTGCTGGTTCCTGCTGGTGCTGTCTAGGGGTGTGTGTCTGATGTTGTGCAGGAGGTTAAAGGCCGTCATGGTCTGCAGTTTCTAAGTCTTGTTGCCAAGAATCTCACCATCTCTCCCCACGTCTCCTGCCGCAGGTGCTGTGGCAGCTGGACATATTCCGAAGGAGCTTGCGGGCCCTGACGGGGCACGTTTGTCAGGGAGAGGCCTGCATATTCTGTGCCCTTAAGGTAACCTTTATATCTCTGACAACTTCCAATGATTGTCTCTCCAAATTTTTAATTTTACTTGGCAGTTTTATTTACCATGTTTGATTAGCTCACTTGTAATTAAAGTTCACTGTCAAGTGGTTTATAATTTTGAAGATGAATTCTTAAAGTATGACTTATTTGGGTTTATGTTTTCATTTTCACTTCTATACAAGGACAGTTAAGTTAATAATCTACATGGTATGAAATTGTTGGGAACATCACCTTTTACATTATTTTGAAATTATTAGTTTTAACCTGTTTTTTGAACTGCAACTAAATTCTGGTTGCCAAGGAAGCAGCACTGAACAGAAGTGATACAGCGTGCTCTCATGGAGCGTCTCTTCTAGGGAGGGGAAGTAATCAGCACTATGGGAAGTATCAGGTGGTAGTAACTGCAAATGAGGGAAATGGACCAGGAAGGAGAATAGAGTCAAGCAGCAGGAAGCCCTCGTTGGAAGAGTAGTATTTAAATTATAACCTGAAAGGGTAACAGTGGACTGAATGTTTAGGCGGGCAGGGCCCTGAAGATCTGGCTGCAGCCGCTGTGTGGGTGCGGGTGCCCGGGGAACTCAGGTATGGGGAGCAGTGATCACAACTTACCTTCAGAGTCCTCTATGTAGGCTGCCTTCACCCATCCGTGACAGGATGTGGCTGCAGCTGCTGCAGCCCTGAGGCGAGGTGCCTAGAGAAGGTGCCATGGCTCCCACCTGGCACTGTCTGGCAAGTGGTCATTCTCGGAGTGGCTGCAGTCCAAGGAGGAGGCCAGCTGTCACCACAGCAGTGGGCAGCACTAGAAGCTGCCCAGCATCAGTGAGGGATTCGATGAGTCCATTCCTAGCGAATGGGTTGTGCCACAGGTCTCCATCAGAGCAGGGTTGAACTGTCCCCACTAAGTTCAGATTTGTGCCCTAAATGAGGCTGACCATTAGTCACAACCGGGTGCTTCATCATGGAGTGATCAATAATGCACAGGAGGGCAGGGCACGGGAGGGCCTTCTAGGCTTCTGTGAGGACCTTGGCTCTTCTCCTGCATGATGCCAGGAGTTGGGGCCCTTGGCATAGAGGGTGACACCATTTGTTTTAACTGGATACTGTGTTTGGACTGGACTTGGCTGCAGGAATGAGCAGAAAGAGAAGAGATACATGGCAGAGGCAGGGAGTCCATAGAGATTAAGCAACTCATTTATGTCATTGAAATCCTGTCCAGGATTTTATCAACACTTTTTTAAAAAAAATTGATATAGAGGAAGGGAGAGGTAAAGAGAAAGAGAAACATCAGTGATGAAAAAGAATCACTGTTCGGCTCTCTCCTGCACACCCCCCATTGGGGATCAAGCCCCCAACTCAGGCATGTGCCCTTCACTGGGAATCAAACTACGAGCTCTTTGGTTCATAGGTCGATGCTCAACCACTGAGCCACACTGTCCAGGTTATTGACATGTTGAACACTACCGAGTTCCTGCTATTTTTCATGTGATTAGATGTTTATTCTTGATTGACATAATTTTAATTCCTGTAGTACACTTTTGATTCAAAACAACTTCTCACAAAACTTCCTGAGAACTGGTCAGAATCAGCTGAGGAGCAGTGCAACACATGCCTCACTCAGGCACATGCAGCGAGGAGCATCGAGGCTGGGCCCCAGCAGTCTGGCTGGTTCTCCTGAATGCCAACGCTCGCTTGAGAGCTGGGCAGCCATCTCTGCACAAGGGCTTTTTTCTGGAATTTCAGGGCAAGAGACTGGCCTTGGTTTCCGAGGGTAGAGTTTTGTGTCACTGTGTGCGAGTGAAATATGGACGTGTTTCTGCACTTGTTGGCATTGAGCTCACACATATGCTTGTGGATTCGCAGACCATGTTTGCTCAGTTTCAACACAGCCGAGAAAAGGCCCTCCCGTCAGACAACGTGCGGCGTGCCCTGGCTGAGAGCTTCCGGGACGAGCAACGGTTCCAGCTGGGCCTCATGGACGACGCTGCTGAGTGCTTTGTAAGAACTTTGGAGTCTCCTTCTGTGAGAGCTCGAGTCCCCTACAGAGCCGATTCACAGTCAGAGCTGTGGCAAGAGTCAGAGCACCTTCGAAGTTCAGTTGGGGGCTCTGTGGACCCCTGGTTTTGCCCTTTGTACTACTCCAAGTTTTACTGAGTGTTAGGCTACTCGGATATTTTAAAATGTATTTATTAGAGCAAAAAGGTTTATTCGATTAAAGACATCACTTAAGCTGGCACCCCACCCCTTTGGGCCTGCAGTTGCACACAGCTGGTGAGCCTGTCTAGTGGGCAGTGACTCCAGGAGCACGTACTCCATGGCAGGTCGAGAGGCCTGGCGGAGGGAGACCCTGGGACTTCTGCCGTGTGGATGAGCAGAGCATTCCATGGTCCGTCTCGGACCTTCTGCACCTTTCTCAGTGTTTCGGTGAGAGAGAGGCTACCTGTATGTAAGAAGCAACCATTTCTTTCTTACCTGGTGTCCATCTAGCAAGTTCCCCCGTGCTTCCTCAGAGCCCTGTAAGGTTCTCCTTGTCTTATGTTCTCCTGCCCCCCTTCCTGCTTCAGGCTCCAGTGAACTCTCCTTCCCGTGGTCTTTCAGCCTGGCCCCTTACAGTCTTATTTTTTAAATATATTTTTATTTCAGAGAGGAAGGGAGGGAGAGATAGAAACATCAGTGATGAGAGAGAATTATTGATTGGCTGCCTTCTGCATGTCCCCCTATTGAGGATTGAGCCCACAGCCTGGGCATGTGCCCTTGGCTGGAATGGAACCCGGGACCCTTCGGTCTGCAGGCTGACGTTGTACCCACTGAGCCAAACCAACAAGGGCCCTTTTTTTTTTTTTAACGGCTCTGGTTAATATCATTTTCTGCAGTCTGTTGCTTGCTCTCCTAATATTCCTGTGACTCAAATCCAAACTCTCTCCTGACACATAAGGCCCTTCAGCTGAACTGCAGGCCTCACTCTGCATCTCCGACTGTCCTTGTGAGTGAGTGATCACATTTGCCTTTCACAGCCTTTGCTCAGGGCCTGAAATACTCACAACGTCTCTGATGTATTCAGTTGTCCAGGTGCGGCCTCAGTCGTGCCTGCTGGATATGGCAGGTCACAGCCCTCGCAGTGCTCTAGGTTTCTGTCATTGTCGTTAGTGAGCATCTTCTCTGCTCCTTAAACAGGGCGACAGTTTCTTGATGGAGGGACTGCTCAGTACAATTGCCATGTTAACTAAACGTCCAAAATAGCACACACACCATGAAATAGGCTTACAATTCTCATTTTAATAATTGACCCATTGCTCTAAACATAAATATATGGGGCACAATACTGAAACCTATAGTTCACTTCACTGAAATGCACTAACACAGGATGGGACAGTCCCTGCTTGATAACTGTTTTCAAGGTGGTTAAAAGGATCATTATTTATGCTTTGATATAAGAGGGTAATATGTTGGAGTAAATGCCCTTGGTGATCTGTACTAGACCTGAGCTGTCCCCTGAGCCTGTGGGGAGCATGCCCCTTGCGTGGTGAGAGTGCAGGTGTTATTGACTGTCCACGTGAGCCACGTAGGATTGTGTTTAATTAACAGGAAACATAGGAAACTGTTTTCTGGTATTAAGTCCTAGATGTCAGCTACCATAACTTGATTTTTAAAATCTATTAAAATCACACATTATATTTCTTTTGTTAAATTTGTGAAATGGATGGTTTTTTTTATATGATTTATTTTAAACTGACTCCACAGGAGGTGAATAGTTGACCAGCATTCGAAGTGTCATTGAGCAGGAAAGCTGGCACTCAGGGAATGCCTAGATCTAGCTCTAGGAAACCATGAAGGCTTATGCTTGTGAAGATGTAAAGGGCTGTATTTTGAAGTGTTTCTGCCAGATTCACCACTTATGTGTCTTCTGCTTTTAAACCAGGAAAATATCTTGGAGAGGATCCATTTCCACATCGTGCCCAGCCGGGATGCAGACATGTGCATCTCCAAGTGCTGCGTCGCGCACCAGAAGTTCGCCATGACACTGTACGAGCAGGTGAGGCACCGACCTCGCTTCTTAGATGCCATTTGTGTTCCACGAGCCGTGCATTAAGCGTCTGTTTCTGCCGCAGTGCGTGTGTCGTAGCTGTGGGGCCTCATCAGACCCTCTGCCTTTCACAGAATTCGTGCGGTACATTTCGACGACAGCCCTGTGGTAAGAACCGGAAAGCACCTTCACCAAAGATTTAATAGCACAGCGAAGCACAGCAAGCATTTACTTTGTAAGCCCACAGCATCCGTGAGTATCTGCTCTCTGTCTGGGACTCAGGCTGCGACCATCAGAGGTACTAAGTGGTATCTGTCTCAGTTGGATATTTCAGAGTTAGCCAGATACATCTACCACTTAGTGAAATATTTAAAACATGAGTCAAAATTCACGCCTGTTCACATTGAGAGCACGTCTTTGGAACTGGGCAGGAGGGCTGGAAATGACAAGCAGCCCTGGCCGGTGTGGCTCAGTGATTGGGCGTTGTCCCATGTGCTGAAAGGTTGCTGGTTCGATTCCTGGTCAGGGCACATGTGTGGGCTCGATTCCCCATGGTGGGCCTGCAGGAGGCAGCTGCTCACTGTTTGCTTTCACACCGATGTCTCTCTCTCCTTCTTTCTCTCTCTCTCTAAAAAAATATTTTTAAAAAATGACAAGCGAGTGGTCAGGGAGCTGCACCTGACTTCCTAATTTCAGCAGGTGTGACTTTGTAGTGGCCGTGTCCCTTTCAGCCCTGCGTGTGCCTCCATGGTGATGGAAGCTGCACCTGACTCCTAACTTCGGCAGGTGTGACTTTGTAGTGGCTGTGTGCTCTGTGTGATGGAAACGGGGGAAGCAGGAAAGAAAGAAAACAGTGAACACAACCCTCGGCTAGGTCTGTGGCCTTCAAGCTTCAACATCACCTAGGATAGGAATTTGCGTGGCTTGCCCGCCTGCTCCACTCTGCCTGCCCAGGAAACAAGTACTAGTTAGGGACCCAGAAATATCCTCAGACTTCACACCACAACCATCACTTGAACACTCCCAGCAGGCCGTGGAGAGAATACTATTTGCTGTGTACACATACTAAGGTCACAGGTGCTTGCAGGTGTTTCTAGTGCAGAAGCCAAAGGTGGTCGATGATCCTCAGTCAAATTTGTCAGCTGGTTACTCACGGCCGCAGTCTTTCCTCCTGCAGAGCGAGGCAGTGCTCCTCACTCACCCACTCCATGTTTAGACTTCCTCCTTTTGTGGGTGTAGCACAGCATTTCTTAAACACTATTGGGTCATAATAACTGGGTTATTTGGGTGTATTTAGCATTTCTTGTATGGACAGAGTTGGGGGAATGTCGGTTTAAAGAAACATTCCCTGAACTTCAGTCATTTGTGGCTCATTTTGTTCTCTTTGTGTGAAGAGTAGGGTGGTTTGGAACAGGAGAGCCTGCGCTAAGGGAGAGCGCGGTAAGCCTTCTCTTTGAAGCTCCTGTGTACAGGCGTCCCTGAGCAGGTGCTGAGGCTACACAAGCTAGCGCTCCATCTGTGCTCCCTGGCTCACACCCCAGATCTCAAGAGCCCAGACTATGAATTCTGATAGTTTCTTTTTGTGGGTATTGAGGATTGAATATTAATTATTGAATGCTTATGTTCCAGGCTTTACATTAATTGTCACTTTAACCTTAACAACATCATTTCATTGATGCAGAAATAGGTTTAATAAGGTTGATCTGATACATAGACCAAGTAAAACCGAAAGCCAGGTGGGTTCCATTTCATTCAGTATTTGGTTGTCCACTCCCCCGACAGCTGGGTCTGGTTAGTGCTCTCTGTCCACTAGTGAAGTGTGTTAGAAGGAGGGCACTTGAGCTGTGACTGACTATTGTATGCTTTTTACTGCTGAACTGTCAACTGTGTCCAGCCCTGGGACACTTACATTAAATAGAGCCAGGGTGTCTGGAATGGAAACTAGTAAGGGTTTGGAGCCGCATTGCAGTCTCTTTGAAAATGTTTAAATACTTGCCTAAGGATACTTGATACGTGTGTATAAAAGGTTGACTCCAGGGGAGGCTGAATAAAAAGTGGCAGACACTTGAAGGCTCCGATGAAATGGGAAGCATGCCCGATGGGAGCTGGAGGAGCAGCCACCGATGTGGCTGTAGCTGGCCTTCCCAGTGATGGCAGCCTGCCCTCAGCTGGAAAAGTAACTGCTCCTGGGAGCCTTGGGCCAGAGAGCGGGCCAGCCCACAGTCTAATAGGTCCTCAGTAATTGATGTCATAATTTAAGTCATAATGTAAAACAAGTATTTGACTTACAGCTATCTTTAGACAGCATCTTACCTCGTTCACCTGGTTCCAAACAGTGCTATAATTTTTGTGCTATCCCATTCTTGACCTGATTTTTTATCACATACCTGCCAAATTTCATGATACTCACTTTATGGAAATTTATGGTTATTTTTTTTTACACGTAATCATGTTTTAAGACATATATTGATCTCTTAGTTTTTTTTCATACATAATTTCATACATAGGCCAGATTTGGGACTGCTTCTTTCTTTTATAGCAATGAAGTTGGAAGAATGACAGACAGGCATGAGCGTGTGAAGCCCGAAATGTTTGCGGAATTGTTGCAAGCAGCAAATACGACAGATGACTATCGGAAGTGTCCCGTAAGCACAGTTTTGGACTGTCAGTGGTTTCTGTGTGCGCTTAAAGGAGACACCTAGAAATTACAATGTTATATTGATTGTCTATGGAATTACTTTTAAGAATTTGTTTTTGCAATGTTATTTTAGGTAACTATATCATGTGAGCTATTTATCTCAGCATTAGTTCTTTAAAAACTCAACTTTGGAAGGTTTAAGGTAGCATATGTCAGGTTTTTTTAAAGTTCAGAAATCTATCATTTCACTAAAGACAAAATTAATTTTTTTTAATCCAAATAGCATCATTCTTTTCTAATGTACTATTAATCATTTCAAGGATTCTATTTCTGATTTTTTTAGGCTAAATTCTTGTTTTAACATATTTACAAAAATATTGAAGAAAGCACTTTGATTTAAAATAAACTTCCTATTCAATCAATAGTTAAGAGAATAGTTAGAAGTTTATTTTAATATGCTAAAGAAGTAAATTTGCAATATATGTTATGAGTGTGACTGCATCATGCCACAGGCGCCACCTGTAGTATATATCTGTTTCAGTAATTCCTAAACTTGCCTTTTGTGTTTTTCTTTAGAGTAACTGTGGCCAGAAAATAAAGATCCGCCGTGTTCTGATGAACTGCCCAGAGATCGTCACCATCGGCCTGGTCTGGGACTCCGAGCACTCGGACCTGACCAGCGATGTGGTTCGGAGTCTGGCAACTCATCTCTCTCTTCCCGGGGTATCTCTACTCTTTCATTCTCCTCCTTCTAATATTGCACTCTTGGACACACTTTTATCGGCCGGTTTTTCAGAACTAAGTTCTCTTTCTAAGGGAAAGAGATTCAGATGGAACTCTCCTAGAGCTGACCCAGTCAGGCTAACTGGACTTCCTCAGAGCCCAGTCCAGGAGCGGCTTTTGCTTATGTCTTCTGCTGCATCTCTTATCACTCTAGAGTGATGGTGATGTGATCATAAGTGTAAATATGAACAATTTGCTTATATGCTTTTTTACTATCTTAATTAACTATTTTGAATTGGTTGATGTTACAATTAACTTTTAGAGAATTATCTTTTAGATGACACAAGTTTAATGTGTGTTCAAATATGAGATTCAATCAAGAACTATCAGAAAATGGGTGATTATTTCATATTTTGAGTTTGTAGATGTAACGTGTCAGTTCTATTGGAGATACTGTATTACTGGGCTAAAGTCAGGGCCTTCCTGTAATGCTCCTGACAGGTGATTGGAAGTGTAACTGGGGGGTGTGCAGGGCCATGGTGCCTTCACACCAGGCAGCACTGGCTGGACAGCATGCCTAGGAGATGCATTTATGGGGAGTCAGATACATGATGGCACATAACTGCTCTTCACTTTTAAGGATACAATCCTAAATGTGCATTACTAATTTCTCAAACAGCTTTTTTACAGGGTAACTGATGAAAATGCCAAAAATAGTGAACTTCACCTTGTTGGTCTGATATGCTATACCAGCCGGCACTACTGTGCCTTCACGTTTCATACCAAGAGTTCCAAGTGGGTGCTTTTCGATGACGCAAATGTGAAAGAGGTAGGTGACACTTATATGAAATGAGATACTTACTGATTCATGCTCTTTAGGAATAAATGATGTAATAATGATCTATAATAATAAAAGCATAATATGCTAATTAGACTGATATCCTTCTGGATGACTTTCCGGACAAAGCCAGGGTTATGAGGGAAGCTCAGGTCCTGGGTGCCTGCTGGTGGCCAGAGGAAAGCCCGGGTTCTGGGTACTAAAGGGAAGCCAGTGCTGGCAGCCAGGGGAAGGAAGGCCTACTCTTGCATGAATTTCGTGCATAGGGCCTCTAATCTACACTAATAAAAGAAAGATGCAAATTGACTGTACCTTCGCTACACCCACTAGCCAATCAGGAGTGGGTATGCAAATTAACCCAACAAAGATGGTGGTTTAATTTGCATATGCAGGTGCTGAGCGGCCAGGGGTGGGGTGGGATGCTTGCGTCATCACCATGGCAACGATGCAGACATTCTGCACCGCCCCAGCTGCTCAGGGCCTCTGGGAAGCGTGGGAAGGTGGGACTAGAGCAGAAAGAGGCAGCTCCAGGGCTGGAACCAAAAGAGGCAGTTCCTTGGACTGGAGCGAAAAGGCAGTGCTGGCAGCCAGGAAAGGAAGGCTCATTTTTGTATGAATCTTCGTGCTTTGGGCTTCTAATCTATACTAATAAAAGGGTAATATGCTGCCCTGACTGGTTTGGCTCAGTGGGTAGAGCGTTGGCCTGCAGACTCAAGGGTCCCAGGTTCAATTCCAGTCAAGGGCATGTACCTTGGTTGCGGGCACATACCCAGTGGGGAGTGTGCAGGAGGCAACTGATTGATGTTTCTCTCTCATTGATGTTTCTGGCACTCTATCCCTCTTTTTCTCTCTTCCTCTGTAAAAGATCAATAAAATATATATTTTTTAAAAAGGGTAATATGCTAATTAGACCAGGCAACCTGACATCTTCAGTTGTCCCATCCCCCTTCTGGACAAAGCCACGGTGGCAGGGGCCAAGGCAAAGGCAGTTAGGGGCAATCAGGCCAGTAGGGGAGGGTGGTTAGGGGTGATCAGGCTGCAGGAGAGGCAGTTAGGGGTGATCAGGCAAGCAGGCAGGTGAGCGGTTAGGAGCCAGCGGTCCCAGATTGTGAGAGGAATGTCCAACTGCCGGTTAAGGTCCAATTCCTAAGGGGTCCTGAATTGGAGAGGGTGCAGGCTGGGCTGAAGGGACACCCCCTTCCATGCACAAATTTCATGTACCAGACCTCTAATATTAATATAACAGTGACAGTGATAAAATAAAGGTATCTATATACATGCAATCCTCTAGTTACGTCGGAGATGCATTCCTATCGTGCGATGTAACTCAGTTATCGCTGTGGGTCAGAACCCACCTACATAAGCACCTACGTCACTCATATGGAGCAGTAATGAAGTGAAAGAGTAACAAAAAATTAAAAGAAAGATAATTCCTGACATTTAGTTACGGTAAATATATAATTTTAAAAAAGCACATATGTTGAAATGACAGGCCTTTTTCTTTTTTTATAACTACTGTAAATGGGAGATGACAACATAACCATGAAATGACCTAAGTTGAGTCTGTCGTAACCCGAGGACTGGCTGTATATAAAAGCCTAAGTGACTGAATGACTGAATGACTGGTTGCTATGATGCACACTGATCACCGGGGCCAAGCAGGGGCTGTATCCTGGTGGTCAGTGCACTCCTACAGCCAACTTCTCATGCTCCCTCCTGGCCAAGGGACTCTACCCATGCATGAATTCATGCACTAGATATCTGGTAATTATATAAAATGATTATTAGATGTAAATGCTTATATAAAATAATAAATGAATTTAATGACAATTCTTGGAATCGTTTTATTAAATTTTGAAAGCTGACTCAATATCTAGAATAATAAAAAGTGGACAAATGTTAGTGTAGTCCTCAAGGATCCATTTGCACCGTCCTTCTGTCTGATATACAACAGATTTGGACAGTTCACCAAAGGAGATAGGTGAACAGTCCTTGCAATGATACTCGGCATGATTGGGCACAAAGAACACATTCAGTTCACAGTGAGGTTCAGACTCAGCTGTTAGGAGGATAAATTCCAAAGCCTGACCTCACGGGGAGTGTGGAGGGCGTCGAGCAGCCAGATCCCTGATGAAGGCGCGTGGCAGTGCTGCATGGAACAGCCACCTTAGAGAAGTGCATCAGCGTCTTGCACATGTAACTTTACCGTGCAGCCAGCAGCACCATTCCCTAAGAATGTGCCCTCGCATAGCTTGCCTTTGAATGTCTGTGGGAGTTTTATTCCTGTAACCCCACTGGAGACCCCAAATGTCCATCGGCAGGTGAGCAGATAACCACGTCGTGGTCCAAGCGCACAGTGGACCCTGATGCCCATAAGATAGGGATGAACTGACAGGTGTGGAACATCTCAAACTATTGTGCTGATGACAAAAGTGAGACACGGCCAAATACTGATTCTACTGACGCTGAATTCCCTGAAAGGAGGAAAGCGTGACAGAAGGCACTGCAGAGGGGAGCAAGGAGTGAGGCTGCATGACTGTGCACATAGTGTACCTGGGAGGTTGTAGTTCATGTTATGCTCAGTAAAGCCAACGGGAAATTCTGGTAACTTACGTTCTAAAAGCAGCTTTTTGCTCAGATTCCTTCAGGCGTTGCTATAGCAGCTTATTAAGAGGCTCCACCTGCATCCGTAGTAGCACCTTTGGCCGTTCTAATTGGCATCCACATTGTTTAAATTGTCAAAGCTTGAAGGAGGACCTTGGTGTGTAGTCACCCTGTGAGTTTTATATTTGTTTTGCTTTCAAGTCACTCTAGTTCCTCCAGTATGTCAGCGTCCCAGGTGAGGAGGGTCAGCAGCTAAGTGTGTAGTTTGAAAAATTCCTCAGGCTTTTTTACGGCCTTTCCTTTCCTGCAAAAGCCAACATTCTAGAATGTTTTGGTTCCTATTTGTTCAGTTTTGTTTTTTAAATCAACATTATAGAGGTATATTTACAAACATTAAAGTGCACCTATATAAGTGTTTGGTAACTATATACACATCTATGTAACCTCCACACCCAAAGCATACCCTTCTCCCCGCATGGTGTCACATTTCTGTTCCTATTGGGCCCCTCCCACCCTGTCCCAGGAATCCCGGATGCTCTGTAAATTGGTTCTGCTTCCTCTTCACTATCCTGGGAATGGCCTTCCCTGTACACATCCCTGAGGCTGGCTTGCTTCACCAAGCACATGCGTTTTAGGATTCACACGTGCGGTGTTCTGTCCTTTGGCTGTATAGAACAGGGGTCCTATTAAGGTAGGAAGAGTCTGGGTGTGAACATTGCTCCCAGACCAGGGTGGGGTGTCTAGGTGGCCTGCTAAGTATGTTCAGCTGTATGTGAGCTGACAAGTGGCTGTCCACAGAGACTGTGCATTTTCCTTCCCAGCCGCTCTTCCGCATAGCACCCCCGCTGGGAGTGTCTTACCTTAGGTGATTTTCATTGCACTTCCCTTTGATTAACAGGAATGTTTTGAACAACTCTTCATGTGCTCACTGGCCATTCTTATGTCTCTTTAGTGACGTGTCAGTTCAGATAATTTCAAATTGGATTATTTTCTTCATAATTAGCTATAGGAATTCTATATCCAGCATAGCACATCTTTATTAGAAATAGGTGGGGTTTTTGATTCGTTTTATTTCCCATTTTGATGATAATGTTTTTATGGATCAGAAGTAATTCATTCATTTCACGGGATCCAATTTTACATTTTTTCTTTGGTTTGATGTCCTATATAAGACATTTTTACTTTCCCTGAGGTTGTTTTTACTCACTTTCTTCTGTAAACTGTAGAGATTTTACGTGACTCTTTCTGAGTTCATTTTTGGGCTTCATGTGTAGTTGTATCTTTTCTTTTTCCTCCCATTGCTGTAGAATCATTTATGGGGTCAACTTTTATATTTCTCCATTAAACTGCCTTTAATCTTTGTCAAAAGGCAGTTGACCATGTGTGTGGAAAGCTTTCTAAAATGTGTTAATCCAAATCTTGATATAGTGTATAATTTTGCCCATCAATTATTTTTTATATATATTTTTATTGATTTCAGAGAGGAAGGGAGAAGGAGAGAGAGATAGAAACACCAATGATAAGAGAGAATCATTGATTGGCTGCCCCATACTGAGGATCAAGCCTGCAACCCAAGCACGTACCCTTGACCGGAATCAAACTCAGATCCCTTCAGTCCACAGGCTGATTCTCTATCTACTGAGCCAGACCACTGAGGACAGCCCATCAATTTTTTAATGTTAGTGTTTAAAGATTTTTCTTAGACTCATTAAATAAAGTTACTCATATAATACAACATACAGTTGAATGGTTGACTAGCATCTGGATGTCGTTAAACATCTCTAATTCAGCCCCTGCCTTTTGGGGTAACAGATTGCTGATGGCTTGGTTTTGCTTCCTATGGTTTTGTAAAGGTGGGAACGAGGTGGAAGGATGTGGTCTCCAAGTGCCTCCGGTGCCACTTCCAGCCCCTGCTGCTGTTTTATGCCAATCCTGATGGGACGGCCGTTTCCACCGAAGATGCCCTCAGGCAGGTTGTCAGCTGGCCCCATCAGAAACCCTGGACGGAAAATATGGGTAATTCTTTATCTTTTATTTTAGTGATTTTCTTTCTCACAGTCACACTAGCAATACTAATATCCTATATATAAAAGGCTAATGTGCAAATAGACTGAACAGTGGGATGACGCGTCGCTATGACATGCACTGACCACCAGGGTGCAGATGCTCAACGCAGGAGCTATCACCTGGTGGTCAGTGTGCTCACAGGGGAAGCTCCACTCAGCCAGAGCGAGGCTTATGGTTAGGGAGTGCAGCAGGGATGGCGGGAGCCTTTCCGCCTCTGTGGCAGCACTAAGGATGTCCGCCTGATGGCTTAGGTCCCTGGGAGCTCCAGGACTGTAAGAGGGCGCAGTGGGCTGAGGGGAGGAAAGGAGTGCCTGAATTTTGTGCATTGGCCTTCTAGTAGTGAATATAAAACGAAGGTTGAGGATAATTTCAGATTTTAATTTCAGATGGTGTTCAAGGAGATTCTAATACATTGAGTTAATCTTTATCATCTTTCCTGACCAGTGGCTTTACAGGCACCCCTGGGAGCCACTCATGACAGTGGTCACACAGGCACAGAGGGGCTGCCCAGCTGTGAGCTCTTCCTAGCAGGAAGCTTTGGAATTTAAAGCGAGCTAGTCACTGGGAAAGTCCAGAGCAGTGAGGGAGTCTGTGTGCATTGCACAGCACGTAGATCCTTGGACGATGTCATGCCTCTGAGTTAATAATTGTCTACAGTATCAAACATATCTGAAAGGATGATTCACCATCTCTTCTGGTAGGAGGAAGAAAGGGATGATGCATTTATGCTTGTCTTTTTAAGGATCTGAAAAGCCCTCGACTCATAAGTCAAATAATTCCAAAGAGAATGGATTTGGTGATCAGGCCAAACAGAGAGAAAATCAGAAATTTCAAACAGAGGACATTTCATCCTTTAATCGGAGCCACATCCAGGCAAGCAGTAGCAGAGGAGCAGGTATGTGTTCTAATTGCTGTCTTCACAGTCCCTGAGGAGATGTGCTTGCCGGGCTTCCCTTCCTGACTCACTCCTGGTAGGGACCAGACAACAATAACAAGTAGCAGTAAAACTCTGTCTTTCCATTGATGCACGTCTCAGATGTGTAGCCTCATCTGGACAGCTGGACTCGGCCAGTGCCTGAGTTTCTCACGGTTCCAAGACCTCGTAGGCTGGAGGCAGTCCGGACTGTTAGCAAAAACTGTGGCCTTTCCTTCAAGGTGTCCGTTACCAACTTGAGAGGAAAAACACGAGTTAACAATTCGGCTCACATGCCAAAGTTAAATTTATAATTAGTGACTGCAGTAGTAGTTCTAAGCTACTGTCATAGTTTATTCTTAACCTCATTGTTACTCAACTCTCTTGTTGTTGTCATCCCACAACTTTTAATTTTCACAACCCGAGTGCGGTGTGCAGCACAGCTTAGAGAGACCCTAAACACTACTTGGATGGGTGTTCAACTTTAAAAAAAATTTCTTGTTAATCCTCACCTGAGGATATTTTTTCATTGATTTTTAGAGAGAGTGGAAGGGAGGTGGAGAGACAGAGAGAGAAACATTGATGTACGAAAGACACATTGATCGGTTGCTTCCCACACAAACCCCAACTAGGGATGGGCATCGCACCTACAACCGAGGTGCATGGCATTGACAAGAATCAAATCTGGGACATGCCAGTCCACAGACCTACGCTCTATCCACTGAGCCAAACCAGCTAGGACTGGTTTTTTGTTTTGTTTTTAAAATTGATTTCAGAGAGAGGAAGAGAGAGGGAGAGAAAATTAGCCATCTGCTGCTTCCTGCATGCCCCCCTACTGGGGATGAAGCCCATGGGAATTGAACCGTGACCTCCTGATTCATGGCTTGGCATTCAACCACTTTGCCACACCAGCTGAGCAACTTCTTAATATATTAGTGAAATAATGTCTAACCAAAAAGATAACCCATAATCAAGGAAGGTAAGATTCAGAATTAATAGTCATCAACAAAGAAATACAGTAAATGCTTTTTAAAATTCTAAATGGAAATGATACCTTTTCCCTCTTGTGTATCGATACTTTTAGATTAAGCCATTATCTGTTTTTCTAAAGATAACTAGTTTAAGCCCAGGAACTGTGTGTGTGTGTGAACACAAACATTGGCATCAGGCACCTTAGCGCTATCTATATCTACATTGTGAGTGATGTGAACTTGGGCAGGGTCATTACCTCTGCTTCCCGATCCCAAATGGAGCTGTACTTGTGCTCATCTCGAGAACGAAGTGAGTTAGGACACGTGGTGATTGTCACCAGCGTTTAGTTCTTATCATTTCAACAGAAGCTCATTTCTCCTGCACACTCACTTTAGATGCTTTACAACAAGTGTTAAAAAGTAACATGCATCTCCAGTGTCAGGAGACATCACACTAACTTGATTTAAACATAAGAATAAGTTTACTTGTCCTTTACTGCGTGCTTTATTTTTAACACAGAGTGTCTTAAATGTTTCATACAGTTCAGTTTATTGGCGTAGTGAGCAGTTAGAAAGGGACGTGCTTCCTGATTGGATGACTGGTTTCCCCTACAGGTAGGCCAGGTCCCAGTGACCCCCGGGAGAAGATGAAGGGCCTCTCCAGGGAGTGTGCCCTGCAGGCGTTGGAGCAGAGGCACCTCCTGTGCTCACAGAGGAGAGACGCGGGTCGGGCCAGAGGTGAGCTGAGGGTGGGCAGCGCTCATTGGAAAAGGGCCACTACAGCCTTATCTGAACACTACATTGTATAACTTGAATACAGCTTAACCATTTTAAATACATTATGTGTATTTGTTCATATATATTAATATGATTTCTCTAATACACCTGTTGAACTTGTAGATAAAATTTTTCACATTCTTGTTTAATTCTAGTCTGGAATACTTTGCTATTTTAGCTTTTAATTAAGAAAAATGAAGAAAAGTTCATTTATTTAAAAAATTTTAAATATATTTGTATTGATTTCAGAGAGGAAGAGGGAGAGGGAGAAATATCAATGATGAGAGAGAAGCATTGATCGGCTGCCTCCTGCACTCTTCCTAATGGGGATCGAGCCCACAACCTAGACATGTGCCCTGACCAGTAATCAAACCATGTCCTCCTGGTGCTGAGCCACACTGGCTAGGCGATTTATTTAAATTGTAATTAAAATTGATTTCAGCCCACTCGTGGTGCACTCAGTGGGAGGATTCTAGAAAAAGTGGCAGGGGCTCGCTTTCCTGGCACCCCGACCTCCCCTCGGTCCCTGTCGTCGTTTCCATTCACCACGAGCCTGCCCATTCCAACGCTTTCCCCGTGGCCATCCAGGTTTCAGTGAGGCCACAGCCTGTTATAGAAGGGTGTGAGATGGACCTTCTTGTGCCCGAGTGTACAGCCCCAGCAGAATCCTTTCCAGGAATTGCTGGGTGAGGGGGTCTGTTTTGGACTTGGTTGCTATGGCTCAGTTGCTTTCTTAACGGGGACCCATCTGAGGTCCCCTCACAGCAACTGGCATCTGTCCCTCCCCCCTCCACAGTGATTATTCTCACAGATTTCCGACACTCTGCTAACATAAGAGATAGAACATATTTTTGTTTTTATGATATTCATTAACCATGAATGAGATTGAATACTGTTTTTTAGAAAATTAATTATCTTATGACCTACTTTAGAGATATTTTTTAAAATCAGTATGTAACCATCTATAATAATAAAAGGGTAATATGCTAATTACACCAGATATCTTTCCGCACATCCTTCTTGATGAAGCTGGGGCCAGAGGAAAGCCATCCTGGGACCTGGGTACTGGTGGGCGGCCAGAGGGAAGCAGTCCAGGTCCTGGTGCCTGTGCGAAGTCAGTGCTGGCAGCCAGGGAAAGGAAAGCCTACTCTTGCATGAATTTTCATGCATTGGGCCTCTAGTTTAATTTATAAATGCCTCGGTTAGCACAGGACTAGAACTCTGGGTGGTAGAATTGTCACTTACTCTTTCTGCTTAGACATCTCTGGGAGTGGCTTGGATTGAAAGTGGCCCTGAGAGTAGTCATGTGTCTTTCCTTATTTGTTTTAAAGATGTGCTGGATGAAGACCTTCCACGTGTCAAGCCTGGATCACCTCCTGCCCCGAACGGCTTCCAACAATACGGCAGTCACCCTGCATCCCCCAGTCGGGGGAGGGGGCCGTGTGGACAGGACCTACCCACCCAGAGCCGGGTATCTGCGCAGGTCCCGAGTGTGGAGAGGCCCCAGGCTCCTGGGACAGGGGAGCAGACCTCCCTGTCCAGCCGGGTGCAGGGCGACAGCGGCCCTGGGTATGAGACAGACAGCAGCCTCGACTCTCGGGGTAAAGGCAGCAGCCGCAACAGCAGCAGCAGGAGCCGGAGCCGAGGCTGGAAACCCATGAGAGAAACACTAAACGTCGACAGTGTCTTCAGCGAGAGTGAGAAAAGGCAGCACAGTCCACGGCACAAATCCAGCATCACTCACAAACCCAGATTTAGCAGAGACCAGAGTCTCAGCATCTGGCCCAAGGAGCTGCCAAAGCAGAAGTGCTTGATGACCATCTACGAAGATGAAGTGAGGCAGGAGCTGGGCAGCAGGGGTTCCCTCGAAGGCCTGGGGAAAGGCGCAGAGAACGTGAAAGGCCTCACAGAGACTGGTGTTCCTGCTGATGGTTGGCAGGGGCAGAGGACTGAGTCTGGCTATGAGAGCAGTGACCATGTCAGCAGCGGCTCCGCCAGCCTGGACTCGCCCAGTGTGGATGGCGCTGGGACCGTGGAGCCCAGCGGCACCCGGAACACAGCCTCCAGGTAGCTCAGTCATAGGAGCGCCCCACCCCAGGCTCTCTTGTTAATTATTTGAAGTTATTTTCAAAGTCCAGGGTCCATTAAGCGTGATGGAAAGAGCTTGAGCTCAAAGGAACGACCCCTGGGACACTGCAGGCTGTTCGCTATTTCAAGTTTTTACTTTCAGTAGTTACTTCCGGATTCTAAAACACACAGCTGTGTAGGAAATGGAAATTATAGGGATGCATCCTCATGGTTGACATTGAAAATTATTGGAAGATGCTACAGCGTTTAAAGAACAGCTTTACATGGGTTATTTAATTCTTCCATTTAGTTAATGGCTATTCCCCCATCTCTAATTTGTAACACGGAAGTGGGGTTATTTTATGCTGTCACAGTTTCTGCCGTGGAGCATAGTTTTCCTTTAGCAATGTGAAGAATGCAGCCACACCATAGGTTTATGTGACTGAGCATGTGATGCCGCTGTCTCAGTCCATTGCTTGTCTCAGGAACCCTGTCCCCAGCCTGCTCAGCGGCTGGCTTCGTGGGTCAGTCTAGCGACTTTTTCTGCTTTTAATTCATCCAAAACATTCTGATTGGATATTAGATGGTGTTTTACCCCCTTCATTACTAAAAGGCCAGGTTTGCAGAGATCAGCTGCTTATGTCCATTAATACAGTCAGGAACTTTTTGTCAGCAAGGTAACTTCAATGCTCTGGGCAGGAGTTGCTTAGGGTGGTAGAAAGGTCAGGGCTTCGAAACCTTGGATTTTAATTATTGGGCAAATTAAGTTTACTTCCGCGCCTTGATCTGCTCTAACCTGAGAGTAATAGTGCTGTGAGTGTCTGCTGAGAGGTAAGTGAAATCATGTGCATTAACACCTAGAACAGCATGTGGCATTTACCATTGCTTAACGAGTGTTGTTTCTTTCTTTGTTTCAGAGGAAACTGAAATAGTAATTCATGGTGGTTGATGTGTCTGTTGTGTGTTTTCTATTTTTTAGTGACCAGAGTAAGATAAGCAACCGAAATACAGAACGTGTGAACAGCATCTCCCAACAGAGTAAAAACCACCTACAAGGTAAACTTTTCATTCAAATAGATGGTATTTGTGGTCATAAGAGTAAGGAAACTAAAAGCAGTCCTGTCACTGAGAAGGTAGGAACTTGAGGTGGAAATGGGCAGAGCCCATGCTAGGAGCCTTTGAAGAGACAGGAAAGGGAGTGTCCTCACAGTGAGGACCGCAGAGTTCCAGGGTCATAGCGCAGTGTTTCTTGTTCATGTGTGTGGGACAGTCAGCCTGCTGACGGAGCCAGGTGCTCACAGCCCCAGTGACAGGACCCCATTGGCACTGATGCTTCTCTGATCACTGCTATATGGGGGTGGGGGTATCCCCCACAGAAAATCACGTGTTCTTAAAGCTTCTCCCAGGAGTTGTCAGGCAAGCCTACGCTCATCATGCTGGCCAGGCAGGCCTCAGCCACAGGCCTAATTGCAGAGGGGAGGGACCATGTCACAGGGCCCAGATGCTGAGCTGCCACTTGCATGGCCTGGTGTCTACCACAGGGTAAAGGGCAAAGAGAAACTGGTCAGCAGCTGTGGGGCAAGTTCAGTCTGGAAACAGTGGGCAATGGTGAGAGTTACTCCAGTGCCCGTGGTGCAGGCCGCTCCAGTGCCTTGTCAGGAGCGAGTAGCAACCCAGAAGCCAAGGGTGTTGGGTGTGGAGCGGTGGGGGTGGGGAGGGAAGGGGGGCGATCGGGGGCAGGAGGGACGGAAGAGTGTACAGAACTTGGCAGTGCTGTTGAGGGGCCCACGGTGTCTGGGAGGCTTTGGGAAACCATGAGCAATTACTATTGAGGTTGCAGGGACCAAGAGTAGAAATGGTAAAATTCAGAGGATTAGAAGGGATTTAGTTTTTCAAAATAAAGAATAAAAATCAAACTTTAAAGTTTGTCTTTAGTATTTATCATCCTGAAGGCTATTGTAGAGATTATTGTTTAGGTGGCAGACTTTGAATATGGTTAAGTGCTATTATTTTGTTTGCATCGAAGGATAAAATATCAAAAGGAAACACTGATATTGAGGAAATAACCTTCCTTTCCCATATAAATATCTCTCCTGTTTAACAAATCTAATAATGTCTGGTAAGAAACTATTACAGGAAGCAGTGAAGGGCTGGCCAGAGGCCACGGTCGAAGTGGGAACTTGAACAATGACCCCACTTTAGGATCTTGACAGAATGGCGCTGGCCTCCCCAGAGCGTATTACACAGGTGGGGGGCCTGCGGTCAGGAGTGTGCTGTGGTGAGTGCGTGAGAGTGTGCACTAGATTTCCCACTGACTGTGAAAGAGTGGGCAGGTAGCCCACTTAGAATAATGGTTTTCAATTATGTTTGTATTGGTTTCAGAGAGGAAGGCGGAGGGAGAGAAACACCAATGGGAGAGAGAGTCATTGATTGGCTGCCTCCTGCATGCCTTAATGGGGATTGAGCCTACACCCCAGGCATGTGCCCTTGACTGGAATCAAACCCAGGACCCTTCAGCCTGCAGGCCAACACTCTATTCACTGAGCCAAACCAGCCAGGGCTGAAACATTGCTTATTGTGGTAAAATACGCATGATGTTTGCCATTCTAATAACCACTTTTAAGTGACAGCTCAGTGGCATGAAGTACACTCACATTGTTATGCAGACTGCACCTCCCCCATCTCCACTCTCATCTTCTCAACACTGAAACTCTGCCCCTATCACTCCCTTCCTTTCCCTGTACCCCTACCCTCTCCACCCCCCAACCCCCTCCCCCCCTCCAGCAGCCACCTTGCTTTCTGTCTCTGACTAGTCTAGGCACTTCAGAAAAGGGATCGAACTGACTGTGTTTTTGTGACTAGCTTATTTCAGTTCATATAATGTATTCAGGTTTCATCCATATGGTAGCTGGTGTCAGAATTCCCTTCCTTTTCAAGGCGAGATAGTGTTCTGTGGTGTTACCTAACGATTTTTGTATATCCACTCGTTTGCTGTCAGACATTCGGGGCATCTCCACCTGTGGCCATTGGGAGCAGCATTCCTGTGAACACGGGGGGATGGGGGCCTGAGAGTACACCTGGAGTGGTTGCTGGGCCCTGTAGTCATTCTGGGTTAATTCCTGAGAAACCATTTCAGCAGCTGGACATTTCACAGCACCCTGCAGTGCACGAGGTGCAGCCCGCTCTCCTCACCTCCCAGCATGCGTATCGTGAGGGCTCCTTGATGGTTGACATCCTAATGGGTGTGTAATCCTCTTTTTGTTTAGCTACATAAATTGCATCTATTAAAATTATTTCTTGCCCAGCTGGTGTGGCTAATGAACCAGAAAGTCATGGTTCAATTCCCACAGCATATGCCTGTGTTGAGGGCTCAATCCCCAGTAGGGGGCTGCAGAAAGCAGCCTTTGGATGATGTTTCTCTCTCATTGATGTTTCTATTTCTCTCTCCTCTTCCTTCCCCCTCTCTTTAAATCAATAAAAATATATCCACTCATCTACCGATGGGCACTTGGGCTATATTCAGATCGTAACTATTGTAAGTTGCACTGCTATGAATATAGGGATGCATAAATTCTTTGATTGATGCTTCAGGTTTCTTAGGATATATTCCTAGAAGTGGGATCACTGGGTCAAAAGGCAGATTCATATTTAATCTTTTAAGGAAATCCCATATTGTTTTCTGCAGTGACTGCACCAACCTGCATCCCATCAGTACACAAGGATTCCCTTTTCTCCACATTTTTGCCAGCACTTGTCATGTGTTGATTTGTTGATGTAGCCATTCTGACAGGTGTGAGGTAATATCTCATTGTGAGGTGATAGCCCAAGTGCCCATCAGTAGACGAATAGATAAAAAAAAGCTATGGTGCATTTACACCATGGAATACTATGCAGTTGTAAAAAAGAAGGCTCTTTCATCCTGTGCAACAGCATGGAGGGACCTAGAGAGCATATGCTAAGTGAAATAAGCCAGTCAAAGAAAGACAAGTATCACATGACCTCACTCATATGTGGAAGCTAATGAACAAAATAAACTGATGAATAAATCCAGAGACATAGAAGCATGGGACAGACTGAAGTTGAAGCTCAGAGGGAAGGTAGAGGAGAGTGGGTGGTGGGGAAGTGGCCAACTAAAGAACTTGTATGCATATCTGGATAAGCCATGGGCACTGCCAATAGGGGGGTGAAAGTCTGAGGTGGGGGTGGGGGCAGGCTAGAAGGGGTTATTAGGGAGATGGTGGACATATATAATACTTTCAACAATAAAGATTTAAAAATAAATACAAAAAAAGAATTGAGATTTATAGTGTCATCCAAAATAAAGCATGAATGAAGAAGTATAGACACCCTAAAGATTTTAAAAAATATTTCTTATTCAGTGCACATCAGAACCCCCATGGTTCTTATCTGGCTTTGCCTTGCTCACGACCCTGCTCTGTGTGTCTGTGCCCCAGGGCTCGGTAAGTGGATTCATTAGGCAGTTAGAGATGTATGCCTAGATCTCAGGAAAGGTGATGTATTTAGACTTGTCAGCATGTAAGGCAGCTGAATGGCATGGGCATAAGCTGTAGCACTCGAGAACTGGAGATATGGAAATAAAAGATATAAAAAGAAAGGAAGGATCTGTTTCATTCATCAGTTTATTTTGTTCATTAGATTCCACATATGAATGGGATTTGCTGGGTGAGAAAGGTGAACCAGGACAGAGAGAAGGAGCCACATTGGAAAAATCTGAGGAGTAGCTGGGAAGGTTGAGAAAGCATAGCAGGAGGTCATCCGAGGGGACCTGGGGAGCTTCCTGAGTGATCAGAGTCACAAAAGTGAGCAGAGCAGTGGTCCTCAGTGATGCCAGTGAGCTGGAGGGCATGAGATATGAAGCAGGATCCGAAAGAAGCATTTGAGAATTAGGCCGTGTTCTTGGTGCCTCACTCACGTGTGTCAGACCACAGGGGGAATGTTCACCAGAGGGAATCTGGGGAAGGGCACAGGGATTCCTAGTACTAGGCTTAGACTTCCAACTTTTCTGAACTTCCTGAAATTATCTATACTAATAAAAGGGTAATATGCTAATTAGAATGGGTTAACCGGACATCTTCCGGTTGTCCAGTCCTCCTTCCAGACAAAGCCACGATGGCAGAGGGCTGAGGCAGAGGTGGTTAGGGGTGATCAGACCAGCAGGGGAGCAGTTAGGGGCCATCAGGCTGGCAGGGGAGAGCAGTTAGGGGTGATCAGGCAGACAGGCAGAGGCATTTAGGGGCAATCAGGCAGGCAGAAGCAGTTAGGGGTGATCAGGCAGGCAGGCAGAATGGTTAGGGGTGATCGGGCAGGCAGGTAGGTGAGTGGTTAGGAGCCAGCAGTCCTGGATTGTAAGAGGGATATCTGACTGCCAGTTTAAACTGGCAGTTGGACATCTCCCAAGGGATCCCAGATTGGAGAGGGTACAAGCCAGGCTGAGGAATCCCCCCTCCTGTGCACAGATTTCATGCACCAGAGCCTCTAACCCATATACAGTGGTACCTCGAGATATGAGTGCCCTAACATACGAGATTTTGTATATGCCTAAGCAACCATTCAACCATTCACTGGTAGCTAAGATGCATACTGACCACCAGGGGGCAGACACTCCAACCAGTGGTGTTAGCTTGCTGCTGGAATCCAGTCTGGCCAATTGGAATTGGGTGAGACGGGCCGGACATGCCATGGGGCCCTCCTACAGCCCCTCTCTGGCCCTGATTGTGCACTGGTGGGGTCCTTTGGCCTGGCCCACGCTCTCTCACAATCCAGGACCCCTTGGAGGATGTTGGAGAGCCAGTTTCAGCCCAATACCTGCAGGCCAGATTGAGGGACTCCACCAGTGCACGAATCCATGAACCATGCCTCTAGTTTTCAAATAAAAAGTTTCCCCAGTATTGAAAGTAAATAACAGGGAAGTAGAGATGTGGCTTTACCACGTCTGTCCAGCCTTGGCTGGGATTAGCCCAGCAGCACCTGGAGGAGGAAAATGAAGGCGAGAGCTTACCTTGGCATTCTGTGTCAGGAGTAAGGAATAAAGATACCCTAGGAGGAGGAGGTGTGAGGGTAGGAGGAGGGTGGGGCCAGGCCAGCCAGGGCATGGTGTGTGGAGGGAGAGCTGGAGGGAAAGAGGAGGAGGCAGGCCTGGGTGGGAGGTGAAGGTGGGGCCTCCTTCCCTGTGCTGTGCTCAGTGAAGTGTTGAAGGAGTTCACACCCAGTGGTGTCTTTCTCCAGGAGCTGAGGGTATCTGCTAAAATATTGTATGTTCAGATATTACAGATTATACACAATATTTTCCAAAGGGATTATTAGGTTTTTCAGAAAACTTCTGCCACCAACTTTGAAGTCAGCAATCCTTGGCTCAGTCTCAATCGAGGGCAGAAGTCAGCCATAGTTCAAGCTGAGAATCTGGATCTTGGAAATGACAAATTAATCTGTCATTTTAAAAATCTGTTAATTCCCTGAATTTCTTACTACAAAAAAGTGTACTTTCACTCTGTTGAGTGAAATAGACTACCCTTAATAGTGTTAAATCCTAGAATCAGTAAATGAAAAATACTTTATTGGAAGAGTTTGTACATGTGCCTGTTCACTTTCTCTAAGGTTCCCCTCCCCCAAACTGCAGAGTGTATTCATTGAAAACAACCTATCATAATAAAAGCTTAATATGCTAATTAGACCAGAGAGCCCACAGTCCTTTTGCCTTGGCTGCTTCGAAGGCCAGGCCTTGAGTAGACAGCTGTGGCAGCTGACAGTGACAGCAGCAGCCGAGTGATGGGGGCGGCACCTTCCCCTGATTGGCTGGTTGCCTCCCCTGAGGGTACCTGGACTGAGAGGGGGCAGGCCTGGCTGAGAGACCCCTCTCCCTCAGTGCATGACTCTTCGTGCACGGGCCTCTAGTAACATTAGAAAGTGTATCTAGAGAAGAGGTTCTTTTGCCGGTTGACTCGTTCCTGTGATGCCACATTTATTTTCTGAGTGTTCCCGACTGCAGAGCACCACCAAATGTTGATGTCGTTTTTAAAACTAAATGTTTGGTATTGAAATTAAGTTTGTCTCAAAATATTATTTGCTTTTTGTTTAAATTGTAATTCCAGTGAGAACAATTTCTGACTCCTGTCTTTTTATTTTGTAGCATTCTAATATCTAGTTACTTGGGAGCGTTGTTAAAATAGCCACTCATGCCCTAATTGGTTTGGCTCAGTGAATAGAACGTCGGCCTTCGGACTGAAGGGTCGTAGGTTTGATTCCAGTCAAGGGCATGTTCCTTGGTTGCAGGCACATCCTCAGTAGGGGGTGTGCAGGAGGCAACTGTTTGATGTTTCTCTTTCATCCATGTTTCTAACTCTCTATCCCTCTCCCTTCCTCTCTGTAAAAAATCAATAAAATATATATATTTTAAAAAGTAGCCACTCATTCCTGCAGGGTAAATTTAGCCAGAAATAGTTATCCAGTGAAATTCTGCGCTTTTTCTAAAGTATTCAGATCATATTTGCATGTCTTATCATTACATGTGTTATCATTACATGCCTGCTCTTGAATGTTTAGGCATTGTAACAGTAATGTTTCTCTTTATTCTGACATCTCCCTGGACAGCGAGAGGGCAATTTGGTTTTATGGCTATTTAAGTTTGTTTCAAACCTAGGCCATTTTTTCAGAGGAAGTATATATTCTGATTTCTTGACTGTTGGGCTTTGGGTTTTTTTGTATGCAGTATCAAAGTTAGCATTATTAATTAAAGCTCTCTGCTCTGACATTGCGGCATCATCCGTGCCAAGTGGTAAAATCAGTCTATTTTAGATTTGCAAACAACCTGGAGCCAAAATTCCCGTAAAGGCACGTGGATGTCTATGTCAGCAGGAGAGAAAAATAACGCATCTATTTTTAAGGTAGTGGAATTCTGAAGTCAGACCACTTGGTTGAATGCTTGCCATAGTGACTGAAATTCCACACACTCACAAAGCCTCTGCTGCCCCCTGCTGCCTAGTGTGTGGGCACTTGAACAAAAGGGAAGAGTTCTTTAAGAATTATTTTTTTCTTGTGAGTCTATTAGACTTGAAATTATGTGTAAGCTAAAAAGTACAATATTCTGAAGTAAATATCAAAATGGGTAGAAAATTATACTTCCAAGACCGGTTTGGCTCAGTGGATAGAGTGTCGACCTGTGGAGTGAAAGGTCCCAGGTTCGATTCCAGTCAAGGGCGTATACCTTGGTTGCGGGCACATCTCTAGTGTGGGGGGTGTGCAGGAGGCAGCTGATCGATGTCTCTCTCTCATTGATGTTTCTAGCTCTCTGTCACTTTCCCTTCCTTTCTGTAAAAAAAATCAATAAAATATATTTTTTTTTTAATTTTTTCATTAATTTTTATACATATCTCCCCATTGCCCCCCCCTCCCTCCCAGGCATACCCTAACCCCCCAGTGTCTGTGATCATTGGTTATGCTTATATGCATGCATACAAGTCCTTTGATTGATCACTTATCTACCTCACCTAACTTTAATCTTTCTGCTGTAATTTCACAGTCTGTTTGATGCTTTATGATTTTTGTCCTCCTGAGAATTATCAGTCTACTCCCTTTCTGTGCTCCTGATTCTATTATATTCACCAGTTTATTCTGTTGATCAAATTTTTAATTCACTTAATTTTTAGATTCACTTGTTGATAGATATGTATTTGTTGTTCATAACTTTTTGTCTTTTACCTTTTTCTTCTTCCTCTTCTAAAAGAGTACCTTTCAGCATTTCATATAATACTGGTTTGGAGTTGATGAACTCCTTTAGCTTTTTCTTCTTTGTGAAGGTCTTTATCTGCCCTTCAATTCTGAATGATAGCTTTGCTGGATAGATTATTCTTGGTTGTAGGTTCTTGCTGTTCATCACGTTGAATATTTCTTGCCACTCCCATCTGGCCTGCATCGTTTCTGTTGAGAAATCAGCTGACAGTCGTATGGGTGCTCCCTTGTAGGTAATGAACTGTTTTTCTCTTGCTGCTTTTAATATTCTCTCTTTGTCTTTTGCTCTTGGTATTTTAATTATGATGTGTCTTGGTGTGGTCCTCTTTGGATTCCTTTTATTTGGGGTTCTGTGTGCTTCCTGGACTTGTAAGTCTATTTCTTTTATCAGATGTGGGAAGTTTTCAGTCATTATTTCTTTAAATAGGTTTTCAGTATCTTGCTCTCTCTTTTCTTCTGGCACCCCCACAATTCTGATGTTGGTACGCTTGAAGCTGTCCCAGAGGCTCCTTACATTATCTTCACATTTTTGGATTCTTTTCTCTTTTTGCTTTTCCAGTTGAATGTTTTCCGCTTCTTTATATTTCAAATTTTTGACTTGATCCTTGCCTTTCTCTAGTCTGCTGTTAGGACTCTGTATAATATTTTTTATTTCAGTCAGTGTATGTTTAATTTCTAGTTGGTCTTTTTTCATTTTTAGTTGGACCTTTTCCATCTCCTCTTGGGTCTCACTAAATTTATCCATCTTTTCTAGCATATTCTTGAAAAACCTTATAAGCGTGGTTTTGAACTCTATATCCAGTCGTTTTTTTTCCCTCCATTTCTTTTGTTTGTAATTCCTTCCCTTGTCTCGGCATTTTCACTATGCCGGGAAAACTTCTGTGTTGAATTCAGCTTTATGATACCAGACGTGCAAAGCCGCAGAAGCCTCTGTTGAGCTTGGGAGGGGTGGAGTCTCAGGGCTTAAGGGACCGCCTTGCCTTCCAGTCGGCCCCGCCCTCCACGGCCCCTGAGTCTCACGTGACTGGGTAATGGCTGGAGCGGTCCTTGTGCGCGCACCCGCAGTGCCTCTAACCACTGCCTTTCCAGCTCCCCTGCGCACCAGGACCACACGAGTCTAGGTCTCCAGGGTTTCATCCGAAACAGGGGTTTAGTGAAGTTAGAAGTGGCACAGTTGTGAGGGTCTGTCTCCCGCCCACTCGCGAAAGCCAGTGGCACAATCAGCAGTCTGTCCTACGCGCAGTGCCGTGCGCGCCACCAGGCCTTTGATCTTTTGCCACTCCTCTAAATTTCCGTGCACTTCTCCCTTTTCACAGTCCAAACTCCCCCCGTATGAGTTTCGGCTGGATCTGGGGTTTAGTGTCGTAGGATAAGGGGTTCAATGCCTTTGAGAGTCTCCGTTTCCCTCCCGCCAGAGAAAGCCAGCCAGGCACTCCGGCACCCGCTCTCTCCTCGTGCGCGTCTCCGTACCTCAGCTTTTTGCAGCTCCTCTGAGTCTCTGTGAGCCCCTTTCTTTCCTTCTAGTTGTAGAATTTCCACTCAGCCAGCTTTCCTGTGGTTCTGGATGATGTCCATTCTGTCTTTTAGTTGTAGTTTTGAAATTGTTGTGCGAGGCAGCAGTGTAGGTGTTTACCTATGCCGCCATCTTGGATTCCTCCATAGAAAATTATAATGTTATTTTAAATTATAAATGTTTTAGGTTTTAAAGACTGAAAAATTAGCCAGGTTCTTTTTGATGTTATTTTTTAACCATAAAGTAACATGGGAGGAGGAGGGAAGGCTTAGTTTTTGAGTATTATAGATATTTGGGGTGGCAGAAGATAAAATATATGGCAACCCACTTCCGTACCACTAAGACTGGGGATGTTACACTACCTTTTATTTAGGCGGCACTTGAGTGGTGCTCAGGTGGAGACCTGAATAGGTGGGGAGGTCAGAAGACCGTCTCAGGGTCCACTTCCCTGGCCCAGGTCTCAGAGCTGGGAACACAGTAGGCTGACCTAAAGAAGAAAAGAGTGCATTTCCCATGCAGTTGCTTGTTCGTTCTGTAGATTTCCATTGAGTTCTTCTGTGTGCTAGATACTGACCTAGCCTCTGGGGAAACAGTAACAAATAAAGAGCTACCTGGTCTGGTGAAGTAAGACTCCATCTTTAACAGTGAATGCCAGACCTGTGGTTCCCCCCATTCCACTGGGAGTCATCATTACGTGTGAGCAGCACATAAGTATTACATTCCATGAATGTTATACAGTTCTTGCTTGAAAATTGCTTCAAGATTTACTTGCAGAACCTGATCAAAGTCAAATACAGATATTTTAGTAGGGTAATATTTAGATGCTTGGAATCAACTATGGATTCCATTGAATTCTGAAGGACAGGGTAGTTTTTACAAATATACCCTGAGGATCAACTTAGGGATAAAGGGCATCTATGATAGAGTTCCATATTATTGTGTAAAAAATAAAATTGTTTTAATACCTTTGTTTCATTTTCTTAGATCTTTAATTTGGTGTGCATGAGAACAAGAGGAAATTGACATAAAGGAACATGATGAAAAGGTCACTTAAAATAAGGAGAACACAAAAACTTACTAGAACTGTACAGAGTATAGGGAATTAATTGAAAATGCAAGCTGATGCCATATATTTTATCTTCTGTGGGCACTAGCCTATTAAAGTGCATCGTGGGACTCGAAGTTCAAACCAGTGGCCCAGCTTCGTCAGACAGATGCTGTGGGATGACCTTGTACTGAGGGCACATGCGTAAGAGGGCTCTGGGTGCTGGGGGAGCCATGTGTGATTGCTGCCACCTGCCAGCAGCAGAGCATTGCTGGATTACCTCCCTTCCGCGGGCACGAGAGGGGGATGTCTCACAGCATAGCTGTGATGGAGATTTTAAAAAGACAGCTGTTTTTAATCGAGAGTAGTGGTTTACAAACCTTTTAATTGCATATCAGTATATTATTAAAAAACACTGAGGACCTCAAGACCTTTTGATTCTATAGTTAGTTATATTTATCAATACTTGCTGTAGTAAGCATTAGACCAAACATTTATTTACTCAAAGAATGTCATTACTTTACTTATTGTTTTATAATATCCATGCGTCTTTATTTGGGAAATATTGGTTTACTAAATTATGTAAGTCTTCTAGTCCTTGTTTTTTTAGGAAGAGTTCATTTCTAATTCTTTTAATATATTTTTATTGTTGATAGTATTATAGATGTCTGTCACCTCACCCCTTTTCTTCCCTCCTCCTAGCCCCTATCCCACTCCCTTCCCCTCCCCCCACCCCAGTTCTTTACCACCCTGTTGCCCTTCCATGGCTATGCATATAAGTATATGTGAGTTATTTCGTTTATCTCTTCTTATCTCCCCAACCCCACATCGAGGTATGTCAGTCTCTTTCATGCCTCCTTGCTTCAGGTCTTATTTTGATACTATCTTTTTATATCTTTTTCTAAATCTTATTTTTTAATATTCCCACAGATTTTAGCAGAAAGTCTTTATACTTATTGGGAATCTAAAAAACTGACAGAGGTAGATAATACGTTTTTCAAAAGTCTTACTTGGATCTAAAAGCTTGAATTTCATCATTGGCAATAAACACTGCCAGTTGGTTTTCTTGGAGTCACATGTTCACTTCTTTAACATTCAAGAAAATTTCTGCCAAATAACCAAGTCTGATAACCCACACTTGTCATCTTTTTAAGTAAAAATGATGTTCAGTTGTAGAGAGTAAAGTAATTATTCTCCACTTCTCACAACCCATGTGGGTGGTTAGGATTAGGGTTAGTCAGTGGTAGTGGGTGGTGGTGCATTGTGCGTGCTGGGACCCAGTGGTGCTCCTACCTCTGTGGGGCAGGGGAAATAAGTCCTGTGGTCTCATTACTAAGGGAGCCACATTGTCAGGGCTTGAGGGGCTTGCCTCAGTCACAACGTGGTCAGCTGTGACTCCAGGCTCCCACCAAGCCCTCCATCTTCAAATGAGGATTCCGTATCTCCTCAGTGGTGGGCCTCGTACACCTGGGACACAGGCCCCGGTCCACACCAAACCTGTGGGAAGAGCATTCACTTTGAAGTGGTAACAAATTGAGGGAAGCACCATTCTGTAGAAAGGGCCAGAAAAGAGGTGCTGTTTGAGCTGAGTCTTGAGGAATTCATTTTGTTTAATTGGAAGATTTTAAATACTCCCACTTTTCTCCCTCCTCAGGCAGTAGAAAAGAATTCAAGAACTTAGTAGAAGACTGTAAGTCTCATGACCCAGAATCACATCCACAAATAAAAAACCCTGTAATAAAAAGGTAAGGAGAGACATTTGGGAATATTAATGTCTTTTTCTTAAGTGAGTGTATTAGAGGAACGCTTTTCTTACCAGAAAGGCACAGTGCACATTGTTACCCCACAGCCATGGTCTGTGGCATGTTGATGTCCATCTTATTGGGGTCAGTTAACAGGACGTACACCTATGGAGAGAGGGGGCCCATGGGTACAACACGATTGTGTCAATCCTTATAGATCCTTACAAAGTTGATGGTATTTTGCAAAAGAGAAAATTTGGGACTTAGATGAAATAATTTGTCTAAAGTAGTGGAACTCAAACCTGACTATAGCTCTTGTCTACCTACCTAGCAAAACCTCAACTCTTCATCATTATGTAATGCCCATAATAAAAATAACTAGGTGAACAAAAATATTTTGCATTGTGCTACCCTTTATGTTCACCTTGGATATTAATTACTACCTAAATAGATCTAATCTTGGTTAAGTAGATTATTTTAAATTAGTATCCTATCCTTCCTTATGTGTCAAGATTACTGTAAACTCTGCAGTGTTGGTTGGGAAGTGTCTTAGAGGGATTGAAGTGTTTGCTGGGAATATCTTCCTGAAGTCTGAAATCCATTTTTCAAATCACACTTCTAATGCTTATTAGCAACTTGATTTAGTAGTGACCAGTGTTTCTGAGTAGCACTCGTGTCTGGGTGAGAGTCAGAGAGTGTAAAATGTTACTGCTTCAGATCCCTTCTGTCTGTTGTGTCACAAAAGTTGCCTAGTGTTTCTGCTGGGAGATGAGGGGACCAGACAGTTCCATCCAGCTCCGCATGCTTCGCTTTGTTTTTCTACTTCAGGTCCCACGGACATGACCCCAGCGGGAAGTTGCTCCCTGCATCGGGTCCACATGACCTCTGGGACCTCATAGCCAGCGAGCACACCCCATCAGGGGAAAAGAAGCTTGAACACGCCAGCGAGTGCCAGTTTCCCGTGCAGCCAGATGGAGGCAGTTCCGAGGGGACAGGTTTACTTTCTCACACTGATGCTAATTCTGCTTCTGGAATGAGAAAAATCAGTGATGACGTATCACTAGCTTCATTGTGGCCTATGCCTGGGAGAGCTACAGGGCTCGTGCCTGGCGCTGCCCCCCTCACCCGGCAGTGCACTGCCACAGACCCATGTTACCCAGAGACCTTCCTATCCAAGGGGCACAGGGCTCCGTCCACTCGCAGAGCCAACAGTTGTGAGGTACCAAAATTCATTTCCCAGAATCCACCACCTCCTTTGCCACCAAAAAAGTATGCTGCGACTGGTGTGCCACAGCCAGGGAAAAACGGCCTAGTACCGGACGTCAGACTCCCAGAGACGCCCAGAACTCGCTTGGCTGGTCCTCCGCCACTCAGCGCGGGGACAGCGGCAGAACTGAGCTCCGCAGTGAGCGAAAGGCTCAAGCAGACGGTCCAAGCGAGAGAGCGCGTGGGCGCCCCCCAGAACCACTGTACCAGCTCAGCCAGTGGTGCCCAGGCAGGCCTGGGTGCAGGTGTCGCTGCATCGTGCCAACCAGAAGCAGACTGGAATCCGGCCTGTCCCAGGGAGACCGTCTCCCTTACCACCTATTTTTCAGTCGATAGCTGCATGACTGACACATACAGGCTAAAATACCATCAGAGGCCCAAGCTCTGCTTCCCAGAAAACTCTGGCTGCTGCAGCGAGAGCTCAGCACCTCGGTGTGAAAGAGACCTGGCACCTGGACCTGCACTGCCTGACAGTCTCTTGGCAAGCTGCCCTCCTGAGCAGAGACACAAACCCAGTATCCATTGTAACAGATGAACCATGACACCAGCAGCCTCCTGCTCAGAGGCCATTACAGCATGAAGGAGATCAACGGACCAAACTTACTGAATAATGAAATTAAAGCCGTGGTATTTCAAAGTCACTTTAACTTTCTCTTGTTCATTTTACCTTGAGACAACCAACTTATTGGATGTTTTAGAAATCCCGTTGAGTCATCTTGGCTTGCCTCGAAAAATAGACAATCAGTGATGTGCAAAAAGTCACTTATTATATAGTGTGGTTGAATAAAAATGGTCTGTCCCTTCGTTCTGTGGTTGGTAGAACGCTGAGTATGAGAGTAGTCAGACCTTGTGTGTGAGATGGCTACACTGTGCTAACTGAAAAGTGCCAGCGGATGTGTAGTCAGTAGGCAAAGCAGGCTGGCCTCTCTGAACAAGCACTTTTCTTGTGGGGCCAAAAGACACTTCACCTTCCCATGGGTTCCGACTTCTGGGATAGTCAGCTACGTATGACCTCTCCATGTTTTAGAAAGTACCGACCCATGAAATTGATAGTATTAGGGGGAAAAGCCTTAATGATAAAGACATTTTTAAAAAAAATATATATATATATATTATTGATTTCAGAGAGGAAGAGAGGTAAATAGAAACATCATGATGAGAGAGGATCATTAATCGGCTGCCTCCTGCACGCTCCACACTGGGGATTCAGCCTGCAACCTGAGCATGTGCCCTGACTGGGAATCACAGGTCGATGCTCCACCACTGAGCCACACTGCTGGGCAATAAAGAAGAATTTAAGTTCAATACTCAAGGTCAAAACAGGAGAAACTTAATTTTGCTCCAAGAACTTTCATCTTCAGAGTGCCCAGTTAACATCAATTTGGCCTTTGACAGTTGTATCAATAAACAATTCTTCATTCAGCCAAGTAAGCTAAAAATAATACTTAGCTTTAGTATATTTATCTTGTTACTTTTTTAAGCTTCTGTATGAAATGTGAATGGTTTTTATTTTGGTTTGGTTTACTGTGGGATGCTAGTAACCAGTGTTGGAAATTGACCTAGTGTCCTCTTGGGAACCTCACTGTGACCACCTGAATTTCCCTGCCGTCATCTTTTCTGTCTCTAGGATGGCAACCTATTTTGTTGATTTTCTGATTCTTGTATCTGAAAATCTTTCTGGGTTTCCAGATAAAATTGTTGCCTTTGATTTAGAGGGCTTAATTTTAATGAAATGTTGTTTTACCCTAACAACATTCATGGAGAGTGCTCTATTTTTAAATAAAATAAAGGAATCTTCCATTATCACGATGAACTCACAAGTGCGTGAGTTACTTTGTCTATTTACTTTAGTAGTTGTCATTTTGTACTGAGGAACCTAACGGTGGCTCAGCTGAGTTTCACATTGTCCACTCCGGAGAACAACACACTGAAAGCTTTTCTTGCCTTTGTCAATGGTAAAGTTTATAGGTAGAACTTGGTCACTCTATAAACTGATTACTAAATTTACTACTTTGACCAGTTACATAAATTAAAATATTCCAAGATGTAAATGACCAATATTTCCAAATAGGAATTGCTTATAAAAGTCTAACTTTCCCAGTTGTCAAATCTTATACTTGTCTTCCACCAAGAAGGGTTTTAATAGCCTTTTCTAACCATGATAGTGATTATCACATTCTCTTCATTTAGAAATACTTGAATATCAACTGCATTAAATATTATCTTTTAAGAAAGCTTATTTTTAACATGACTTTGAGTATGGAGCATTTGTAAGTATTGTAATCTTTATAAAATTGTATTTGAAATGTCAGTGTATATAAATATTGCTTTTATAACATTGTAAAATACTAGAAAACAGGCTTCAAGTATTTTTAATAGCTTTCAAAAACCTTATGTGTAGGTTTTTATTCTATTGGTCAGGATGTTCGGTTGAGATGTATTATTTGAAATAGTTAAAGCAATTTTTGATATTTAACAGCAATCTCATAGATTCGAATTTATACTCACAATTGAGTTCAGACAACTAGAAATGCCCTCTTTAGGATTCCGTTTAAGTGCTGTCCAGTTAAAACATCCCGAGTCATATAACAGCTCGTACAGGCTAGAAATGACTGTTCTTTATGTGATCCAACACTCCAAATACAGTTTGAGTGCTTATTTAGTAACTAATAATTCACATGTTCAATTTTTATTTTTAGGGTGCCTATTTATTTTTATAGGTGTCTTCCGCTTATAAACTTACTATGGTAACTTGAAATAATGCAACCAATTGTAATGTTCAAAACACTTGTCTTCCAAATGTTCTATTTTCATGTGAAATGAGTTTTTCCAGTTCAAAATTTTGGGGGTTTTTTGTTTTGTTTGTTTTTAGGTAAGCTGATCTTTAAGTTGATATGGTTAGACCTTTCTTTGCATTCATGAATATTCTCCCTCTCCCAAGCCCCCCAATGTAGGTTATGTATTTTATGCAAAATGTCAATTTAAAGTTCATGGGACTTGGAACCATCACTGACCATCAAGTGTTATCACAGAAGGCTCCTGAGGGAAACTGCAGTGAAGCCTGAAGCAGCCCCCACAGGAGCTGGCAGACTTGAGGAGCCAGATAGTACTTGAGGCCGTGGACACGGTCCCTGCAGCACACAGCTCCTCAGCTCTGCTAGAGCTGTGGGAAAGCAGGTGTGTGCCAGGGAAATGTGGACACTGACGCTTGAAATGTCATACAATTTTTACGTTAGGAAATAATCGATTCTCTTCCATCATTTTCTCAGCTCACAGGCCTTATAAAGAGGCAGTGGGCCAGCTGAGGTCCATTGGCCAGTTTCATGACCCTTGTCCTGGAGCATTATCCACATTGGATGCCCTATTGACCCTCAACACTCTGTGGGCTCTTGAGTGAGTCTGTGCAGGTGGGGGCTGGGTACAGGCAGCACTTCACATCCTAATACTTTCAGGCTAACAGCATTCCTCACAATTGCTAATCAGCCAGTTCATTTCAAATGGTTGTGAAGATAATCGTTTTACTTTTAAGCTTATGAAATTTATCAGATTAAAATCTTATTGCTGTCATTCTTTGGTGTCTTTGTTCTTGCCATAGCAAGCATGCCAATGTTCTTGGTGCCCCATTTATCAGGGTGGAGGCTTAGAAGCTGTTACTGCTTGAGGCCACAGCTCAGTGGTAGTGACATTTCTTACTTGGCACTTAGAGGATAGGTTCCACCTCACCTGCCACTTCTGAGAGCCATTCACAGCCAGGCCCAGCTCTGAGAGCCTCCGTGTTACCCATATAGAAATGCTTAGAATGTGCCATCGCTGTATGTAGGCTGATTTTAGGCTTGGAAAGGTAAATATGCAGTGCAAGCCCATGTGTGACAACAGTAAGCAAGCTACATGAGAACTTTCACCCTGTCACAACCTCACATTAGACCAAAGTTAACTGCACAATAAACATTGGACAAAATTGCCAGCCCAGCAGCACAGAAACAGTTCAATGTTTGGATGGATATGCAAGGAAATTCCAGTTCTGTGTAGACGCTCCAACCTTTGCCCAAAAGGTTTTCTTCAGATCAACAGTATCCTGGAGGCACTGTTAACCTTGTAGTTGACAGGTAAAATCCTCCAAAATCAGTCCCAGATTCCACTGTAACCTTAAGTGCCACTCTGAAAGGTAGAAGATGCAGTTCACCAGATCAATGCCTTGATTTGAATGGGAGGGGCATATCCCCCCAAAATGTAGGCAACTCACATCAACTGTCCCTAATTTCGACAAGTGGCTGTTCTGAACATTGTATATAAAGGAGTATCTGTCCTGTAACATCTGAAAGCCTTATTGTAGCTGCTCTACCAGTGTGGCCCTGCTCATCAAATGCCAGCTGTGCACTCCTAGAATGGAAACTGTTTGTTTAGATAAAAACTAAGGTGCTGAGTTCCATGAAGGAAGTGATTTTTGCTTGTTTTGTTCACTGCTGTCCCTGGTCCACACTGGTGCTCACATATTTATTGAATGAATAAATATGCTGATTTTGCTGAATAGTTGTTACAGTAATTATAAAAACAAACATGTTTTGGCCACAAGTATTCTTAATGTAACCCCAATAATAACAGGACTGAAACACTGTCCTATTTTAAGGAGTTCAAGAGCTTAAAAGGAAGAGGGGGAGCACTGGGCAGGAAGAGCTGCACACCAGCTTTCCACTAGTGCCCATTATATACTTTCTCCAAGGTCATGTCAACCTGGCAGCCAAACAAAGACCCACTTCATTTAGAACTTAAGTCAGTAACTTGTAGACCTGCATTTTCTGTGTATCTTTTAATTCCTTTTCTAAAATTCTCCCCTTGGTTTCTAGGAATTTAATTTTAGATACTTCACCTTTGTAATTCACCATATATAATATTGCATCATTCTAAACCTTGGTTCACCCTTAAAATGATATGCGATGTAGTTCTTAAACCTTTCTGTACAAATATTTTAATTCAGCTCCTGCAAAGCCATCATCTATTTGAAGAAAGTTCTTAAACATGAGTCAAAGAGTCTAGTTTTAAGGACTTAGTTATGAATGGGTGAGGTCACTACCCATTTAATATAGTCTCCAAAGAGTAAGGAATGTATAAAAGGAAAGAAGGTCCCTTAAGAGTTTGAAATTCTTCTGTTGCACAATCCTGTCTTTGTTCAAGAAGTTTTAAGTCATGTTCAGAATTCAGTCCAGGAGTCAACTTCTTGATGTAGATATCAGGCAGTCCATCTGTAAAAACCGAGTATTTGTCAACAGTGTTTCCTTTTTCTTCCCACAGTACTTTATGCCAACTTCTGAAATTGTCTTGTTGACTTGCCTATTTCGAGGAATGACACTGACAAGGGCAAAAAATAGCCCTAGCCACTGATCAAAAGCTTCTGTTTTCTACCCAGAGCTGAACATTCAGGTCATTAAAAAAAAAATCACTATACTTGAGGTACATCTCTACCGAAAAGGGGGCAGTGGAGTAGAGTGGACACTCTCTTTGCAAATGGCCGCACAGAGGATTTTATATAATCACTCAACTCTCCCATTCGCCCTTCTCCCTGCTAACCTGCCACAGATCCAAGAAACTGGATACAAAGGGGCCTCAGGTATGAGCTTATGCTCAAATCTCTGCCAAAACTTGGGCAACTGCCTATCAAGAGTCCCAACTCACGAGCGTGACGACCGAGGGCACTTACTTATGGGGAGTAAAGAACTCCAAAGACCAGGAGGCCTTTAATCTCTCCCCCATAGGCGCCTCTCCGCTCCCTGCTTCTCAGCTCCACTTGACCCCTCCGCCCCTCCCCCTTCAGTCCTGCGTTCCTTCCCTCTCCTCCCCGCCCCTTCCCTTTCCTTCCCTTTCCTTCCTTCCTCGCGGCCAGGACTGTCTTCCGAGGAAGCGGCTGGGAAAATGGACTGGCAGGTGGAACCCTCCGAGCTTTGGGAACTGCCCACCGTGTTCGGGAGGTGCGGGTGAAGCTGACATTACTGAAATGGCAGCTCTGGGGCCAGAGACACTTGCGCAGCGGGCTCCTGATCCAGCGGCAGGACAGTCACAGGGGTCTGGGGGCCACGCAGAGACCTCGCCTGCAGATAAACCACCGCCGTTTGGCCCCGCTGCACTCGCAGGGCCTGGCCGCTCGGGGCCCCAGCGGTAAAAGCCGGGAGCTCCGAGGAGATAAATAACCTCCGTGTCTTCGGGGCGAGAGCACACACTTCGCGGCTTAACGGCAGAGCATCCGAGAGACACGCAGCTCGGGTTCCCGCACCCCTTTTCCTAGACCCCACCGGGCCTGGAGGGCCCCGCGCTCACCACGGCCACAGGTACACGACCAGGAACAGCACCAGGTCCACCAGCACGAACAGCCAGAGGTCCAGCCAGTACGAGTGCTTTGGCAGCCGCTCCGCTGCGGTCGGAGGCCGCCCCCGGTGGTTCTGCTGCGGCGCCGCGGCGGCGCCCCGCCCTCGCCGCTCGCGGGGTCCGTTCCGGCCTTCTCCCGCCGCCGCGCGACCCTCCATGGTACCTCAACCCCGCAGCCGGAAACTCGCAGTTGGCGCTTCCGCCTCCTCACGCCCATCCAGGAACCAGGCCGCCGCCTACGCATGCGCGGCGCCCTGCCCCGGAAATGGCCCCAGTGCCCAAGCTCCGGCCCTGCCCGTGGCCTACTGCGTCCTGACCGCAGGCAGGCGGGCGGCGAGAAAGGGCGGGTGGCCGCCGCCCCCCAGCTGCACCTCCCGGCCTGCCCCACCGCCTGTG
The DNA here is from genome assembly GCA_011751065.1 of Lasiurus cinereus. Lineage (NCBI taxonomy): Eukaryota > Metazoa > Chordata > Mammalia > Chiroptera > Vespertilionidae > Lasiurus > Lasiurus cinereus. The sequence goes on from JAAGEH010000289.1 coordinate 558,190, forward strand.
GCCCCCAGGCGGGAAGCTGGTGGTTCCGATTTCTTTAGAAGAAGTGCCCGGGCCGGAACGGAAGTAGCCCTCACATCCCATCCCCAGGGTGACGGTCCCGCCGTCGCGGCGCATGGCGTTTACCCCTCCTCGTCCTTCGTCCCCCAGGATCCTGGTGCGGAGGTTGCGGGAGGGTGCGTTCTGAGCCTTCCCCGCGGGTCACGCTTGGTTGTGTTGTGGTTTATGAATGAGTTGCGAATCATAATGGCCAGCTCCTTAGGGACAGAGGACAGAGGAGGGCAAGCACCTTGTGGGCGTGAACTTGAGAGTAATCCGGGGTTTGCCCTGGGACCCCGGCAAGATCGGAGCGCACCATAAAGAAAGTGATAGGCAGCAGAAACCCCTCCGCCCCGTGTGGGTCCCAGAATTACAGCGACAGAGGACAGGTTCGCAGAAGAGCATGCACGTTATTAATCTCTTACTGCACTGGACTTTGATGAGAGGAGCAAGCCTTGAAAGGTGCCGGAGCAGAAAACTTCTACATCTTTTACACGACCAGCAAACCCAGGGCTTTGGGCCCTGCTGATAAATCACGGGAGAGAGGGGTTTGCCTTTGCCTGTACAGGTTTCTCATCGCCATTCCTCATCCCTTGTTCCTCCTGGGCCAGGGAGGGCACCTCATTGTCTTTTTTTCAGGAAGAGGAAGATAGGTCAGAGTGCCCTCCATGCACTTGCTGTTTCTTAAGAGAATTGAACTCAAAATAGTCAGTTTGCCCAAGTAGCCTCTTGGGGCTAAAAATGCTGGACTCCTTCACTTCCCTGTGGACAGAGGGTTGGGTTGGTGGCAGAGAAGCAAGGGGTCTTAAATTAGAATGGAATGAGTAAAGTGAAAACTTGCAGATCTGAGCACATTCCCTCACATCCCATTAAATCCAGCTTACATCCCGGGAACAGGTCACTTTAGTGGAATGGCTGAGGCCCATTTATCGGATGGAGAGCATTCATTTTGTCCTTCAGAGGGTTCAGATTAGTGGCTTTTCTTCCCAAGAGATGTGCACAGAGGCAGCATTTCTCCCCAAGGGTTGCACAGCTCCTCTGGCTCAGGTTGTCCAAGTGTCCAGGTGAGAGGAGTGTGGCGTACAGCAAAGCTAACTATTCCCTTTTGAGCACTGTGCTTCCAGGATTTGCACAGTGATAGCAAACTCTTGCTCTGTTACTCTGGAAAGATGTAGAACTGCCTTTACTGACTGACAGGTTCCCAAGCCTGGGAAAAGGGATCTCATTGCTGAAAAGAACTTAGGATTGTGAGGCACAAGCCTGTTTCCTATAATATCTCATCTGGTATGTTTACGTGGCACTACTTTTAAGAACAAAGGAGCCCAGGTTGTAATTTGGCTGACACTGAAGGCGGAGTGCCTGGTGACAGGGCGTCAGGAATCTGAGTCCATATCACCCTAGCCATCTGGGCGGGGACCTTTATATCCCTTGTCACCACATGAGATGAAAATGCCAGTTCATAGCTGAGATCCAACAGGAATGTGTGACCACCAGGTTGGGGTTGGTGTGCCCTGTTACACCTGTTGTGCTGGCATCTGCACATCTCCATTCCTGGGTGTTCCTGTCAGTCTGTAGGAGCAAAGCAGGCTGTGGAATAATGACATGGGAGCTAGGCCTTAGCAGCTACAAGGCTTGGTTTTATTACCTCACCAGTGTTAACTTCAGTCCAGTTTATTGGTCTACCCATAGGTAATGTTTGGTTTTTGGCAACTAATTAGGCGAGCCACTGAGCTGCCTAAGGTTGCACAAGCATGGGTGGAGAGCCACACGTAACACCTAGTGATTTGGCAAGTGTCCATACTGTACGAAACCACACTAAGACTGTGACCTTCGTGAGAGGCTTGAGGATGCTACCTGTGGAATCAAACCACAGGGTGGTTTGCAATGTTACCTTGGTACTCGACCCAGGCAAAGCCCAGCACTGTGCCTGTTTTCAGTGCAAAGGAGAAAATGACCTTCTGATGTGTCTGCCTGAGCAGAGACAGTCCTTGAGCTTCTAAAGACATTTCTGTGTGTGTGCGTGTGTGTTCAATTGACTCACCAAAAAAGAGTGATGTTGTTTTCTTGATCATGGATGCCACACATTGTCATTCATCCATTTTCTAGAATTGGTCCTCCAGGTCCTCCCATTGGCAGGAACACAAATTAGTATTTTTGCTCCTGCCAGTGATCTAAATGTTGATATAGCCAGCACTCAGATTGATTAGTTAATGTAGCCAGGGTTTGGAAAGTTGGTACAGAGAATTTCTGTGCTTGACCTTTTGAGAAATCAGTACGAGTTTAAGTTCATATGAGTGAGACACAGCTTGAGGAAGAGCCATGGTGAAGAACCAGATGGAAAATAGGATAGATTGAGACAAGCAAGTTCATGTCAGCCTTTTAATAAATGGCTGAAGGAAGTGGAGGTTTGGTTAAAAGAAAGATTCCCCCCTGTTGTATTTCCCTCTAGAAGTACAGAGACTCAATAGGGAGAAAGTAGGTGGAAGTGAAGTTTCTTGATCTGTGATCTTGAGAAGAGCTGTCTGCTTCATGCTTGTGTCTGCCCCTGGGGCCTGGGAATTGGTCCAGAAGTCCTGACTTCAAGGTCACCTTTTGATAGTCTAATTATCCTGGGAGTGATGGCCACACCAAGCTAATGTGGCTTATATGAATCCAAAGTAATTTTTTCTTCGTTTTGATGGCAATAGGTGGTGAGCATCTCATAAAGGCCTTCTGAGCAAGGTGATAATGTGTGCTTTCTTCAAAACCATGATGTATGTCCCATCTCTAAGTCAAAAGGGATGGCAGGGGTTAAGGTCATGGAGGCCACACCGTTTTACCTGTTGATGCTATCCTATAGGTTTACTAGTTAGTTCCTTCATGTCACTGGTCAGCATGGAATTAAGTCCCTGTATTGTTCACTGAAGCCAAGAATGGGAGGATTAGAGAAGCCAGGAGGGATAGGCCAACCAGACACTCTTCCAAAGGGGTGACCCATGTCTTCTACCCGGAGGTTCTGTAAGGACCATTGGGAGTACTTTGGCTGGTGAGTCCAGTTTCTGACAGTTTCCATAAAGCCTTTGATTCCTCACCTTCTGGTTCCATTTGTCCTGAGGATTGGGGTTGGTACTGGGGATGAAATATTGGTGGGTACGCCAGAGGTTTTGCAAGGAAGTGGTTTATTTCTGCTGTACAGTGGGTTCCCTGGTCTAAGTCAGTTCATCCAGGAACATACAGTGTTAACTTCTCCGCCTCTGTGGCATCTGTGCACCAGTCCTTTTACCAGTCCACCCACCAAATATACAGGTGGAACCAGTGGGAAGAGCCCACAGTGGAGGCAACTCTAGTGTCTGCTTTTAACACTGCATGGGCAGTGGGTTAAGGAGGGCATTTTGATACCCCAGATTTAGAAACAAGGGCAGGATAGCCCTGGCTGGACACTGAGACCCTGGGTCCTCGGATAGAAGCCAGCAGAAGGTAGGGATTGGCCTGTGTCAGTCTCCAGCTCTGCCTGCAGGGCCCAGACAAAGCGGAGTGGTCAGTGAAGATGTGTGGCTAGTTCTTAGGATGAGTGACTCCAGTCTTTCTTATGAGGATTCCTGTTTTCTATTTCTCATGGCCGAAAGGAAAGGAGGGCTTAACAGCTGACCTCTCTAGACTCAGCACCCTCACAGGGTTCATTTTTCCCTTCTATGGACAGCACCCCTCAACTCACAGGGCCAGCTGGGCCTCAGTTTCACCCAGAGCTCACCATTAGCCTCTGAAGAGAACTGAATGGGCTTCGTGGGCACGTGCAGCGTCGGCCCTATCCTGAGGCTCACTGTTTCCTGGCACCTCTGTGTCTGTCCAGGCTAATGGGTCTCCTGGCTACCTCCTCAGGGTCCATATCTCAGGTCATCCCAGCATCCTTAGGCCCCTCTGTCCATTCCCTTCTCCATCATTACTGCTTTATGTCCCCATGGCAGTTCTCTTTGAGAGCTGGGCAGTTGTAACCAATGCTGTTGGTTGCAGCTTCTCTTCTGTCTCCATCTTAGCCTCTCGCAGCTCCCATCCCTTGCTCTACTCAGCCCAGTGCCCAGTGGCATGTTTGCTCAACCACTCAGCACCCTAGTGCTCAGCAGTGCCCCTACTCAGCCATTCTTCCCCCCACCCAGTGTCCAGAGCACCCCTACTCGGCCACTCAGCTCCTCCTCCCATGCCCAGAGCACCCCTGCTCAGCCACTGAGCCCCCTGAGGCCCAGAGTGCCCCTCCTTAGGCAAATTTCGGTTTTTTGTCTTCCTGTGAACACCCTTTTCCTCTGGCCTATGGGCTGTGGTGTATCTTGTTCTCACTAAACTATGTGCTTCCCCACCTGTCTCAGCCCTATCCATTCCTTTTCAATGTAAGCACATTTTCCTAACATTTTCCCCTGCAATTCACACCCATCCTTCGTTCTCAGTCTAACATACCAATTGCAAAAACTACACATTCATCTGTCTCCAACATGTTATGTGGTGCTTTCTTCTTGGGTAGGGTTATGTCCTGAAGGCCAAGCTGTGAGGTGACGTTCCTTCTGTGTCCTTCACCTTCTCTCATTCTGTAGCACCTCCTGTTGATGACACTGTTACTGGATGGGTCATTTTTCAAAATTGCTCTATGTTCTGCTAAAAAATACTGAAATTTCCTTATCATATAGCCTGTGCATTGACTTGATTTGCAGCACAAATTTATGTGAATTGTCTCCCCTGTCAGAGTAGTAAGTGTTCTTTAGGGAGGAGACTATCTTCTTTACCATATCCGCGACCTCCACAGTCCTTCCAGCAGTGCCTTGAACAGGGAAGAAATTCAGTATTTATTCAGATATATTTTGTTGTTTTTAACAACCACCAACACAGTCCTGTTCACAAAGTATTTGTTGATGATCTCTTCCTGGCTGAGTAGTATAATGGTCCCTCTCTGTCATACTTCTTCAGGTACTGGTGACGGACATGCTTGAGCTCGTGAATGGCTCATCTTTAATCCCAGGAAGCAGTCACGGAGTGCTGGGCACCAAGGAGCCCCAGGAGACACAGAGGCAGGGTCATTCAGCGCATCAGTAGGACCAGTCTCCACCACAGCACAGTGGTGGGTGGCCAGCAGCCTGGCCTGGAGCCCAAGGGTGGGCATCCTGCCTGGGTGCAGGGAGGGCCATGCGGACAGGCTGTGAATGAATGGCCTCTCCACCTGCTGTTCACACACACACAGACCTCCGCAGTGGAGCTCGGTCTCATTTATTTCATATTGCAGGGTTCAGAGGAGATTTCATTTTAAAATAAAGGAGACATTCTGCTGCTTTTTAAGGATTAAAAACAACTCAGTGGGGCAAAGGCCACTTAATTGGCAGGGAGAAATAGATAATAACCTTAAAATATCTTCATGCTCATCAGCAGAACAAACAACCAGTTTTTGTTTTATTGCAAGGCAGAGGAATAGTCTCAGCAAGTGGAGATGGGGTGAGTCAGCACAGGGCCCATCTGCTCTCATGAAGTAATGGAACGGGCTTCTAGACGAGGGCATGCCGATGCCATAGACACCATCTAGAATAACTGCGAGCTAAGTGGATGCCAGGTGGTTCTGCTACCCATCAAACACTCCACCAGAATTGGGCATTGTTGTATGGGAGATATCACCATGTTAACAGTAGTTACCTCAGGAAGGGATCACAGGTCATTTTATTGCTGTGCTTTTTCATATATTCTAAACTTTCTCAAAGAAAATACATTAACTAGAAGTTGAGGAGAAAGTTTTTGAAAGCAAGTTAGAAAATAAATGAGGCCACTTGGGCCAGAGTTCTTCCTTGGTGATTTCTAATGTGGGATCACAGCAGGAGGTGCGTCAGTGTGGGGTTGCTGTGAGGGGTGACTGTGCTCGTCAACCTGCCCTTCATGGAGCTCTAATCCCGGAGGAAGCTTTGACATACACACCTATAAATGTCCACGTGAGGAAACAGACTTACTTTCCCTTCCAGTCTGGTGATGTTGGTGTCACAAGGTCCCCGAGAGACCTAGGTTTGGAATGGTGGAGAAGGCAACTCCATGCCTCATCCTTCCACAGAGACCTTGGGAATGAGCAGGTTCTGTCCTGAGCAGTTGTCAGGACTCAGCACAGTCAGAGGTTTGCAGATCTGAGCCAACATTGAGTTAGTGATGTGAAGAAGACATGGACAGAATCGAGGGAGAATAGACAGTTCTGCAGTAACAGTTGAAGGTTCAACACCCGCTTTCAGTAATGGCTTCAACATCCAGACAAAAGGTCGGTAAGAAAGCAGGAACTTGAATGGCACTGTAACCACCAGACGAACAGACATGAAGCTGTACCAGCAGCCCCAGAATCCATGCCCCACTGCTCGGCAGCCTGAATAATTGGACAGGTCATGCATGAGCTTTCGAAAGCCGGAAAAGTAAACTTTATAGTCTCAATGAAGCCACCTCACTAAAGAGTCCTGCACAAATCCCTACTCTCAACAAATGAGAGGCTGTGCTTATATATTGTGCCCTCTGCTCTCCCTATACCCGGCAGCCTGAGCCTAGATCAGCACCCATAGGTAATCGATGTCAGATGGCACAGTGCTGTGGGGACAGTGAGCCAGACTACATTGGTTCAAGTCCTGGATCAGCCACTTCCTGGCTGTTGGCATTGGCCAAGTTCCATAATCTTTCTTCCTCAGTTCCCCCATCTGTTAAGTGAGGGTTCTTGGTTCTCATGAGGAGCTGTGAGCATTAACACATGTTGATTTTTAAGAAGCACTTCAACAGTGTCTGCTCATTACAGACATCACAAGATGGGACGAGGTGCACGGAACTTCATCTCAGCTAGTGCTGTGTTCTGTGGATAAAACACTTATAGTTTACAATGCTCTCTATATTTTGGAGTCATTTTGAATTTTGAAGATATTTTAGGTCTTGGGAACCAGCCTTTTCATGTCCAGTTACAAATTAAAATAAGGATGAAAAGAACACATCCTTATTAATTGTGTGACAGGCCTCCTGTAACTCGAGGAGGCCACATAACTGGCATGTGGGGAAGGAGGCCCATGGAAACATGAGTTTAGATGTTGTATGAGTCTATGAGAGCTTCGGCCACGTCCTCGTAATGCCTATCATAGTGGTTTCTGCTTGTTTCTACCTCCAGATTCTGGCCTAGGCTGGATTTGAAGTTCTGTGGGGACAACATGGGTCTGTCTCATCCATCACTGAGTTCAGATTAGCTGGAGCGGGGCAAGCTGCCCAGCACAGGGTTATCTGTGTGTAAGCCCCAGAACACAGGTGGGGAGGCTGGGTGGCTGCCTGCAGGTCCAGGTATCTAGCTACAATGATTAATGTTTGCTGTTTGTGAGAGGGACATGGGGTGCCCAGAACTGAGACTATCCTGGTCTTGGAGAACTCATGTCCTGCAGGCAGCAAGTGAGCCCACTGGGTCCAGACTGCTGGTGTGATATTGGCAAGCCCTCTGTGTTGTGGGAACACAGGAGGCACATTCAGGAGCCATCCTCATTTCAGTTTTTCTGTTGAAACAAAGACATTCTGAGTCATGTTTGTCCTTTGATATTCTTATTATCTAGATATCTTCTTTAAAAAAAAATAGAAAAGATTACAATGGGACAGAAAAATGGGGAAACAAAGAAATGATCCCCAAAGGAAAGAAAAAGAGGAATTGTCAGAAAAGGAACTAAATGAAATAGAGGCAAGTACTTTGCCAGAGTAATGATTGTACAGATGTTGAAACATTTGGATGAAAAATACACACAACTCAATGAGAATTATAAGGAGCCAAATGAGAATTTCACCAACATGAGTAAGAATCAAGAGGAAATGAAGAATGACATAGCTTTGATAACACAATAGAAGGTTTCAACAGTAGACTAGAAGAAACTGAGGACTGAATCAGCGAGTTAGAAGACAAGGTAAAAAATTATCTAAAGGAAAACCAAGCAATGGCAGTCATCACATACTCCTTGCACTAAAGCACTTTAGGTGTGTTTCTTTGTGAATGAGGGAGAGCACAGTTCTTTGGCTCTGGGGGTTTCCTGTGGTGAGTGTGGGCAGTGGAGCAGAACTGTCTGAGAGGAACCTCTTACACCACTGCCCTCTGGGACATGACCTTGGGACTGGGCGGAGGTCTGGGAAAACTTCCTCACCAGGCTCCACTCCTCCTCCCCACACAGGAGTCCTGCCCACTTACTACTGGGTGGAACTTATCTTCCCTATTCTCTTCCAAGTGATCTAGTTGCCACTGAAGGCAGGAGTTTCACAGAGTTCTCAGTGAGAGATCAGAAAAGCCCTCAGAACACTCTTCCGATAATTTGCTCCATGGCCCTACATTTTGCAACTTCTGCCACTTCCTGCTGACTCTGCCTACTCATTGTGATGTTTCTTCCAACTAGTAGCCTGAAGGTGATTGTTGAACTTGGCGCTCATAAGTATATATCACCTTGCACGTCAGTACATGCTGAGGGTTATCCTACATATTATTACACACTGAATGAGTGTCACCCTGTACATCTGCACTCTCAGAATGAGTGTTAACCTGCACATCACATGCAGAACAAGTGTCACTCTGCACCTCAGCACATGCCGAAAAAGTGTCACCCTGTATGTCAGCACACTTAGAACAAGTGTCACCCTGCATGTCAGCACACACAGGATGAGTGTCACCTGTACGTCAACACACGCAGAATGAGTGTCACCCTGCACATCAGGACACGCAGGATGAGTGTTACCCTGCACATCAGCACATGCAGAACAAGTGTCACTCTGCATGTTGGCATATGCAGAATGAGAGTCACCCTATATGTCAGCACATGCAGAATGAGTGTTACCCTGCATATCACACACAGAACAAGTGTCACCCTGCACATTAGCACATGCAGAACGAGTATCACCCTGCATGTCAGCACACGCAGAATGAGTGAATCTGTTGAGGACATTCTTTTTTTAAAATATGTATTTTATTGGTTTTTTTACAGAGAGGAAGAGAGGAATAGAGAGAAACAGATGAGAAAGATTGATCAGCTGCCTCCTGCACACCCCTACTGAGGATGTGCCTGTAACCAAGATACATGGCCTTGACCAGAATCGAACCTGGGACCCTTTAGTCCACAGGCCAACACTATCCACTGAGCCAAACTGGTCAAGGCTGATGACATTCTTAACTATCTTACCAGTGGCATCTTATTGAATACTTAATGCCTGACACACAGTGCTATTAAAAAACCAATGAAAGCCACTTTGGGGGTTGCTCAGGAGGACAATGAAGGAGTGTTTGCATTGCTTCTATTTAGTTTGGAAGTTGGTATGAGAAAGCCTTTGCCAAGTATTGCAAACTGCCAAATGCAGTATGTCCAGCCTTTCTGGACACCTCCTACTGAAATGCATCTGCCCCGGGAGGCCTTAAAAGAGCTCATGCCCATGACCAATAGGTGGCAGTCTCATCCTAGAGTTGAGAAAAAGCAAGTGGCAGTAGAAGGTGAGGAGCATTTCATACCCCTTGGAAGTCCCTCTTCTTCACCTTTCCTACCTCTGCAGACAGCATCTCACCCACCTGCCTCTCTGCAGGTGCTAGGGCTGGCTTCCTGCCAGGCTATAGCTGCTCATGAGAAAATGGCTGTTATAGTTAGTCTAAGCTGGCTCAGGAACAGAGCCTATATAAAATGCACATGTGGGGGATCCTGGTTTTCCTGAGTGTAAGTGCAGTCACAGCCATGAAGCAGCCATGTCTGTATCACAGCTCCTTTGACATAGCATGCCACTTAACAGTCACTGCATGCTGCTCACAGATCATAGAATCTAGCACTGGAAGGGGATTTAGAGACCATCTAGTCCAGTGGTTCTCAACCTTTTTAATTCCATGACCCTTTACAGTTCCTCATGTTGTGACCCTCAACCGTAAAATTATTTTTGTTGCTACTTTATAACTGTAATTTTGCTATTGTTATGAATCATAATGTAAATATCTGTGTTTTCTGATGGTTCTTAGTTGATCCTGCTAGCGGTTCTCAACCTGTGTGTCACGACCACTGCTATAGCAATGAAAATAATTTTGTGGTTGGGGGTTACTACAGCATGAGGAACTGTATTAAAGGGTTGTGGCATTAAAAAGGTTGAGAACCACCCATCTAGTCTAAGGACCTCTTAAAGAGAACTGAACTAAGTTCCAAAGACCAAGTGACTCACCTGTGTCCTGAGCTGGTGATGTCTCAGACTTCCCTGAATTCAGGATCCTCACTTCCAGGTGAGGATCTAACCCCTGCTCCAGGCTGGTGATGTCCCAGGCTGAGGCTGTCCCCCCACCCCTTGGCTTTCCCATCAGTCAGACACATTTTGTTCTGTCTACAAGAGAATGGCATAGGTGTGAATTACATTTATTGAGTACAAACTATGCTGGACATCTTGCTAGATGTTTGATATATAACTAGAGGCCCAGTGCATGAAATTCATGCACTTGCACACAGGTGGAGGGGTTGTAGAGGGCAAGGGGTCTTGATCAGAGAGGGGTCCCTTAGCCTGACCAGTGCACTCTTGTAATCCAGGAGCCCACAGAGGATGTCTGACTGTGGGGAGCAGGCCTAAGCTGGCAGTTGAACATCCTTTGTGCTGCCATGGTGACAGGGGACGTCCTGCCACCACCACTGCACTCGCCAGTCATGAGCCTGGCTTCTGGTGCACTGACCACCAGGGGGCAGCTTCTGCATTGAGCATCTGCCCCCTGGTGGTCAGTGTGCATCATAGCGACAGTTTGTTGCGCTGTTTGGTCAATTTGCATATTAGCCTTTTATTATATAGGATAGCTCAATTAACAATCTCAATATCATTACCATTTTCCACGGGAGGAAAATCAAGGCTGGGTATTTACATTTGAGTTAGTGAGTGGAAGGCAGAATGCGGGAAGTTTGGGATCCTCATCCACTCCTGAGCCCAGGAGGAGCCAGCCTGCATGCCTGGGCATGGCACCCATTTTCAGTCAATGATGGCAGATCTCGGAACTGAGTAGACTCTCTTGTGCTTCATGCTTTCCAGGCTCCCTCCTGCTCTGGAACCTTTGCTCCAGGCTGTATCCTCCTGGATGATTCTTCTCTGAGACACTTTGATGGCTAACTTGTCTCCTTCCTGGCTAACGGTCACCTTCAGGCTGCTGTGGGCCTCCTGCTTCTTTTTCACCATGATGCCTGCAATGGGAGGGGTGCAGTGAAGTCATCATCACCATTCACAACCATTTGTGGGGGTGGGGGGTTGTGGGTGGGGGGACAGGGTGGGTTGGAAGGCCTGAGGGTGTGGCCTTGTAGACAGGCAAGTGTTTCTGCAGAAAAAGTCACCGCCCAGCAGGTCCTGAGTCCCAACAAGCTATTCTCGAATTTGAGAAAAAAATACATGGAGCATGGAACTACAGAACCTTAGAACTGAGTAATTTAAATGAAGTGA
>JAAGEH010000289.1:589640-643986 GCA_011751065.1 Lasiurus cinereus
TGTGTGTGTGTGTGTGTGTGTGTGTGTGTGTGTGTGTGTGTTGGGGGGAAGGGGATTGGGGACACCTCTCCTGCCTGCACATGTGCACCCCACACAGAGGCTGGCGTTCACATTGTCTCTGGTCCCCAGGCCACATCCCACACCCAAACCTTAGGTTTCTACTTTTTTTTTTTTTTAAAAAAAGAAAAGCTTTTCTTTTGAACCCAATTCCAACTGGCTCTGACCTTCCAGCCATGGCCTCACATTATCTACCTTCTCTGGGTCTGTCATTATCATCGGTCCCCATCGCGTGTTATCTGCCATCTACACTGGCAGCTGGCTCACTGCCACTTGTGTCTGTCATCACCCAGTTGACCCCAAGTCCACGTGGAGAAGCCACTTGTCACTCTGGCCTCCCAGCTTCCGACCCATCACTTCATGCTTCGTCTGATGACACCCAGGCTGCAGTCTGTCATGGGCCACAGTGGCAGCCCTTCCACCCTCGGCCACAGCTCTCCAAGCTTAGCCTCTGCTTTCCCCGGCTGCACGGCTAGGGGATGTCCGTTAGCCATGGCCTCTTTCTCCCACAGGCCAGCCCTCCTGGTTTATGCACATTCTCCATCCATCAAGGTGTTGTTGCCAATAAGAAGCTCCCTTGCACTTTTTCCTGTCCCGAGCAGGGGCTCACCCCCATCCCCTCCCACACATCTCCATGGCATCCCTTTCCTCCGCCTAGAAACCTCACCCCTTGCCCCTGCTTTTCTCCTAACACTTGCTTGGCCTGTAAGAAGCCGCTCAATGCCATGTCCAATAAGCCTGCCTCCCACTGGCTGCCTGCTGGTGGCCGGGCCAACCTCACTCCTGCTGCTGCCTCCAAGGACTGTTCTTCACTCTCATTGGGGTGGTGTCAGGTTTCTTCAAAAGATGTCCAGTTCTGAGGGCAGAGATGCCCTGAAATGTGCAGAAATTCTCTTTAGAAGATGCTCATGTTCCCTAATTCACACCCAGGGAGCAACAGGTGAGTAGCTAACGGTGAATATCAGCAGCTGCTCCAATTCTAGGGGGTTCCTGCCTTTCAGCCGAATCAAGGGGCCCCCTTCCCAGGCCCCCCCCATTGCTAATACCCAGCCTCAAAATTGGTCGGAGCCCTAGCATACATACTGTTTTGTAAATACTTTCAAAATGAACAACTATCATAACATTTTTCCATTTTATTAAATACTCCTTTACATCATTAAGAAAAAAATTTAGCCCAGCCATGCATGGCTCGTGGTTGAGCATCTACCTATGAACCAAGAGGTCATGGTTTGATTCTTGATCATGGCACACGCCTGGATTGCGGGCTCAATCCCCAGTGTAGAGAGTGCAAGAGGCAGCTGATCAATGATTCTCTTTCATGATTGGTGTTTCTCTCTCTCTCTCTCCCTTCCTCTCTGAAATCAATAAAAATGTACTTCAAAAAAGAAAAAAACTAAGTTATAAGTTAAGGAGTGGTGAATACATTTAAGAAAATATTAAGAGGCATATAGAAAAAAAATGAATCAAGAACTCTTAACCCTACCAGCTGGATAGAATTGCGAAATGTTTAGGATTCTGTTAGCTTCAAGTGTGTATGTGTACACTCATACGTATATGTATGTGCATATTTCATATAGTCCCATGCACACAGGTGTGTATATGTGCGTACACACATAGCTTCATCTGCCACCAAATATAGGAGGGGTTTGGGAGACCATCAGGAATAGAAAGACCGAGAACAGGACCGGTGTGGAGAGAAGCAGAGGCAGTAGGGACGCCCCAGGTGGCAGGCAGACGAGCTTAGCAAGCTGACTGTGGTGCCAGCTGGGCCATGTGCACCCTATCTCCCAGCGGCATCAGGGCAGGACTCCTTCCTCAGGGAGCTCTGCTGTGAGGGAGGGACCTTTGAGTACAGATAAGGCCCCTGCACACCTCAGTCAGTTGGACATTGACATTTGCCCCCACAATGCTGCTGTCCTTGGCAATAGCAATTTGCTTCTTAACTCACCCACTAATAAGGACACAATCACTCTCTTTAACCACTTAATTGGCCTTTCACTTTCTATCTGCTTTTCCCTTCACCCTCGTCCATCCTTCTGTGACCGCAAGTTGTAGAGCACAGTTATGGAGTTTAACTAAAATGCAAATTTATTTAGTCCACGGGGAGAAGTGTTTTCCAGTGGCTGCATAAAAACGTCGCAGCCGGGTGTTTTCTCACCGTGTAAGTAACGGTGCTCGCAGGGCCTTCTGGGGCAGGACCCCGGGGCACATGTGGGTTGAGATCTCTCCACCACCCTCCAAAGGTGCAACCGCCTTGAGACCTGAGGTCATGGCTTTAATCTTTAATGTCAGTCCATTTTTAATTCCATGTTTAGAAGGGATCTGCCTACTCTATTAAAGAATACATTACCCTTCCTTCAATTAAGACGTCTTGTTCCCACCAGCCTCCTCGGTGGACAGGGCAGCCTCCTCGGTGGACAGGCCAGCTTCCTCAGGGAGGAGGCTGTGAACTGTCCTTTCTGCTGGCCCCGGCAAGGGAAGGAGTAGCGGGGCAGGAGGCGCCCTCTGACTGCTCAGGCCCTCAGGCCCGCTCCCACTAGCAGGGTCTCCTCTGCTCATGCTCATTGCCAGCATCCTGGCTTCTGCCTGCAGCAGCGCATCTCAGGGCCGCCTACTCCAGGCAGCCCTCCAGCCTCTCAGATCACCCTCCTACCCAGGCTGCAGTGTAGATGACCCCAAGCTGGTATCCTGCCTCCAGTGTCCATGTCGTTGCTGGCCTTTGGGTACTCTGAACCTCTGCTGGAGGAGGGAAGTGCCTGCCCAGCGCCCACCCTGCTGCCTGTCATAGCCGCTCAGCAGCCATGAAGCCTAGGTGTTGCTACCTTGTGCCCGGAGACTGGGGGAAGCTAGAGAGGCACTGACTTCCAGTTCAGAATCGGGGGCGGGAGGGGGAGAGAGGCAAAAAATTCAGCAATCAAACTTCGTGCCAAAGACACAGAGAGGCACATCATGGTAGGCAGGCACTGAAGATTTTTTTGGAAACTTGTTTTCAAAGTTTTCTTTTCTTTTTTTTTTTAAGTTGATGCACTAATGGCTAATTTACTCAATAAACATTTATTATCTAGTTAGTTTACAACATACAGAGCAATTATTAGTGCCAATGGTCAAAGATAACTCCAAAGTCACTGGTGGCACCTTTGACCTATGGTGTAACCAGGTTTGATGAGCACGGGGCAGGCGTGCCCATGAGAGACCCCTGGTAGGCGAGGCCAAGGGCCTGGCGGGCGGGGAGTGGGTCAGTGGGTCTGTGCTCTGTGGGGATGTAGGACTGGATGGGTGTTTAGTGCTATCCCTCACTTAGATAAAGTCGGGTCCTTGTCCCCTCTTGAGCCAGGCGGCCCCTCAGGCTCGGGACAGTTTCTGTGAGCTGACACTTGTCAGCAGCCTGGTGCTGGGGCAGGGGTATCTGTCTGCAGGAGGAGGCAGAGGATCCAGTGGGAGGCAACCTGAGGAGGGACCCACAGTGTTCTGCCGTCGGCTTCCTACCCTGTGTGACCAATCGCCTCATCTAACAGGTGTGCCCACTGGGGAATGGCTCCTCCAGGCCCAGCTGGTCTCTGGGAAAAAGGAAAGGTTAGTGGGAGGGACTATTGAGCCTCCTGGTGGCAGCTGTCCTTGCGGTCATCACTGCTAATCCCACTCCTGCTCCCCAGCCCCTGGCCTGAGGCTCCCCTGGGGTCCTGGCACCCTGGCTAGCGCCCCTCCTACCCTGAGGCTTCCCCATTTCCTCTCAGACTTTGAGAAGAAGTCCTAGCACCATTATGTTCCCCTCAGCCCTTCCTTTTATCTCATGTAAGATAACAAGTGGCTGGGGTGTGACTGGGATAGAGAGGTGACATGGGAGAAGTCGGATGGAAGACTGGACGGCTTCAGTGAGGATCATCCATGAGAGCAGCTGCCTGATCTCTGGTTCCAGCTCCCATGGGTGGTAGGACTGTCTCCCAGGATAGCACGCTGAGAAGGGTTTATACAGGCCCGGGTGGTGGGGACCCTGGGAAGGTGTGCAGGCCTTGAGAGGTGGCAGGGTGGCTCCTGTGCGCTCCAGTAATAAATGGCCTGAAGTGCCGTCTCAGAGACCTGGGCTCAGCCTGCTGGGTGCCTTGCACTGGGGCAGCATAGAAGTGAGAGGGGAGAACACTCTGCCCCTGCTGACCTCGGTGACATGGTCCATCAGGAGGAATGCAACCGCTCTGAGGAGGAAGCTCCTGCTGAAGCCAAGAGGAGAGAGAAAGTGCTGGGGCAACTATTGCCCTGCTCCCAGGGCTAATGTGTCTCCTTTCTGCAGAGGAAGCTGCTGCACTTGGGGAGAGAGGGAAACCAGAGAGGTAGCAGGAGCAGGGGTGAGGGGGACGGAGGGTTTGGGGGAAGGTGGTAGGGAAAGTGGGAGGGGTAGAAGGGTGGGGGCTCAGTGAGAGGAAGGGTATGTCTCAGCCTTTCTCACTCCAGGGAGCATCGGAGCACTTGAGGTCGAGGTGGACAGGGGCAGAGGGCTGGCATTTCTATAGATGCTGCTGCGGCGTGGGAACCACAGGCAGGAAGTTAGTGACATAACACAGGCCAGATGGGCCCCTTGGAGAGGAGAGAGGGTGCAGGGGCGCTGTGGGAAGGCGTGGGATCAAGGGCACCTCAGAACAGTACCTGTGACCCGTGATGAAGAGTTGAGCCTTGGCTCTGAAATCATAGGACAGGGGGTCACCGTCAGCAGCACAGAGTCGCTATTGGGGAGGGGGGTGGACACAGGAAAGGGCTCCACAAACGCAAACATAACGCAGGTTGAATTCATTCTGGATGTGGTTTCAGTAGTCACATTTCATCTCTTTAGCAGTAGAGCTTTCATTTTTCTTTCTGGGACAGAACTTTCCATCAGGACCTTCGCCTCAATTCCATTCTCTTTTTCTGGCGCTCGCTGCGGGCACTGGCTCGAGTTATTTATAGCCTTCAAAATCTGCATGCGCTCTGCTTTATCAGATACATCCTCTGCTCACCTAAGAGCAGAGCAGCGTGTGTGCCAACAATCTGTGTTCCTAAATTCATGGATCCCAGGAGACGGTGACTAGGTGACAACCCCAGCCCCAGACCTCGTCCAGGAACGGGGCGCGGCACCTGTCATGGCCGCTGGAGCTTTGCAGCGTGACGCTGAGCATCTGCAGTGGAAGGTTGTCCGGACCCTGGTGTTGCCACCGGCCCTTCTGAGAGGGAGACAGTCAGAGAAGGATACACGATGGTGGAAGCCGAGGCCGGCATGTATGTGTGTGTGAGAGAGAGAGGAGAGAGAGGGAGAGAGAACGTGGAGGGTACACATTAGCTCTGGCAGCTGCCAGCTGCTGGCTTGGAGGAGGAGGAGGCCAGGGCTGAGCAGGGCCCCTGAAGCTCAGGGCAGGGGACACACCACAGAAGGCAGGT
This sequence comes from Lasiurus cinereus, assembly GCA_011751065.1. Taxonomy (NCBI): domain Eukaryota; kingdom Metazoa; phylum Chordata; class Mammalia; order Chiroptera; family Vespertilionidae; genus Lasiurus; species Lasiurus cinereus. Next base: position 595,101 of record JAAGEH010000289.1, read on the forward strand.
AGCCTGGCTGGGCTGGTTTTAATCTGACTTGTGTATTAATTTGTGTATCAGGCACTGTCCAAGGCCATGTGCTTGATGCGTCCTGTCAGGCGTGCCCCATCCTCATCCGAGCGCTCTGTACGAGGGAAGCTCAGCGCCCTGACCTTCAGACCTGTCTGTGTGGAAACAGCACGGGTCTCGTCCTTCTGTCCCTGATGCCACAGACCCTGCTGGTTCTGTGATCGCTCAGGACACCGCCTGCCAACAGCTTCCATTTCCGGGACTCAGTATTCCTGTCGGCGTGTGTCCTTATCACACCAGCGGACCACTGAGAACGGCCAGGAGAAAATGTGAGTGCTCGCTGCTGGTCATACTCCATCGACTTTTCAGAATTTAATGACATAGTAGCCCTGGTGTGCTCAGGGTGAGGGTCGGCCCACACACCAAAGGGTCTAAGGTTTGATTCCCAGTCAAAGGCTTGTACCTGGGTCACAGATTCAAAACCCAGCCTTGGTCAGGGTGTGTACAGGAGGCAACCAATCAATATGTCTCTCTCACACTGATGTTTCTATCTCTCTCTCTCCCCTCCTCTCCCATTCCCTCCACTCTCTATAAAAATCAATGGAAAATATCCTTGGGTGAGGATTAAACAAACACCCACACACATACACAATCCTCAACCCCCACAGCCACACCTTTCTCACCCTGCACAGGGCCATACCATGGCCCTCCTAACCTGGGGTCACTCTATCCCTGGGGTCACTCTATCCCTGGAACCTTGAGGCTGTGGCAGGCCCAGAAGAGACGATGGATACTGACCAGAGGCAGGGCCAGTGATGGAGAAGGCCGTGGGCCCAGCAGAGCGGCCGTTGGGACCCCTGGTGGGAGGTAGGGCAGCGTTTCAAGGTTCCCAAGGTCATTGGCTGAAGCAAGCTAGCTGAAAAAGGAAAGCTTGGGAATTTGCTGGATTGGGTCACATAAAGCCTAAATCATTCCTACTGCGCAAAGGGACACAGGGCAGGGACGTGACCATGGCTCTAAGAGTAGTCACTACAAGAGATAGCACAGCCCATATCCATTTCTCCCTTGACCCCTTCCTACCAACTCATCAGCCATGCAATCTTGTCTCTTAGTTTAGAAAGAGGGATCAAAAATGTGCTCATGGAAGCTATAAGATGACTGACTTAGTTGCTATTTATCACAAACACACACACATACACTCACACACACAGAGATACACAAACATACACACACACACTCTTAAAATGAAGCAAGTGGAGAGAAAGATCATACGTGACAATTAGCCATATCTCTTTTGATGCTGTGAAGCCACGGCCTGTGTGGCCTCGGGTTCAAAGACTTGGAGAAAGGGCTGATACACAAATTAATACACAAGACAAGAAATATAAATTTGAAAAACTAAATGGGGGAAGCCGGTTGTGAGCTTGGTATAAGGGACCAGATCCCACTGAGTGTTTGTTCCCATCTACTTTTATTTACTAGAATACACAATTGCCTTTTAGGAATGCAAACAAATATGTCAAAGGTGATGTTTGGTAAACCTTAAGATTATCAGGTTGGGGGAGTTCGCTTTAGGCCATTGAGTCATCAGCAGTAATAAAATGCAGATATTCAGCCCTGCGAATATCAAAAAGCCCCATTTGGCCTTCTGGCTAGACTTCTTGCATTTATATTATTTACTGTTGATCTTGGCTTCTAGCATTTCCTCCTTCTTTAATTTCTTAATAGATGTTGATATGCCACTTGCAGAGCTTTTTAGGATTTTTATTCCGCATCTGCAGAGTAAAATTAAACATATAAGAACAAGAATGAGACAGGCAATAGTGGTTATGCTAAAAGGCAAAAGTAAGGAGATCCAGTGAAAAGGAGTAAATTCTTTCTTTAAATTGTTGCCAGGCATCTAAGGAATTAGTTTGTAAGTTTGCCTGGGATAATTACACAATATGCTGCTGTAATTCCAAAATAGCAAGGTTGGTGTTATTTTTACCCTAAGCACCAAGAAGGTGATTTTTAAAATTGAAGTTATCATTTTAAACTACATCATTTTACTGGTGCAAGTGCAGCACCTGATTTCCATTGATTATTACTATACACAGACCTATAGGGCAGTGGTTCTCAACCTTCCTAAGGCCGAGACCCTTGCATACAGTTCCTCATGTGGTGGTGACCCCCAACTATGAAATTTGCTACTGTTATGCATTGTGATGTAAATATCTGCATTTTCCGATGGTCTTAGGCGACCCCTGTGAAAAGGTTGTTCCACCCCCCAAAGGGGTAGCGACCCACAGGTTGAGAACCGCTGCTGTAGGGGCTTCAATCCACAAAAGAAAAAAAGCTGTTCTTAAGTTTGCTGCTGGTGGATGCCATTCATAAAACTTTTTACATAATGGCTTACTTGGGGGAGGTCTTAGTAATGTTAAATTCTCTGCTTCTCCCAGGAGCAAGCATTTAGGTTTTCATTTCCCCCTCCTTTGGTGTGTCGATGCTAGCCAGAAAAACCTCTCTTTAATTCTATACACAAAGGAGCAGTGGTTTGATTCTGTTTCATATAAAAAGGGAAGCTGGATGGGGCACCCATGTAATTATACTTGCCCATATACTTACTATACCAGGTGGGGGATCAGCCCATCTAAGGGAGGACTTCCCCATTAGCCCCTGGTGATATTACCACATAGCTGGTGACTGCCAGCATGGCAAGAAAGACATTCTCAAGTGTTTTTGGGGTTTTGGTCTCTTCACAAATTTGTTCAGCATTCTGGATCCTCTTCTTTATCACTCTCCAAGTCATCTTTGGGTTGTTTATTGTCCACTGTGTTCATCTCCCACTCCTTATCTTCAGTGCGTTGCCTGGGGCTGCTGTCTGTGGTAGCCCATTGTCTACAGCTGCAATGTGTAAATAAATGGCACCAGGTGCAAGGTCCTCATTGATCTGGCTAATTCCCTTCTCAGACCCATGTTGCAGTTTAATATTTCTTGCGGGAATACACACAGGTTTGGAGAAATTTTCTGGAAATATACAAGCATATCCTCGACCAAATGTTAGGAATGGGTCGGGTCCCTTCCATAAACCAGACTCGGGATCTTTCCATTTCACTAGACCATTTCCATTTGTTTTATTCTGACACCAGTATAATTCCATGGGTGTCTTGCCATCAGCATCACAAGTGAAAAAATTTAAAATAATTAAGTTTGGTACAGCCTATCCACAGGTGATTTCTTCATCATAATCACCCCTTTTAGTTTTTCAAGTTGTGATTTTAGCCGCAGATGTTGGCATTCAATAATGGCCTGTCCATGGGAATTATATGGTACTAGAGGCCCAGTACACAAAATTTATGCATGGGGGTGGGGGGTGGGAAGGAGTATTCCTCAGTCCTGTCTGCACCCTCTCCAATTTGGGACCCCTCGGGGAATGTCTGACGGTTGATTTGTGCCCACACTTTTAACAGATGACAGCTCCATTGTTGTTTCTTTCTTTTCATGCTTAAACCCATTGGAATTAGTAGGTATTCAAAGTGTGTATGCATTTTGGAGGGACACCCTGTATATCTCTAGTCAGCTGTGAAAGGAACCAACAGCAGATTTGGAGCCCCTAGACAGGGAACCTCGCTCACTCCCCCATGTCTGCCATCCACTTTCCACCTTCTCGGGCAGCAGGAGAATCAATGTTTTCTCTAACTCAGAAAAGCATGTCCTGTCACCGCTGCCCAGCAGAAGCCAGCAAGGTTCAGTCAGAGCGGTCTTCACTCACGGGCGCCGGCACCCAAAGTGCACGTTCCTCCTCTGCAGTCGCCCTGACTATCCCACTGTTTCACTGAGAGGACGGAACTCCTCGCCTCCTCTGGATTCCTGATATTGGATGCTGACCGAAGGCACCTCAGTGAGGGCTGCCCATGCCCATCAGTTGTGTCTGTCTGCACCTGCTCCCGCCTCAGCACCTGCATTAGCCCCACGGAGGTGATCTTGTGGCCACACTGGCCTCTGCGGGAGCAGAGCATCACCACTCCGCCCTCTCACTGTCACCTCACAGGTGCCCACCCTCAGCACCCAGAACAGCAGAGGGGGGAGGAGAGGAATCCTGCACCGCACAGGAGGCCTGCAGCTGTGCAGATCCGCAAACCCCTGTGGCACGGCCAGGAGGACGTCAACTTGGCCCGCCACGTTGGCTGTCTCTGTGATCGCACTCTCTGGGACTGGCGGTGGGACTTGTGCAGCCACTCCTTGGCACTGCTGACCTGCAGGAGCTAGTTCAGGTCAGCCCTCAGGCTCCACTTGTCATGCTCATGGCTGCCATCACAGCCATGTGGGGAGTACTGGCCTCCCTCCGCCAGCCTGCCTCCCACTCCCAGAGGCTCTCCGCATTGCCCAGAGGCCCGGAGCAGCCTGGGTGGGGTAGGATGCCTGTGCGCACTGTCCACTGGCCCAAAGTGTGCTGCCCACCAGCCACTCTGCACCTGCACGCACTACCCATGGCCAGAGCGCTCTGTTCAAGGCAATGAAGGCAGGGATCTTGCCCTGTCCCATCCACCAGCCTGTCTATGCCTGTGCACGCTGACCATAGGCCTGGAGATGAGCGCCCGGCTTCGTCGCCTTGGTCAGTGTGCTCTGAGTGGGCGGGTGGGCAGGCATCCCATCCAGTCCACCAGTAGCCCCGCACCTCCACATGCTGTCCACTGGCCCAGAGCAGCCAGGATGGGCGGATGCCTGACTTTGTTGCTTGGCGACAAACTCCCAGCCGATTTGTGCCTATGCCGATAGGCCTGGGGGCATTCTGGGACCCTGGTTGCTCAGGGCCTATGTGCGGGCCTAGAGGCAACTCAGTGCCTGTGTATGGTGGGTTAATTTGCATACTCCTGATTGGCTGGCGAGCCTAGTGGAGGTATGGTCAATTTACATGTTTCTCTTTTTTTATATAGGATTCCTGTAATTTTCCACTTTTTACAAAATTGCTGGAAATGACAGTTTATGTAAAAAGTTATTGCTCCAGGAATAGGTTCCTGCCCAGTATTTTTGGTATAATTATAGAGGTATAATATAGAAATTGTAATAATTTATCTTTTAGTTGGTGACAACTAAGTTCCCCTGAATATTCACTCAGTCCAATTTGCCAATTTAAATCAGTCTGAAATAACATTTCTAATTGCTTCCCAGTGAGAGGAAGGTAAATGCAATAGAGTTCTTCTTCTATAAGCTGTCTGCAGCGCTAAATTGAGATATCAACTGAGCCATAAGTTCTGTATATGTAACTGCAGTTTTAGAGGATTGATGTCCTAGGTGGATCCATTCAATAATAGCAAGAGAGTTTTTATTTTGGAAGATGACTTCAGTAGTACTATTTGTAGTAGGATTAATCTGCCTCCCAAAAGGCAATTCAGGCAGTACCCATGACACTTGGGCTAAAGAGATTGCCAGACTTGGGATCTTTCCATTTAACTAGACCCTTTGTTTTATTCTGACACCAGTGTAACTCCATGGGTGGAATAGCCTATCCACAGGTGATTTCTCCATCATAATCCCCCCTTTTTAGAAGGCGTACAAGCTTGTATTATTACCAGCAAGGGACAATGGTTAATAACTCAGATGGGATATCAAGCTGGTCAAAGTTTAGGAAAAGATAACAGGAGATTATAGAACCCATTTAGGCCAGGAAGACAAGGACTAGAATATCAGCCTTTTTAGGAGTGGTCACTGCTCAATCTCCTCACCCCCATGCTGGTCCTATACAATGGAAAGATGATAGACCTGTATGGGTAGATCAGGGGCCACTAACCAAGGAGAAATTAAGTCATGTTCATGAATTAATACAAGTAGAGACTGGTCATTTAGAACCTTCCAATAGTCCTTGAAATACTCCTATATTTATAATACCTAAGAAGGTAATAGGAAAATGGTGATTGTTACATGATCTTAGAGCAGTTAATACTACTTTGCATACCATAGGAGCTTTACAGCCTGGACTCCCAGCGCCTTCACAAATCCTTCTAGATTGGTCTCTTATAGTAGTAGATCTTGAGGATTGTTCTTTCACCATTCATTGGCACCACAAGATAAACAAAGATCTGCCTTTTTAGTTCCATCTATTAATAATATTGAGCCTATGAAAAGATATCAATGGAAAGTTTTGCATCAAGGAATGGCCAATAGCCCTACTTTATATAAAAAATATGTAGCTCAAGCTATTCAGCTTTTAAAGGACAAATATTCCCAGTGTTATATTGTCCATTACATGGATGACTTGCTCCTAGTGAGTCCATGGGAAGAACAGTCTTTAGCAATGTTTTCTCAATTAGAAAAGGAACTTCCTAAATGGGACTTAAAAATTGCTCCAGAAAAAGTACAGAAAGAAATGTCTTTTAAGTATCTAGGTTCCATACTTGAAAACCAATGTATTGGGCCTCAAAAGGTAGAAATACGAAAAGATTGCCTTAAAACCTGAAATGACTTTCAAAAATTATTAGAGTATATTAACTGGTTAAGACCTTATCTAAAAATCTCTACAGGAAAAATGACAAATATATTTAATATACTTAAAGGTGACTCTAATCTTTTCTCATCCCAAGTATTGACAGATGAAGCTAGAAAGGAGTAACAAAGAATCAAACAAGCAATCTCCTTAGCCCAAGTGGCATGGGTACTGCCTAACCAAATTCCTGTAGGAACAACTTGTCTAGCCATATAGGGGATCAAGGTGATTGTTACTGTACTACTAGAGGCCCGGTGCACAAAATTTGTGCACAAGGGTGCAGGAGGGGGGGGAGGAGAAGGTGTTTCTCAGCCCAGCCTGCACCCTCTCCAATCTGGGACCCCTCTAGGGATATCCGACTGCCCGTTTAGCCCCGATCCCTATGGTGAGTAGGACATCCCTCTCACAATCCAAGACTGTTGGCTCCCAACTGCTTGCCTGTTTGCCTTCCCGATTGCCCCTAACCACTTCTGCCTGCCAGCCTTATCACCCCCTAATCACTCCCCTGCCAGCCTCATTGATGCCTAACTACTCCCCTGCCAGCCTGTTTGCCCCTAACTGCCCCCCTGCAGGCCTGGTTACCCCTAACTGCCTTCCCCTTGAGGCCTGGTCACCTCTAACTGCCCTATTCTACAGGCTTGGTCCCCCTCAACTGCTCTCCCCTGCAGGCCTGGGTCCCCCCTAACTGTCCTTCCCTGTAGGCCTGGTCACCCCCAACTTCCCTCCTCTGCCAAGCCTGGTCATCCCTAACTGCCCTCCCCTGCAGGCTTGATTACCCCCAACTGCTCTCCCTTGCTGTCTGGTCCCTCTCAACTACCCTGCCCTGCTGGTCATCTTGTGGTGGCCATCTTGTATCCACATGGGGGCAGAATCTTTGACCACATGGGGACAGCCATCTTGTGTGTTGAAGTGATGGTCAATCTGCATATTACTCTTTTATTGGATAGGATAGAGGCCTGGTACATAGGTGGGGGCCAGCTGGTTTGCCCTGAAGGGTGTCCTGGATCAGGGTGGGGGTTCCCTTGGGGCATGTGGCTGCCTGGGCAAGAGGCCTGTGATGGTTTGCAGGCTGGCCACGCCCCCCAGCGACCCAAGAGGAGGCCCTGGTATCTGGGATTCATTTATCTTCTATAATTGAAAATTTGTAGCCTTAAGTGGAGGCCAAGACAGGTCAGAGCTACAGAAGCTTGTTTTCCTCCATCGCTGGAGGCAACCTAAGCCTCCTGCTCTCTCCAGTGTGGTGACTGCCAACAATTTTGTTGGAATTTATTTATCTTCTATAATTGAAACTTTGTAGCCTTGCGTGGAGGCCTGGGCCACCATAGTGTGTGGAAAGCTTAGCTTCCTACATCACTGGGGAAACAAAGCCTTCCTCCTGCTCACTCCATGGTCGCAGCCATCTTGATTGGGGTTAATTTGCATACTCGCTCCTGATTGGCTGGTGGGCATGGCTTATGGGTATAGCGGAGTGATGGCTAATTTGCATGTTACTCCTTTATTAGATAGGATTGAGATCTAAACCTGTACTTCCTGGAATGAATTGAATGAGGGAATCTACTTTAGGACTGGCAGGGTAGAAATTTCCCTTATTAACAATGGGGATAAAGGAGTCCCTCCAGCCATTTCCTTGTGGCTGGCCATTTCCTATGTCTTTATTTCTGTGAAATTTAGATCTACACTAACTGGCCCAATGATTCCCCGTTTGACATCTGGGACATAAACCTGATTTGGGAGGTGGAATGCTCACACCTTTTCCTAGAGTGCCACTTTTGTCCTTTTTGGCTGCCTGCATTCTTTTTTGAAGTGTGCTTGCTGTTCACAGTTGTAGCAATTTTTATTTTTTGTTGTTATTGTGGCAGCTAGTAAGCTTGCCTGAAAAATGTCTGATCACACATTCTGACATGCTTGAATCATTTGTGTGATGGTACCATTTTTTTCTTAGAGGTGCTAGACATTTATTACAATCAGCATTGGCATTTTCATAAGCTAATTGCTGAGTCAAAATGTCTCCTGCTGTCTCATGTTGAATATGCCGTTTCATTGCTCAAGTGAGGCGAGCTACAAAATCAGAATGACTCAGTGGGCCCCTACATGCACTTACTAAAGGCTCCTTCAGGTTCCCCTTTGGCTGGTAAAGTCCACCAGGCTTTTCATCCACAAAGTCTACTTTTCTCATATGCCTGTTGGACGAATTAGAGCTAATTCTGGATGTCACTAAATTGCAAGTATCTCAGAAGTTATTTAAACATTCTGTCTGAGATTTGAAAAAGCTTGTTCTTGATATTTCTCTAAAAATTCTCCTTTCCATAGCAAATAATCTCCTCCATCCAGAATTGCATGGGCCAGAGAATACCAGTCATAAGGAATTAGGAATGCATCAGAAATGTTAGTTATAATATCTCCTGTAAATGGAGCATTAGGGCCATTTCGTATTACACTATCATGTAAGGCCTTTACCATTTTAAAGTCAAATCTTTCATGCTGTCTTATTATTTGATTTTGGAATTGTGGGTTAGCTACCTGTATAATAGGAAAGGCAAGTCTATTCTACACTGTCATGTTCTTTAATCCTTCTCGCATAGCTCTTTGCATAGGTGATTCTATTAGTGGCTATTCAGAATCAGGACATGAAGGTCACTCCTCCAATTTATCTTTCTGCTTCTCTTTAGGAATGAAGGGTGCAAAGGAAGGTGGTATTTCTTCTCTGAAAGGCTCTAGCAAATGCAATATCATTTCCCACAAGGAGAAACAATTTGAAAGCAAACTTTTCTTCTGCTGCTGAGCTTCTTTCAAGTTTTGACCTATTCTTTGCCAACATTCAACATCCAAAGTACCCTCATCAGAAAACCATGAATTATCTACCTAATAAAAGAGTAACATGCTAATTGACCATACCTTTGCAAGACCCACCAGCCAATCAGGAGTATGCAAATTAACCCAACAAAGATGGTGGGTTAATTTGCATATTCAGGCACTGTGTGGCCGGGGGCAGGGTGGAACACTTGCATTTGTTGATGATGCAGGCATTCTGCCCCACCCTCGGCTGCTCAGAGCCTCTGAGAAGCATAGGAAGGTGGAAAGGCAACTCCAGAGCAAAAAGGCGGCTCTGGCCAGAGCAAAGGCAGTGTCTGCAGTCAGGGAAAGGAAGGCCCATTCTGGCACAGATCTTCGTGCATTGGGCTTCTAGCATTCTATAATCATCTGTAGAAATTGTAAAAGAAGAACTTCTGACACTGCAATTCCCTTATCCTTGAGCATGCAAGCCAAAAGTCTACAAGAAAGTCTCTTCCCTTTGGACGAATTCTGTCCCATTATAATCTGGCTGAAACAAAAGAAATTACTTGAGCACTTACAAATCTGACATGAATTTTGCACTCAGTTAATCTTCTACCACCAGACCGGTGATTTCTTTCTCTGCTCCGGCGAATTCTTTTTCTCTAAGTCCCAGTTCAAGGATGCTAAATGTGAAGCCTTGGCCTGAGTGGTCTTGAGTTCAAAGATTTGGAGAAAGGGCTGACACGAAAATTAATACACAGGACAAAAATATAAATTTGAAAAACTAAATGGGGGAAGCCAGTTGTGAGCTTGGTACAAGGGACCAGTTCCACTGAGTCTCTGTTCCCATCTGCTTTTATTTACTAGAATACATAATTGCCTTTAGGAATGCAAACAGACATATCAAAGGTGATGTTTGGTAAACAGTTGTTAAGATTATCAGGTTGGGAGAGTTTGCTTTAGGCCATTGAGTCATGAGCAGTATGTAATAAATGCAGATATTCAGCTCTGCGAATATCAAAAAGCCCCATTTGGCCTTCTGACCAGATTTCTCACATTTATATCAATTACTATTGATCTCAGCTCCTGGCAGATACAAATAATTAGTATTTTGATTCCATTCATAATGCCTATGGATTTCTATTATGGATTCCAATTCATAAACCAATTGGAAATGTGTTGTATGGTTCCTTTCGAGGCTAAATGTAGCTTGAAATCAGAGCATCACCTCTGCCCATTCAATGTGCTTGTCCATTCGATCTCCTGTGGCTTAAACACGGAGTCATCCAACACGGGCCCCTGTCACTCAGGGCCTGTTTGATGGGAGGCAACACAACCGGCCACAGGACGGGGTGCAGAGCTGCTGGGTTGCTCTTCAGTGAGAGGGAGGCCGTTGAAGGTCAGAGGGACCTTCCAGTGGTCAGTTATTGTTCCGTTGGAGAAAATAATGAAGAAATGTCACTGGACAAAGGGCAGCCAGTCTTCTTTCTCCATTGATTCCCCCCCCCTCCATTTATTTCTCCTTTGCTAGTAAAATCTTTTTATTATTATTATTTTTTAAACATATTTTTTAGTATTGATAGTATTACAGATGTCTTCTTTCCCCCCCAGGTCTTCACCACCCTATTGCCTGTGTCCATGGGTTATGCATATTGGTATATAAGTTCTGTGGTTTGACTCTTCTTGTTCCCTGACCTCCACATTAAGGTATGTCAGTCTGTTCCATGACTCCCTGCTTTGGGTCTTATTTTGTTGGTCAATTCGTTTTGTTCATCAGATTCCACTAATAAGGGAGATCATGTGATATTGTTTTTTTCTTAGTTTGGCTTATTTCACTTAGCAAAATATTTTCCAGCTCCTAAAAACTTTTAAAAAGCATTTCTATTCACTGTTTGTGCCCAGTGTGTGGGTTTGTTTGGGGAAGGGAATGATTATCATTTTTAAATACAACTCAAACTCTGGTGCCCTCTGGTGGCCCAGAAGCCTGAACTATGGCTGCAGATGAGCTCTGTGTACTTGGCCTTCAGGTCTGTTGTGCAGGCTCAGCACCTTGGCCACAGGAAGGGCTTGTCTAGGCAGAACCTACAAGGCCTGTGACCCTGCACTGAACCTGGCCTCCTGCCTCTGCCATGCGTGGAAGGGCCCTGTGCTCGAGGAACAAGGGGTCACTGTGGATCCCAAACACACCAACCTTAACTGGCAGGGTGAAGCTCGTCTCCACGTTTCCAGGTGCCCACTGATCCATCACCCACGGATTGGGGCCTCTTATAATGACAATGAAAAGGAGGACTGAGTGGAGTCACATCTACTTAGAAACCGGCAGCTGGGCTGGGATCCGGCCCGTGCATCTGGCCAGTACCTCCTCCCCTCTTCCCTCCCCAAAACACCTGCACCTCCATGCACGAGGCTGGGCCTGTCGTCCAGAGCGTGGCTGGGCTCTCAGAGTGAGGAGATGGGAAGTGTGCCACAAGTGGGTGGCAAAGGATATTGCTAAAAAGAGGACTGTTGCTGAGAGGATTCTGGGCTGGGGAAGGACTTTTCCCAGCTGGTAGGACCCAGGTTAGCGAGATCTAAAGTCTCTCCATCTATTCGACCCATTCCCTCTGCCTGAAATTCATACCCAATAACCATTTCACACTCACAAGTGGTTGCTCATTCTTCCTTTTATTTTTACAAAGCGTGGCAACATGAGGAAACAATGGACAGTGAGGAGCCTGACCTCTGGGGGTCACCCTGACTGTGGCTTATAGGGCTGGTTCCTGTGAGTTCCTTTACAGGGATGTGTCTTTGAAATGCTTCTCGAGGTGGGGGTGGGGTATGGTAAGATGAGACATCAACACCCACAGTTATTCAAATGGACTTAAACACTAACCACAATATACTTAGGACCTCCATTATCCTAGTACAAAAATAGTGCCAGAAACTATATATTTGTTCAAATATGTTGAAAAGGTATAAGAATACAAATAGATATTAACAGTGGCTAGTGATGATTTATAAGGTTTTCTTTTCTTAAACTGTACTAAAAATTTCTACTTCCAACTATTTACATGGCTTTCAACAGCATTCATTTGGACGTGTCTCCACAGGCTTTGAGGAGGGCGTGCTCGGCAGGTGAGCCCCACCCCTTCTTCCTCGACGTCTTCCACGCAGCAGAAGGGCCGCACTGTGCACGGTGGACAGGCTGCGGCCAGCGACCTCAGTGCAGCTGGCACACAGCCCGCCAGGTGCGGGCGCTCTCGGAGCTGTCAACAAGCTCCCAGGAAGACAGGTATCCTAACAGGCTCTCAGAAGGTCCAGGTGAGGAGCTCCTTGGAAAACTGCGTGACCACATGTTATTGATGAAAACAGAAGTGACGCCATTTGCCTGTGTCTCACGGCCACACGCAGGCGCAGCGCTGAGCTGGCTTCCCCAGTGCCGCCCACGAGGCCGCTGCGCCCTCTCCTGGGAGGCCGTGCCTGGCGTGAGGCGGGCTGAGACCGGGACCCATGTCCTGGGGGAGACAGAGGCTTCGCCTGAGTACAGCGCCTCTTTCCAGGCAACAGAGGTTGTGACCCACACGAGTTCACACAGGATTGCCTTCGGCAAAGCCGCTGCTCCGAAAACTACCAGGCCGGGCAAGTTCACAGATTTTAAACAACCGAGTGAGAAGGGGGTGCTTGGGGCTGGAAATGGAAATGAAATAATGACATAATGTTACCCAGCTAAAACCACGCCGACTCCTTTCTCTGGAGCAGGGCAAGTCCCTGCTGGTTTGGGTGATATACATACAGAGGAAGGCGGAGGCCTACGCACCGGGGCAGGAGGGCGGGCAGGAGTGGGGTTACATCTGTGAGCACATGAAACAGCTTATTCTTGTAGTGCTGCTTATTAATTACTGTGTTATTTTCCATACCAACAACTGTAAACCTACTCTCAGCCCACCCTGGACATATTTTCCCACTTAGGAAGCGGCAGGAAAGGAAATACTCATATAAGAATGAAAACTTTGTGCCACATACCAAATAGGAATCCATGAATGGAATGATTTTCCTAAAAATTAAAATGACTGGAATCAGCTCTAAAGAAGCATTCCTCTGTAGGGACTAAAGTGCCAGGCATGGCAGAGCTTCACTTCTAATTTCTAAGCAAGTGAAGTAAAACCAACCTCATCTAAAGGCAAACTGAACAGTTTCCAATCTAAGTGTATCTTTTTCCCTGTTAAAATGGCCCCTCACACTCTCCCGTCTGCCGTGGCTTTTACAGTTTCAGTGATGTGTGCCGGGAGGTCAGAACTGAAGCGTATGATGAAGATGGAGGCATAGTCACAGTGCATGGTGACAGGTAGGTTATTAGAGACACCACTTCAGACAGTGTTCCACGCTGAGGAACCCGCGTGCACATGGGTGTGCACAGGATGCAGGTGCGTGATTCAGGGGCAGCCTGTGACAGACACACCCGTGCCCCTAAAGAGGTGCCTTAGCTCATCTGTATGACATGAAATAGAAATAGGGTAACATACTGAACATACAGGTGTCATGACAACCACACACACAGCATCACACAGTCCATAACTTGCAGACTGGCCTTTCCCACAGAGTAAAAGCCGTAAGATTTTTCCCCCACTTTTTTTTTACCAGAATGGTAAGAATACAGATACATTATCTCAAGGTACACATAAAACTTCACATGTCGAGTGTTAGGCAGTTTAGAAGAAAATGCTACACATAGAACCTTGTTTCAGTGAAAGCTTTGCTATTGTTGTTACCGCTCCCCCACCCACTCAGGAGATTTCCCCCAAAATAGTGACAGAAACTTGTTTTTGGGAGGAGAGGGGCGGGTAACGAACCAAACAAATACTTCTCTTCCTGCTCAGTCCAGACATTTGCACGGATTTGGAGAAGATTATCTTCCCAGAAGCAGACTGCCCGCCCTCTGCGTCTCCAATGCTGGATCATGTACAGGAGCACATGCTACGAGTGGAGCTCAACTTCTAAAAATGTTCACATTTCTAAATTGACTGGATGCTAGAGACGTGAATGCCACCAGCTCCAGCTCAGGGCCAGTGTGTAGGGCACGTGCCACATTCTGCGATCCTGGGCGGACTAGTCCTATAAGCCCACACTGGGCAATGTCTGTCACAAACAAGACTGCTGACTTCCTCAGGCTGGAGTGTCCTGCTGCCCCCGCGGTTTCATTTCTGGCCAATGTTCTGGTGACCTTTTGCTGTGCTTTCTTATCGAAGTCACATCTCACATCAGCTCTGGGCTCCAATCACCACTTTGTTCTTGATTTCCCACTGAGGTGAAAACTGGCCCCCTATAAACTACACTGCAAGATGAACGGAAGAAGTTACACACAAAAAAGGGACAGAACTGGTGGCCATAGCGTTCCTGGGTCACACTGTCTGTGATAAGACGAGTGATAGAGGACACCTTTGCTTTACAATTACGCCCTGCAGCATTTCCCATTTGTTTGGGAGTTTTAACTGTTGTAACATAATACATTGTTGACAAATCTCTCCTTCACATCCACACAGGCCCAATTTTTCTCAACCTTAGGCAGGTTTTACGGGTCATGGAATATATTCCATTTGCTCTGGGCCGATTTTTGAGAAAGAAAAGATTCCAAACATTCTTGAAAGGTTGGTAATTCCAAAACCACAAAACCAATTACTTAAAATTCCCAAGCCAAACAGCCAACGGAAGGCGAGACACAGCCCACACTTTCAGCAAGGATTCCTGCACGGTGGAGGGTGCAGTCAGCGCGGAGGGAGCCTCAGCTCAGTGGGCAACACACACACACAGGTAGGACTGCCCCCTACAAACAGAAGCTGTGCAAACACACCAGGACAGCCGTGGGAAGGGGACACACAGCCGTGCAGTGTCCAGCCAGGCCGGGCCATGTAGGCCACGGTCGCGAGCATCCCGCCCGGGGCCCAGGCGGTCAGCTGCATGGGGTAGGGCCGCCGGCCCCGTTGACCAGCGCGTCCTGCTGCTCGGCCAGGGCCTGCCACTTCTGCCTGTTGTGCCTGCAGCCGTCCAGCAGCGGGGAGCAGTCGGGGGACACACGCGCCAGCGCCTGGGAAAGGAGAGAGAGCCACCTTAGGAGGCGCTAGGCAGCAGCCCTCCCAGGGTGCCGGCCACACCACTCCTCGTGGGCAGCCCATGGCTTTCCCAGGCTTTGCCATCACCCACGAGACCACAGCTGTGACCACACAGAAGGTCCCAGGGGAGCGAGTCCGAGCTGAGACAGAGTAAACACACATCCCAAACCACAGCATTGGGCAGGGAAGCCCCACGAGCCGCTGGCCAGGAAATAAGGTGTTTTTGCCTTTTTACATAGCACAGATGTTGCTCTCTGCCTGTGACTGTCTTGATTTTTGCGTTTTTCTATAAAATGTTTTTTTCTTACCATGTACTTAAATCAATTTTTACCCATGATTCCAATAAGGATGAAGTAATAATTCTTTGTGGTGTTATTATTTAGTAACTATAATGCCATAAATATTAAGGGAAAAGGATGTTCAGTGCAGATTTCTTTATAATAGAGAAACATTGACTTAAGTGTCCAACAACAGGGTTGGTGATGGGATACCATGTAAATTTCAAAAGACAAGGGCAGCATCTATTTCTTATAAGTGGGGCATTAAAATCTAAACTAGTAAACAGTTGTGTTAGGGAATATTTTCCTTTCGAAAATAAAGACCCCAAACTGCAGGTGCCTGGAGCTAGGACCTGCAATGTTCTTCCAGCCACCCCTTTAACCTCACAGACACCTACTAACACTATTTAGCTGCACTGTTCACTGAGAAAGAGTTGGATAATTAGTTTCTCTGTTTAGACCAGACTTAATGTATACATACTAACACTGACAGAGAGTGTGCCCAGTACATGTCCTCATGGAGGACAACGGGACATCAGTCCCAATGTCCGTGCACCACTAGGGCTAGCACACGGCAGGCACTCATTAGATGGCTGCACTACATGAAGTGAAGTGTCTGAGAAATTGTAAATACAAAATGTAGGAGTTTAGCAGCCTAGCAGTTTGCATGGAGATACCTCATACAGCTGCAGGCAGATGGCGTCGATGAAGCCGACCTGCATACTTGGGATCTTGTTCTTCTTCTCCCTGTTCATGAGGTCCTGAAGCATAAACACAGGACAGAGACTCAGACCTGCAGCCATGGAAAGAGCACACTGCCCATCCTGGGCCAGGGGAGGATGGCCTGGTGCTACTCACCACCTCCTGATCTGTGCTCCTCTCCTTAGCTGTCCAGCCTCCTAACCTGTGCCAGCCTCTGCACTGCTCGCGGTAGCACCATCAGGAAGACTTGATCCTCAGCCTTGTCTGTCCTGGGGGGGACCTTTTCACATCACCCAGAACTGATCACTACCCTAGAGCTGACTACTCCTAGAACTGATACTACCAAAGAGCTGACCACTCTTAGATCTATGCCTAAAGCTGACACTGCCCTAGAGCTGACACTGCCCTAGAGCTGACCACCACTCCTAGAGCTGGTACTGTTCTAGAGCTGACATTGCCTGAGAGCTGACACTGCCCTAGAGGTGACACTGTCCTAGAGCTGACCACTGACTTCCAGCCAACCACCGACCTAACTTTCATTGTTGATTTAGGACCAAATGCTGACGTCTATTTGGAAGACATGCAGACTGTGAACTGTGTCCTGCTGTGGATCTAACACATTCTCTGTGGGTGGCACTGAGGCTACAGTTAGTACAACTCAGGCCATGAGCTCCTGAGAAAGGCTCTGCAGGTGCCACTGCTGCTTTGCCCAAGAGCTAGTGACGAGACCAGGTGAACCAGCATGGGAAGCACTGCATCTGTCTGGGGCTTTAAGTCAAGCACATCCTTCCTCGCTGTCACCACCACCCTACCTACAAAGATTTTCTGCAAAGATTCTGAGCTTCAAACAGTTCACCTCACACTGCACAACTAGGAGAGATGCGTGAGACACAGCCTGGGTCTCTGTTAACCATGGTCCATTTTACCCTGGGCCCATTGGAATTGGGAAAAAAAAGACTCTATGCTTCATCTGCAGGAAAAGTCATTCCAAATGGTTAAGGGGAATCTTTTTCTTGTATTTGAGATTCATACCCTATGCAAAAGGAAATCTGTATTTAAAAAAAAACAACCTTCAAAATCCATGTGCCTTTCTGGGAATTCATTCTAACAAGATGATGAACATGCTCAGCAACACAGATGCTTATCATGGTGCTGTGTGGAATGGTGAACCCCAACAAGGGAAGTGGGTAAGTGATGGTTAGATCTGTTTTATGTAACCACGATAAATAATATATAGAGGGTGGCATCATTAGAATGAAAAGTGACTGATGATACTTAAATGGAAAAAGCAAATTATGAAAAAGTAGGTATAACAGGATGGGAAACAGAATGAGAAGAAGCTGTGTTCCTAAGGAAGACCTCACTGATACGTAAAAAGAAGTTTATACTACAAAAGCATTTGAGTAATTATTTGAATGATTTCTAGCCATGGGCCTTATACTCACCGCAGGCTCTATGTTGAGTTCTCTTCTCTCTTTGTCTCCTTGGTCAAAAAATTCTGCCGCCACAAGCTCTGCGATCTGAAATAAGATAGCACAGGGTGTGCTAGTTATAGCCTTTTCTCTGAAAGAGACTGAATGAAGTTCTAAATCTCCAAAGTTCAATGGCTCTTTGGAGTTTCATATAAACAGCATTAGACTTTTTATCGGTTTTTCAAATGTTGATAGTTTATATAAGTAGAACAAAGAAGTTTCTGTATTTTTGACAGAAATCTTAGAAGTTACAACTGCGGATTCGAATCCAAGATGGCGGCATAGGTAAACACCTACATTGCTGCCTCGCACAACAATTTCAAAACTACAACTAAAAGACAGAACGGACATCATCCAGAACCACAGGAAAGCTGGCTGAGTGGAAGTTCTGCAACTAGAGGGAAAGAGAGAGGCTCACGGAAACCCAGAGGAGCTGCAAAAAGCTGAGGTACAGAGACGCACACGAGGAGAGAGCGGGTGCCGCAGAACCTGGCTGGCTTTCTCTGGCGGGAGGGAAACGGAGACTCTCAAAGGCATTGAACCCCTTATCCTACGACACTAAACCCCAGATCCAGCCGAAACTCATACGGGGGGAGTTTGGACTGTGAAAAGGGAGAAGTGCACGGAAATTTAGGGGAGTGGCAAAAGATCAAAGGCCTGGTGGCGCGCACGGCACTGCGCGTAGGACACACTGCTGATTGTGCCGCAGGCTTTCGCGAGTGGGCGGGAGACAGACCCTCCCAACTGTGCCACTTCTAACTTCACTAAACCCCTGTTTCGGACAAAACCATGGAGACCTAGACTTGTGTGGTCCTGGTGCGCAGGGGAGCTGGAAAGGCAGCGGTTAGAGGCACTGCGGATGCGCACAAGGACCGCTCCAGCCATTACCCAGTCACTTGAGACTCAGGGGCCGTGGAGGGCGGGGCCGACTGGAAGGCAAGGCAGTCCCTTAAGCCCTGAGACTCCACCCATCCCAAGCTCAACAGAGGCTTCTGCGGCTTTGCACGTCTGGTAACATAAAGCTGAATTCAACACAGAAGTTTTCCCCCGGCATAGGGAAAATGCTGAGACAAGGGAAGGGATCACAAACAAAAGAAATGGAGGAAAAAAAAAAAACGACTGGATATAGAGTTCAAAACCACGCTTATAAGGTTTTTTAAGAATATGCTAGAAAAGATGGATAAATTTAGTGAGACCCAAGAGGAGATGAAAAAGGTCCAACTAAAGATGAAAAAAGACCAACTAGAAATTAAACATACACTGACTGAAATAAAAACTATTATACAGAGTCCTAACAGCAGACTAGAGAAAGGCAAGGATCAAGTCAAAAATTTGAAATATAAAGAAGCAGAAAACATTCAACTGGAAAAGCAAGAAGAGAAAAGAATCCAAAAATGTGAAGATAATGTAAGGAGCCTCTGGGACAGCTTCAAGCGTACCAACATCAGAATTGTGGGGGTGCCAGAAGAAGAGAGAGAGCAAGATACTGAAAATCTATTTAAAGAAATAATGACTGAAAACTTCCCACATCTGGTAAAAGAAATAGACTTACAAGTCCAGGAAGCACACAGAACCCCAAATAAAAGGAATCCAAAGAGGACCACACCGAGACACATCATAATTAAAATACCAAGAGCAAAAGACAAAGAGAGAATATTAAAAGCAGCAAGAGAAAAACAGTTCATTACCCACAAGGGAGAACCCATACGACTGTCAGCTGATTTCTCAATAGAAACGATGCAGGCCAGATGGGAGTGGCAAGAAATATTCAACGTGATGAACAGGAAGAACCTACAACCAAGAATAATCTATCCAGCAAAGCTATCATTCAGAATTGAAGGGCAGATAAAGACCTTCACAAAGAAGAAAAAGCTAAAGGAGTTCATCAACTCCAAACCAGTATTATATGAAATGCTGAAAGGTACTCTTTTAGAAGAGGAAGAAGAAAAAGGTAAAAGACAAAAAATTATGAACAACAAATACATATCTATCAACAAGTGAATCTAAAAATTAACTGAATTAAAGATTTGATCAACAGTATAAACTGGTGAATATAATAGAATCAGGAGCACAGAAAGGGAGTAGACTGATAATTCTCAGGAGGACAAAAATCATAAAGCATCAAACAGACTGTGAAATTACAGCAGAAAGATTAAAGTTAGGTGAGGTAGATAAGTGATCAATCAAAGGACTTGTATGCATGCATATAAGCATAACCAATGATCACAGACACTGGGGGTCGGGTATGCCTGAGAGGGAGGGGGGCAATGGGGAGATATGTATAAAAAATTAATAAAAATTAATAAAAAAAAAGTTACAACTGCATTTTCAATTCTTTCCAAATACAAGTCACCAATATAAGGACAAATAATACATAAAATATAGGCTCGAAATCAATTGAAAAGAAGAAAATACAAATATTTTATATTGTATTATTAAAAAAGGGTAATCCTACTTAGTTGCACAGTTTTATATACTAAAACACCAAGGAGGCTTTTAAAATGTGTCAATGTGGTGAGAAACAAAGATGGCAGCATAGGTGAACACCTAAACTGCTGCCTCGCACAGCAATTTCAAAACTACAGCTAAAAGACAGAACGGACATCATCCAGAACCACAGGAAAGCTGACTGAGTGGAAATTCTACAACTAGAGGGCAAGAGAGGGGCTCAGGGAGACCCAGAGGAGCTGCAAAAAGCTGAGGAACAGAGACACATCCGTGGAGAGGACAGGCAGCAGAGTGCCTGGCTGGCTTCCTCTAGTGGGAGGGAGATGGAAACTCCCAACTGCACTGAACCCCAGTTTTGACTGCACTGAACCCAGTTCTGGGCAAGACTCATACAGGGGGAGTCTGGACTGTTGGGAAAAGGGAGGACTGCACTGAAACTCAGGGGAGCCATGAAAGGCAGAGCTCTGGAGGTACGCTCATGAGTACTCGCAGAGAGACTGACTTCTGAGTGTACTGCTGGCTTTCTCTAGCGGGAGAAAGACGGAACCTCCCATGTGCACTGAACTCCAGTTCCGAGTGCACTGAACCCCATGGGGACCCAGACTCATATGGGTCCCAGGAGCACACAGAAACTCAGGGGAGCTGCGAAAGGCAGAGGTCTGGAGGCACACATGTGAATGTGCACAGAGAGGGCTGCAGTGATTACCAAGGGACATTGAGACCCAGGAGCCTCACAAGGCAGGGCTGAGTAGAAAGCCAAGGCTGTCTGCTCAGCCCTGAGACTCTGCCCCATCAAAGCTGAGTACAGAGGCTTTTGCAATTTTGCAAGTCTTGTCTCATAAGGCTGACTCCAGCATAGAAGTTCTACCAGCATAGACACAGTGATCCTCACAGCCAATTGGCCTAGAGGTCAATTCCCCCCAGTGATACCAACAACAATTAAGACTTAACTACAACAAGGCTGTATACACAGTCCACAAAGAGGTGCACCAAGAGTGTCCACCTCAGGTAACTGGAGAGGCGGAGCTACTGGGCTATATAGGACACCTAGCACACAAAGCTACTCAACCAACTCAGGGAAGCAGCGAAAATGGAGACAAAGAAACAGATCACAAATGAAAGAAATGGAGGAAAACAAATGACTTTATATAGAGTTCAAAACCACGGTTATAAGGTTTTTCAAGAATTTCCTAGAAAATGTGGATAAATTTAGCAAGACCCTCGAGGATATGAAAAAGGACCAACTAGAATTAAACATACACTGACTAAAATAAAAAATATTATACAGAGACCTAACAGCAGACTAGAGGAACACAAGAATCAACTCAAAGATTTGAAATACAAAGAAGAAGAAAACACACAACTGAAAAAACAAAAAGAAAAAAGAATAAAAAATATGAAGATAGTGTAAGGAGCCTCTGGGACAACTTCAAGCGTACCAACATCAGAATTATGGGGGTGCCAGAAGAAGAGAGAGAGCAAGATACTGAAAACCTATTTGAAGAAATAATGATCGAAAACTACCCCCACCTGGTGAAAGAAATAGACTTACAAGTCCAGAAAGTGCACAGAACCCCAAACAAAAGAAATCCAAAGAGGACCACACCAAGACAAAGCATAATTAAAATGCCAAGAGCAAAAGACAAAGAGAGAATATTAAAAGCAGCAAGAGAAAAACAGTTAATTACCTACAAGGGAGCACTCATACGATTTGTCAGCTGATTTCTCAACAGAAACGATGCAGGCCAGATGGGAGTGGCAATAAATATTCAAAGTGATAAACAGCAAGAACCTACAACCAAGATTACCCAGCAAAGCTATCATTCAGAATTGAAGGTCATATAAAGAGCTTCACAGATAAGAAAAAACTAAAGGAGTTCATCAGCACCAAACCAGTATTACATGAAATGCTGAAAGGAATTAGCATTAAGAGGAAGAAGAAGAAAAAGGTAAGAATAAAAATTATGAACCACAAATACCTATCTATCAACAAGTGAATCTAAAAATCAAGTGAATAAAAAAATCTGATGAATAGAACAAACTGGTGAATATAATAGAATCAGGACATAGAAAGGAAATGGACTGATAATTCTCAGGGGGAAAGGGGTGAGGGGTGCGGGAAGAGACTGGACAAAAATCATACACCTATGGATGAGGACAATGAGGGAGAAGTAAGGATAGAGGCTGGGGTGGGAACTGGGTGGAGGGGAGCAATGAGGGGAAAAAGAGGAACAATTGCAATGTGAACAATAAAGATTTATTAAATTAAAACAATAAAAAATAAAATATGTCAATGTTATAAACTATAGAGTTAGGAGTATTTATGATGTATAAGTACATGATAAAATATTGATAAAAATACTAAGTTATGAATTTTGCAAACAGAATATTACTTGTACCTTTCAAGACCTGTATATCCATTCCTAACACCTACTACATTCTCACAACTATGCCCTAAATTTTGTGTAATTCATTTGTTTATTATGTTACCATATGTGTATAGGCATTGAAAAATAAATTGTTTTTGAAATATATATGATTTTTAATCTAAAAAAAAAAGGTAATAAAATCGGTCAGACCTACAGCTTTCAAACACATCAGTACACTTAGGACCAGGCAGGAACGGAAACGAAACTTTATCGGATTTGCTTTAAATTGTGCTGGTCACCAAGGCCGAAGTCTGCAACACTACATGGAGAAAGCCGCCGTCAGTCACTTCAACTGTAGCTCTGAGTGGGGAAATGCAGGGAGCCCATCTGGGAGTGCAATCAGGAGGCATCAGCCTTGGTTACGTGGGGTGTGAATACACACCAGGCAGGTGAGCACTTTGCATTCCATTCATAGGTCTGTGAGCTTCATCTCCCAGGCCCCCCTTCACCCCTCTCTCTAAGCACTTCCCTTACGATTTCTGTGGTTGTTCTTGTTGAATATGCTGGGTTTTGCCTCCTGCAGTTCTCACTGCCTAGGTTTTGCTGACCGCATCTAGATGCCCTGTTTCTGTCACTGGTGATGAGAGCTGGAGCCATGCTGAGATTGAGATGGCATCTTTCTAATTGCATCTTTGCCAGGATTGCCTCAGAGAAAGCGCCCTTCTGCTGGCTCCTAGTGAAAGTAGGCTCACTCTTTTCCTGACCTTAGCAACCACAGATGACCTCTGTCTACCTCCAGTAAGGTAGGGGCTGCAAAGCTGATAGTCAACCAATCATTCCTTTCTACTTTATTAGTTGGAATACAACGAAGAGAAAGTTAATTAGTTCCCCTAAAGTATCATTGCCATAAAAAAGCAGGAGGAATGCTTGACTTCCACTTTCATTATCATTTTAAAACTAACTTGGTTCTCCCAAAGCATCGCCAAAGATGACAAGGCGAGGTTTTGTTTCCTTACCTTGATTATTACTTTGAACTCTGAAATTTAAATTTATTTAATGTATCCTGATCTCTCATGATGCTCAGATTGTCTCCTTTTGGCCAGTGGGCGCTCAGGGAGCAGCTTCTCTGAACCCTCTCAGCCTGTGTTACTTCCTCGCTCCTTGCTGCTCTAGGCTCACCTGGTTGTCTCCTGCTTCAGCCCCACGAGCAGCCATTTCTCTCCAGAATCCACGCTCCTCTCCAGGGAGGTGCTCAGAAACCTCAGTGGCACCAGGTTTGCTCATTAACCACAGTGACACCTGTGTAAGCCCTGCAAGGGGTGGAGCTGGGCATAGCACAGGTTCCTACAACCTCTCATTCCTGGCAGCAGCATCCCACCCTGACCTTGTCCATGATCTTCATCACCTCTTACTACCAAATCCTACTTCTCAACACCCCATGGACTTTCTTACCTGCTTCTACCCATATCACCTACAATAACGACACAGTATCACACTAACGACACCACCCCTGAGAGCAGATTCCAGGACTTGTTTAAATGATGCTGTTGTTTTGAAGGGCATCCTACTAGAGATACATGGTCTTGGTTATTGCGCTAATGTCACCTGAAATGCAACAGTCCCCTAAGTGTAGTTTCACAACCCAAATTAGGTTCATTTCATGTTACTTGCAAGGCTGAGTGATGTTCAAAATTCAATTCTATACAATAAAAGCCTAATATGATAAATGCCTGGTCTCCTAGTCAACCAATCAAAGTAGAATATGCTAATGATATACTAAGGCCACTCAACCACTTGCTATGAGGTGCACTGACCACCAGATGACAGATACTCTGACCAGTAGGTTAGCTTGCTGCTGGGGTCCAGCTTATCGGGACTGAGCGAGAAGGGCTGGACATACCCTGAAACCCTCCTGTGGTCCCTCCCTGGCTGGCCAAACTCCAGCCTCCCTCCCCGGCCCTGATCCTGCACCCGTGGGGTCCCTCGGCCTGGCACCCTCTCCCAATCCAGGACCCCTGGGGGGATGTCAGAGGGCTAGATGTCAGAGGGACTCCACTGGCTCACAAATTCATGCACCGGGCCTCTAGTTTTATTTTATAATTATAAGCACTATTTATATGGTTCCAAAGTTAAATCTACAAAACAAGCCCAGCGAAGCAGCTCTGACTGGCATCTCTGGTCCTCACTCCTCTTCCCTCCTTAAGTTGCCTTATGGTTAATCCTTCTGTTTGTTATTTTTTTCTCACATAAAATGCACCCTTTGTAATCACTCCATGATGGTTACAGATGATGCTCAATTCCTTTGCCAGCCACATGGAACTCGTGGTGTAAAGCCCTCAGCTTACTAGTCAGTACCTAGGGATGAACTCTGGGCTAGTTCCCGTCTCTGCTATTGCACATAGCACCAAAATGAATAACTTTGTGTGAATAACTTTTTATATTCTTGCTAGTATATTTCCAGGATAAGAGTCCTAGAAGCAATTGTAAGTGACTATGTGTATTTCTACACTCCCGAACCGTTACAGTAATTTGCATTACTTGTCTTCCCAGAGTGTCCCCAACAGAGAACCTTGTAAAAGTTTTGCATTTTTGATAATTGGATGATTGGGAAAAGGTATTTCAGTGGTGTTTTTAATGATGTAGAATTTACATACTGTGCATTGCATAGGTCATAGGCACACACTTCAACCTATTGACATGCATATAACCACCTCTCTCTCTCTCTCTCTCTCTCTCTCTCTCTCTCTCTCTCTCTCTCTCTCACACACACACACACACACACACACACACACACACACACACACAGTAGTCACTCAGGTTCAGAATATTCCCACCATCCCAGACGGGCCTTGTGACCCTGTCCAGGCCTTCCCTGCCCTTTTTTCCATCTCCTCACAACCACTATTTTAAATTATTCCACCAAAGGTTAGTTTTGTCTATTCTAGAACTTCATAGAAATGGTCTCACAACATGCGTGTTTAGTGTCTGGCTCCCTTTGCTCAGTGGAGTGTTGATGAGACCAACCTCGTTCTGCATGAATCAAAGGCCACTTGCTATAACTGAGCATGTATGAACACACTGCAGCATGTTGATCCTTCTCCTGATGAGAGACGCTGGGGTTGACTTCAGCTTCTGATTATTGAGACTAAAGCTGCTATGATATTCTGGATGGGTATTTTTGTATGTATTGGCATAATTTTAATTTGCATTTTTCTTTATGATTGAGGTTCTGAGAACCTCTTCAAATGAGTAAGAGCCATTCACATTTCCTGTTCTATCTATCTGCTCTTTGTGAAATCTTTGGACCATTTATCTGTGGTGCTATTAGCCTTTTTCTACTTTATTTATTTTTTATTTTTAAAACATATTTTTATTGAATTCAGACAGGAATGGAGAGGGAGAGAGAGATAGAAACATCACTGATTGGCTGCCTCCTGCACGCCCCCTACTGGGGATAGAGCCCACAACCTGGGCATGTGCTCTTGACTGAAATTGAACCTGGGACCCTTCAGTCTGCAGGCTGACACTCTATCCACTGAGCAACACTGGCTAGGGCTCTTCTTTGTTTTTCAGAAGTTCTTTAATATTAGCGATATTAAATATTTATCAGAAAAAAAGTTGCAAATATTTTTATCAGTGTATCATGGTCTTTTGCCATGCAGAAGTTTTCTTAACGTTTCCATTTTTATGGAATCAAATGAATTCGTCTTTTCCTGAAATGCTTTTGCATGTTGAGCCACAGTCATGAAGGTCTTCTCATTCTTGGGCCACAGAAGACTCCACAGTGTTCTTATTTAGCACTTACTGGTCACACAGCCTATTGGTCACTCAGCTTACTGTGACACATCCTACTGTGATACGGTCTACTGGTCACATATACTGTTTGAGATGATCAGACTTCAGTAGGGCCCACCACACAAGCTGCTCTCTTCACACAATAGAGGTTAAAATCCATCAAACCAGCTTGATTCTCTGCACTGAGCTCTCAGCTCCACGTGGAGTTTACCTTTGCAGACTGGATCCAACTTTGCCTCTCACTATCTGGCTGTGGAGATGGGAAAGGAATCCTCATATTATTTAAGTCTGCCCTTGCCCTGTTATTGTAAATGCCACCTCTAGCGAGTGTTCTATGCAGTGTCTAATGTTTTACGGACTCTGTGTCTGTCACCCTCACCACCTGCTTTGATTACAGAGGTCTTACAGTGTTGCTTTGTAGGTCTGGACCCAACCTCACCGCTCTACCTCCCCAGGTCTGATGTGGAAGAACAAAAAGGAAATGAAAATGCCAATCTTTCCCTGTTGCACTATTAAAGGGACGCACTAAAGCCATCACTAAGTGAACAGAAGTGGTACTTACCAAAGTCAAACTTACCAACCGCTAGGTGTCGCCCTCCTTCACATACCTCCCGTGTATCCTAAGTGCTAATGAATCTTCCATGTAGAAAACTTATGTCCAACTGCCTGCTTTTTATGCCATTTAAAAATGACATCATAATGTCCACAAATACGCCAGAAGCTGCCTTGCAGAGTGAAGACATTCCTTACTTTGATTTTTAAGGATTATGTTCATGTCACTAAGCAACATACCCGTTGCTGAATGGGCCAGGGCTTTGTGATGGCAGAGAGGTCGCACGCCGTCATCAGCATCGCCCTGCAAGGGGGAGGGGAGAGAAGCCCGGCGGCCCTGTTACCTCTGAGCAGCATCTGCCCTCAGCAACAGCTCCCAGGGCCAAGCTAAGTCAAAACCCTCTCACCTGGGAACGGCAGTTATAGAGATGAAAAAACAGGTTTACACAGAAATGTGACTGATCACGGGAATCAGAGGGTAACTGTTTTGGTTACTCAGTAAACCACTGAAATTTGCCCTAAAACAACCCCCATTAACTCAAGACAGCAAAGGAAAGAAGTCATAGGCCTTTGGGAAAAACCTGCCCCTTCCATCATTCTTTCCACCATGGTATTCTCAGTGACCACCTGATGAAAACACACTGATTACTAATGATTAGCCATTCAATGGCAACAATCCTACAGTAACACAGCCCACTGGCAACACATCACACTGGCAACACCTTCCAATGGCAACACACCCCACTGTAACACAGCTTACTGGTCACACAGCCTACTGATAATACAGCCTACTATAACAATCCTACTATAACACAGCCTACTGTAACACAACCTACTGGTCACACAGCTTACTATAACAATCCTACTGTAACACAGCCTACTGTAACACAACCTACTGGTCACACAACCTACTGGTCACAGAGCCTACTGTGACACAGCCTACTGTGACACAGCCTAGTGTGACACAGCCTACTGTAACACAGCCTACTGGTCACACAGTCTACTGGTCACACAGCCTATTAGTCACACAGCCTACTGACTACACAGTATACTGTGACACAGCCTACTGTGACACACCATGTTTGAAGGGACAGGCAGGATGGCATCACTGTGGTACAGAGTTCTCAGGGTGCAGGGCCAGAGCACATGTTGCTCGGGGACTGGCTAAAGTGCCTCCCTACTGGTCACACAGCCTACTGTAACACACCCTATTGGTCACACAACCTACTGTAACACAGCCTACTGTAAAAGCCCTGTGAGAGCAAGACTGTGGTGGGTCATCCTAATTCATACACACAGTGACTTTAAACTATTGGTCAGTGTCTGCTGGAGTAATGACAGGACGTCGGTTTTGGTCCTGTTAGAGAAGGACCACGCTGGCCCTAGGGTGTGGGAGCAGGCACTCCAGGATCCAGGTGTGGGCCTCCCTCTTGAAAATGGTGCCGTCTTCAGCACAGTGTCCGATCCAGACATCTACACTTCATCCTTTGGATTTGTTTGAAAGGACAGGCAGGATGGCATCGCTGCAGCACAGAGCACTCAGGGTACAGGGCCGGAGCCCATGCTGCTCGGGGATCCCTAATCCCACCGCATCAGCTCTCATGGTAACACTCCCGAGAACTGAGCGCACAGGGAGTTCCCTGGTGGCTTACACCACTGCAGGGACTTCTGCGGGGCCTGCCACACAAGCTGCTCCCCAAACAGCACTCTGCACCTAGACACTGAATCCCAGTTTGCGAAGTGAAAGGTGCAGGAGTGACAGTGAATGGCCTCTGAGACCTTCAGGCCACAGGGAGGAGAACTGAGCAGTGAACACCGAGGCATAGGCTCGGCTGTGCATGGATTTGTGTTTTGTTATGGAGAAGAGCTGGTGGGTGCTCACCAAGCACAATGGCATCTCTATACTTTCCTGAAGTACTTCTCTGAACCACAATCTGTCAAGACTACAGGACAGACAGCTGGGACTGTGGACTGTGGCTTCATAATTTCCATCTTCATGCTCAGTGCTAACTATCTATTCCAAGAAATGCACTGTCCCTAGTATTGCTCTGTCTTATTATTGATTCTGTTCTTTCTCATGGAGAAAACTCTTGCCCCGCAACGGCAGCCAGGATAGGACCCAGAGCTGGAGGACCAGCGCGGGGGTCAGCTGAGGGAAACACATCTGGGCAGGTCCAGTCCAACCCTGTGGCTCTGCCATCGTCCTTCAAGAGCAGTGGACACCTCACCACCAGCTCCTTACTCCCATGTCTTTAGGGTGCTACTTGCAGCTCTCTCATGCTCAAATCTGGGATTCGAACACGGAAGCCCTAGAGACAAGTGCTGATGCCTTATCACATTCTAATGCCCCCTGCAGAGCAAAGGCCCGGTTCCTTCACTTGACTATACAAACACATTTCTTTTTGTTGAATATTCACGTCCCGCCCTTGGTCCAATGCTGGTAATTCTCCCAGCCTCTAGGTTACCAGGTTGTGATAAATGATTGCCACATAACCTGACACTAATCACATGAACCGGAAGCCAGACCTCAGCACAAAGGCAGATGGAAGGCCACTTACAGAAACAGCTCCTTCTGGTGCGGGTCTCCTAAGTTGAATTGGTTTTTTCTTATAAGTTCAAAAAACTCTCCTCGCCTCCTTGGAAAGAAAGAAAAAGAGTTGGTCTTTATGAGGAGACCCTAGGTCTTATCTTATCCCTTTGGTCTACAAAGAATAGTGGGCTCATTTTAGGGGGTTGGGGGGGAAATATCCAATGGATTTTATCCATCTTAGAAAAATTGTGAATACCTCCCTTTTCCTCCTTCTAGAATCTTCTTTGGGTGAAGCATCGAATCTCACCTGTGTAGATCACAGATACTGGTAATCTCATTCCTAAACACAACTTCACGAAAGTGAAACGGGCTGGCCAGCATGGCTCAGTAGTTGAGAGTTGACCTATGAACCAGGAGGTCAGGGTTCAATTCCCAGTTGGGGCACATGCCTGGGTTACAGGCTCTATCCCCAGTGGGGGGCATGCAGGAGGCAGCCAATCAATGATTCCCTTTCATTATTGATGTTTCTATTGCTCTCTCCCTCTCCCTTCCTCTCTGAAAAAATAAAATAAAATAAAGTATATAAAAAAAGAGAGATGATGTGAGTTAAAATGGGATTTGGAGAATGATTTAAGGCATTTAAAATGTATGGTGAAGAAGATCGTTATGATTTCAGTTTAATTTCATATAATGCATCTATATTATAAAGTAGGGTAAAAAGAAAAAAGATCATTAACAAGAGTTCTATGTCAGTGTAAAGCTGTGAACTGCTTCTGAAGCAAAGAAAGATTGAAAACACCGGGGAGGGAGTGCCTTCGGTGCCTGGCACTGTTGGCATCTCAGGAAGCCATGATACCAGAGACACCAGGAAAGCAGAGAACTTATGGAACAGAATGGACGGCCTGTTACTGAAAATCAACAAGGAAACGCCGGTTCCAGAGAGACCCGTGGCCTGGGAAGGTAGGAGGCATGTGGTTACAGATGTTTGCTAATTTTTAGTTATGTGGTCATCTTTACTCCACCATCACGTTGAACCAGCTGAAATGTATTCAGTTCTCTATTGTCCTGGCTGAGTTTAAAGTGCTCCCCAATCAAGGAAGCAGACACGCCAGCAGCAGCTCCCTTTAGGTGTACACGCTCCTGTGTTTGCTCTGTTTGTGCTTACTTTTCATCAATGGCCTATGTACAGGCGTGACTCCCCGTGTGGGGGAGAGAGGCCACGTGTCCAGGGAAATCACGTGAGTGGGACCATCTTCTCCCCTCACTGCCACATGCCACACAGACTATGGTCCCGTGTACAAACCATAGCCTGCCCATGCAGCGCACGCACATATCACCCACGAATGCGCACTACATCCTGGGTCAGTAATGTCCAAGTTCTACATTTCCTCCTCTAAGAATTGCACACAATCTAGATGTGTCCCCATGTGGAACAAGGCAAACTATTCCCACACCCACTCATTGCAGGGCATTCATGAGACTTACTTAATGTACAGGGCCAGGTCTGTGGCCAGAATCGCCTGTTTGATGATCTTCAATGCGGTCTTATACTCCTCGATGGAGAGGCTGCTGAGGATCTGGTTCCCCTTCACAAGAGAAGAAAACCACCATCAGCACTCCACAGGAGCACCCCACAAGACTCAGTGGAAAATGCGGTCACAGATAAACCACGGGCCTGGGTTTTGGAGTCGTACACATGGACCACCTGCTGCCTGAGAGTGAATGCCTGATGCTACGCTGATCCTCCACTCCCAGGGCCTGGTCTCCTAGGAAACTCCAGCTTACTGCTGGTGCCCCACCTCCTGTGCCTGTCTGCCAACTGCCCATACTCCCGGCCTCCCTCCAGCCTAAACACCAACTACCTAGCTATGGGCAGTTTACTTACTATATTTCCAAATGCAAGTGAAGTTTGAAAACTCAAAGCCACATTAATGAAGAATGGAATGGTGAAACTTCAGAACAATTGATGACTAACCAATTTTTTCTCTATGGCTTTTGTAATAAATCCAGTAACACTGGGCACACATTTATGTAATTTTAACAATATCAAGAGCACTGCGTATTCCTGGTGGGAAGAACGCACAGTGTGAAACCAAGAAGGACTCTTTAAAAGGGGCTGATCCCCAGGCAAACACTCCATCATTGTCACTACATAACCATTGTGTACTGTGTGCCTGGAATTTAAAACAAATCTGTCATCCTGAATTGAGTAAAACGTGTCTTGGTTCTCAGAATAAACTCAACATCTGCACGGGAGAGAGGCATGGCTTCTAAGTCCCAGGGCTGAGGGAAACCAGTGGCTCAGGACTGGGACCCGGGGCAGCAGATGCTTCTGAACATGGGGAACTTGGAGGTGCTGGTCCCGGACAAGACCTTCGTTTAGCAGAGAGCTGAAGGCTGAAATCAGGCATATACCTAACTGACGAATCTGGGATTATAACCATAATCATTACTTTTAAAAAGCAAATAATTTTAAATTCTGGGCTGAACAGAAAACTGTTCAGAAAATATTTTCTGATACTTTCATTTAGTGTAAGGTCAAACCACTTCTGGGGAAAAGGCGCTGTCTAAATGGAAATGTCTCTGGTGCTATATGTCTATTCCCCTTCCCCAGGCAAAAGCTGTAAAGCCCTACATGGGGGGGCTTCTAAGAACAAAGTGTGCGATGGGGGTCTGCCTGGAGGCGGGGAACCTGCTATAGGAGGATGTCCTGAGCACTGGCTGCTCACGGCAGCTATAACTCATGCTTCTTACTGTAATGTCATGCATTCACACAACAGATCATGTGAGTAACAGAGGAATCAGAATAAGAAAATAAAAAGTATTAACTCAGCAAAAACAACCATTACTAACAAGTCAGTATATGTGTCCTCAAGCTTACTTCCCTCCATATATGTCTAGCATAGCATTGTCATACGCCTTCTCACACTGATAAACATCCATCGCCACCAGGCTGTTGAACAGCTCATCCCTTAACAATTTGTTCATGGTCAGAAGTTTTAGTAAAAAGAGGAAAAAGTTCTTGAGTGCTATATCACTCACTTAATTTTACCAAAAAAAGCAGAATTAACGGAGAGCCAGCAAACACCAGCTTTGCTTGCCTCTAGTTTGGAACAATGTGGAATAATGAAGTGAGGAGAGTAAGCAGACCCCTTATTGGGCAGCTGACACTTAGGGTGTACATGGGAGAGGCTGTGGGGAACTCGGCCTTCCTTACCCAAAAAAGAATGATGCACACCCGAGAATTATGATCCTGGGCATGAACCAAACACTTAAAGCACCCCCGTGTTTACACAGCCTCCCTCCGGCAGCCACATGCCAGGCCTTACCGGACTGTTGAGGACCATCAAGCACTGGTCGAAGTGGTGGTGCTCCAAGGTTGAGTGGCAGTACAGCTGGGCCAGCGGGTGCTCACTCCTGCAGAGGAGTCGCAAAGAGAGGACTTAGAGAGGACGGTTAAGGGCCACATGGACTGGGCTGTCGCTCTCTTCTTATTGGCTACCTAAAAAAGAGGCTAAAATCTATAAAACAAACCACTCTCTCCTTTGGCTGGGAAAAGAGGGAGGTCATCTCTGGGAAATATGTATAAAGTGTCAGATTGCTCTCAAAGGCTGGTTCAAACTGAAAAATCCCATCAACTTTAGTACCAAGGACAAAGTACTAATTTCTAAGTCCCAGGGCTGAGGGAAACCAGTGGCTCAGGTCTGGGACCCGGGGCAGCAGATGCTTCTGAACATGGGGAACTTGGAGGTGCCGGGCCCGGACACAAGAGAAGATCCCTGAATCTCTTAGCAATAATCGTTTTCAATACTCTAATTCGTTTAGAATCTGAAACAAATGTTCACGCGGCCTTTCCTGAGAAAGAAGGCTAAAGGCCAAGCCCCCCTCGTGCCTCAGGAAAGAACTGTCTGAGAGGACCTGGTGAGGGTGCCAGATAGAAGGCAAGGGGGGAGTCTATTCCCCATGGGGACCCAGCAGGCCAGGGAGCTTGCTAGACTGAACTCGACTAGAGAGGTGACTAGCTGAGGGAGGGGAGGAAGGATCCTGTACTCAGTTTATCACATGTAACAGATGGTCACAAATCAAGTTCCAAAGCGTTGACCAGCACATTGGTCGGATTTCTCATGACTGTTTCATGTGAGCTGAGAGCACAGTGGCCACTGTTCTATGAGGAAAAGCCCAGGTTCCTGCACGTCTCTGAACTCAAGGGGCGGCACAGAAGTTTATGAATAAGTACCACAGGGTCAGAGAACACACAGTCCTATTTCCTTATATGAGCATATGAATCACTCTGTTACTCTGCTGCTAATTCATAGAAGACAGAGAAGCTCCTGAAGATCGAAGAACTGTGACAGAGGAAACAAGTGAGCAGAGTGAGAGAAGCATAGGGAAAGCATGCACAGTCGAGTGAAGATTACACTTTCTATTGCTTCATCTACCATCCATAGGGCTGCCTAAACAGGCTATTGGGGCTTGTTCCCTGTTAGCTCCTGCCTGCTGCCTGCTTTGCCCCTCCCATCCTTAGTTAGTGGTCCTGTGGGTGGATGTTGCACCCATCCTTGGGCAATGGACGGAGTCAAATGGGCAGACATGTGGATTTATGTGGCCTCTGACCCTGGTTCTTTGGCCTCTTGGGGTTCAGAGATTGTCTCTTTTCACACATTCTCTTCTTGAGCACCACAGCCTCCAGGTGTCCCTGGTACAGGCCTTGGCTACCTACCACCCCTCCACATGGGATGAGGCAGGGTCCTCACCTCCTTGCTGCCCTTGAAGGATCCTCATGAAACAGCTAAACCCTGCAGAGCACGTGTGCATGCCCGGAGCTGTGAAACACCCATATCAGCAATACCTTTGATTGCTGACCCCATCACACAGAAATGGAAGTATGAGGAGGTGAGTAATGGCTGCTCCGGGGTCATATGGCCAGAGAAGAAGCAGGGTTCCGACCTGCAATCGGGCATTTGACTCTAAAGGAACCCTAAGAATTATCACAATCATAGCCACTGAGTGTTGGTGTGAGGACCAATCTAACTCCTATCTATAGAGAGGTCAGAAGAGTCCCAAGTGCACATAATGAGGGTACAATGATGTTGGTTTCTACTCTTATTACATGATTGGCCATGCAGGAATATCAACTGAACTACTGATGTGAGGAACTGAAATACTGGCGGGAGGACCAACTGAACTACTGATGCACGGACTTACTGAACTACTGACAGGAGGATCGATTAAACTACTGACGTGAGGACCTACTGAGCTACTGATGTGAGGACCTACTGAACTACTGGCAGGAGGACTCACTGAGCTACTGAAGAGGACTAACTGAATTGCTGTTATGCTGTTTGAACTTGCATGTTACTCATGTTCATCTCTGTTGCCTCTTGAGCCTCCAGAGATGATCTCATCCTCGTCTAGGAAGCCCCTGCCCACTCTGAACTTCACAGTGGTGATTCCTATGCTGTCTTGGCTGCCCTTTGAATCTCAGAGCCCACATGCCAGCCTGCGACTCCTACTCATTCCTGTCGCTGTGTCACACACAGAGTGGACAAGGCCTGTGGGAAAATCTAGTTTGACATTTTATCTTGATTTCTCTGAATTGTTAATCTTGAAAAAAATCAATTTTATCAATTTACCTCTTCTTAACCCACCCTATTTATAATTTTCTTTTCTTTGCCAAGCTCCTCAACCTTCTCTTTTTCATGGCTGCCTCCAAAGCACACATACCTGCCTGCATACATGCACACATGCCTACACATACATGCATACACCTATACATGCCTGTGCACACCTGCACACACTTACACACATCTGCACACATACCTACACCCACCTGCACACACACAACCACACACCTGCCCACATACCTGTACATAGACCTACACACATCTGCACAGACCTACACACACCTGCATAGACAATTGCACATGCACACACACACTTGAACGCGCACCTGCACACACACCTGCATGCACACTTGCCCACTCTCCAGTTTTCATTTTCATCAGCGGCACCATCTTTATTCCAATTTCTTAGACCAGGAATCATGATTTCCCCTCTTTCCCGCATAGAACTAGCTGTTCACCAGGGAATTAAAATGTCTCTCCTCCAGTCTCTCCCCTGTGTAACCAGGATGTGATTTTCACCATGCACTTGACTGGCTAGCTGAACTCTGAGGCTCTACTTTCTACCATTTCCCTTGTACCTTCAGACTCTTCCTCCTAAACAATGTCCTCACTTCCTCGTCTGTCCCACCTGAAGGCATCGCAGATGATTAGAGCTCTCCCTCCCATGGCATGTACCTCCTAGCTGCTCATCTCTCAGTTCATCCCTGTCAGCTGTCCCTGGGCAACGGCCACCTCCTGGATTTCTGGAACATTTCATCTATTCTCCTCTCAAATCCTCCCCTTCTCAAGATCTGGGGGAGGGAGGAGAGTGGATGCTGACCACTCCTGTGCTGAGTGGTGCAGCCAAGTCATCCAGTGGCTTGGGACCTCCTCACAATGATCCCCCTGTGTCTGAGACGATGGGAACTTGGACACAGGCACCATATCTCACAGCTGTCTCTGCAGATAACACCAGGTCCCCATCATTGGTTCCCACCCACCTGCCTGAAATGTAGGCTCATTTCACTGCCCTACTTTATAAAGCACCAAAGCTGAATCTAACCAAACCAATGACTGATTTCTTACGCTGGCTACTTGCCTAAGGTTCTCTACGTGCCCAGGCGTCACCACCAGCTGTTGCAGCCCCTTGGTGCCCACCACTGCTGGTTTTTAAAATAATTTAAGATCTACGGGAAACCCATTTGTCCTTCTCCCACTACATGGGAGACAGCACATGAGCGAACTTCCTCAACCTAAAGTCTCCCTGCAAACCAGGTCCTCCTACCTGTCTTCCCCACCCAGGAAGGACTCAAAGAATCTGAGAATGAATCAAAACAAGCCTTTGCTAAAAGGGGAAAGAAGACATTTGGGGGACATCTGCAAATAAAGGGTTTTTCCTGAATCTTCCGAGTACCCGTTGTGTGTTTTTCGGTCGCCTGGTAAATTCTGCAACATCGCTTCCAACTGATTTCCGGAAAAGATGATGGAGAAGAATGAACAACAGAAGTCTTGTTTCCTACTGTGCTGCCCCGTGAGGGCGCTTCTCTTTCTGATGTGTTCCTTTCATTTCTGTGCCTCCTGTCATGGTTTGGGGTTTCTTTCTATCTGAGGAGGGGGGACAGCAGACCTTTCAGAAGCTAGTCCTTGGTATGGGAATGTTCATGCTCTTCTCGTCCTCCCAAGAGCAGCGTCACCTCCCCACCACCACCACCACCAGGGACAGAAGAAAGGAACATCCCAGGAGGAGTCAGGGTTCCCCCTGCTCACACCATGGGGATGGAGTAAGAAGTAGAAACCTCTGGCACTCCTTCAAATTCTCACCGACGTTTTCCTGATGTGGGGGGAGTCTCGTTTTCCTGATGTGGGGGGAGTCTCGTGTGGTGAGTGTGAAAGTAGAGGCTGCAATCTATGACTTTCCCAGGGCTTTTTTAAAGAAAGAGAAGATGATGTTTCTCCAGATGTTTTCCCGGGTAATTATTTTTAAGAAATCGAAGGAAAAATAGCCGTGTTCTTCCCTCTCCACAGGGCAGCTCGGGGTCTGACCTGAGCACGAACAGCACATGCTGCCCTGAGACCTTCCAGCCGTGCTCGGGGCGACATCTCTTGGTGGCCTTGTCCCATTTAGTCATGACGGGTCAGCACCACAGCCACACGGCAAAGCACCAACCTTAGACTTTAAAGAGGGAACAGCCAGGCTAGGCCCCTCGGGCGGAGCTTGCTCTCTCCTCACGTGGAAAGTCAGCAGAGCACGCGGCTGCTATGGCATCATGATTCTTTCTACATTAAGTTGTTTATTTATTCAGATAAAGAAATGTGATTAGAGATTTTCTCGAAATTCCCTCCAGATAGCAGACATCTGGGATTTCCTGAGATCATTCTACCCATTTGTGGGGTCACTTGCATACTTAAAAATGCTCAGTGCTAAGAGGTTTTCCCATTAAAATGTAGGCTTTTTAGATGAAGTTGCTGCAAGAAAATAAAAATGTCATGGTGGCTCAAAAATCTGATGAGAAGTGGGGTTGCTTGCACATCTCACTTGTTATTGCAAATGCCCCTTAAGTGAGGTCCTAAGGGAACCTGAAGCCCTTGTCTATGGGGTTAGTATCTTAGTCTTGAAATTGACTGAAGAGTAGGCTGGTGATGAGAACGCAATCACCAGCATGATTTCTGGGGCCTTTTCACGCTTTGAATGTACCAGGCGTTCCCTGTCGTGATGATGTGTTAGCTCCTGAACCTGCGCCAACCCCATGAGGTGGAAATGCGATCATCTCCATATACAAGTCAGGAAACTGGGGTGCTGAGAGGTGAGCGCCCTTGCCCACAGTCAGGTGGGGACAGTGTGAGAGGAAGGATTTGAATCCAAGTTTGGCCACCAAGCCAGGAGTCCCCAATACTGCGCTGCACCCCGTGTCTTCCCCGAGGCCACAGTCCCATACAAAGTCCTCAGGAGCACTTGCTAAGCACCTGGGATCACGCCAGGCCCTTCCCAAGTATCACACTGTCTATTAGGGTGGAATTTTACCTTTCCTGAACTAGCATTTAAAGTTTTCTATGAACCCCTAATTCAACCTAAAACAAAACTCTTGGTAATTATCTCATGGAATAAGATTCTCAACATAAATATTTTCCCACTTTAGTCCAGAAATGTTACCCACACAGTACTGGACTTGCATTTCTTTTTTCCATTTCCATTAAATAAAACCAGCTGGTGTGGCTCAGTGGTTGAGTGTCGACCTACGAACCAGGAGGTCATGGTCTGATTCCCAGTTAGGGCACAGACCCAGGTTGAGGGCTCAGTCCCCAATGTGGGGTGTGCAAGAGGCAGCCGATCCATGATTCTCTCTCATCATTGGTGTTTCTATCTCTCTCTCCCTCGCCCTTCTTCTCCGAAATCAATAAAAATATCTTTAAATAAAACTAGAGTATGTTATGGGACCTGGACTAACGGATATTTTGGACCTTGACCAATGCAGTTTTGCTGTGGGTTTTGCTTTAAAAAGGACTACCCCACAGTTGAAAAGGATCGCCTGTTGTCTGGTGGGGTGACCACCTCACCGCTGGATGTAGGAGTTGTTCACACCGCGGTGGTCCAGGTCGTGGCTCAGGGCAGCGACCAGCAGGGCCAGCACCTCCAGGTCCGACAGCTTGCTCTGCACAGCGGCACAGAGAGGAGAGAGAGAAAGATCTGTAAGGGTTCGAGGCCACCTCTGTGCAACCTCAGTGCTCACACAACCCTGCTTTAATGTCGCAGGAGGCCCGCTCTACAGAGAAAGAGCTGTACTTCGTGTTCAGAGCAGGGCTAGCACCAACGTCACTTACCCACAAGAGAGGGCGGAAATGCCTCAACAACCACTTGCCCCCACAGTCAATGCCACTCCTTCCTAATGGTCTCCAGATGCATGTGGGATAATCACATGAGCTTTGAATCCCCGGCTTCTCTTGACCTTTAACTCCTACAGATTCTGTGGCTCCCATGCTCTGCCCTCAGGGGCTGTGCTTAAAGGCATAGACAATGAGAGTATTTGGCTAAAGAATACACAAAAGGGGATTAGGGATGAAAAGTTGTCTTTAAAAAGTTACATAATAGCCTGGCTGGTGTGGCTCAGCATTGAGCATCAACCATAAACCAGGAGTCAGGGCACATGCCCAGGTTAATCCATTAGGAGGCAGCCCATCAATGATTCTCTGTCATCACTGATGTTTTTCCCTCTCCCTCCCCTTTCCTCTCTCTGAAATAATAAAAAAAAATTTTAAAGAAGTTACATGATATATTCCAAAGCTAATTCCAGGTTATTTTTAAGTGGCTGCCATTTGTATTCTCTATACTACTGTTCTTCTTTATAAGAAAACACAAGTTGAAATTCCTATCAGCTTATTCTGCCAAAATTCTCAACACTCTAAGTGGCATATTCACAGCACACACACATCGGCATTTAGTTTTTCTTTGCCAGAACCCAGATAGTGTTTGGAGGTTTAACCCTTCCGACCTTCCCAGTCCCTCCTGACATAAGCGGAGCTTCTCCCCATGGGTGTTTTTGCCTAGGCAAGGGATTGGGACTTTACACGTGGCTCCCCAACAAGCCCTGCCCTTGGCTTTATTTTAAAATGTGCCCCCTATGGGAGCAGAGAAGAATAGCAGTCCCAGAATACTATCTAATAAAAGAGTAGTATGCAAACTGACCATACTGCTGCTATACCCACAAGCCATGCCCACCAGCCAATCAGGAGGGAGTATGCAAATTAACCCAATCAAGATGGCTACGGCCACAGAGAGAGCAGGAGGCTTGGGTTTCCCCAGCAATGGAGAAAGCCAAGCTTTCCACCTGCCCTGGCCTGCCTTGACCTCCACTTAAGGCTACAAAGTTTCAATTATAGAAGAGAAATAAATCCCAACAAAAATGGCTTCATCCACAGAGCAAGCAGGAGGCTTGGCTCCACTCAAGGCTACAAAGTTTCAATTATAGAAGATAAATAAATCTCAAATACCAGGTCCTCCACTTGGGCTGCAGGGGTGTGTGACCAGCCTGCAAACCACCACAAGCCCCTCGCCCAGGCCACCCCATACTCCAAGGGAACCCCCACCCTGATCTGGGACACCCTTCAGGGCAAACCAGCTGGCTCCCACCTGTGTACCAGACTTCTATCCTATTTAATAAAAGAATAATATGCAAATTGACTGTCACTCCAACACACAAGATTGCTGCACCCATGTGGTCAAAGATGACTGATCCATGTGGACACAAGATGGCCACCACAAGATGGCCAGCAGGGGAGGGTAGTTGGGAGGGACAAGGCCTGCAAGGGAGGCAGTTGGGGGTGACCATGACTGAAGGGAAGGGCAGTTGGGGGCAAAGAGGCTGGCAGGGGAATGGTTAGGGGATGATCAGGCTGGCAGGCAGAATGTGGGTAGGGGCAATCAGGACAGTAGGCAGGTGAGCAGTTGGGAGCCAGCAGTCCTAGATTGTGAGAGGGATGTCCAATTGCCTGTTTAGGCCCTAAATGGGCAGTAGGATATCCCTCGAGGGGTCCCAGATTGGAGAGGATGCAGGCTGGGCTGATGCACTGGGCCTCTAGTTCGAGAGTAACAAAGCATGGAAGCGCCCTGGCCTATGTAGGTAAGTGGTTAGGGCATCGGCCTTCACACCAAAGGGTTGTGGGCTCGATTCCTGGTCAAGCACACCTGCCTGATTTACAGGTTCAGTCCCTGGCCCCGGTCAGGATAAGTACAGGA
Source organism: Lasiurus cinereus (assembly GCA_011751065.1). Classification (NCBI taxonomy): domain Eukaryota; kingdom Metazoa; phylum Chordata; class Mammalia; order Chiroptera; family Vespertilionidae; genus Lasiurus; species Lasiurus cinereus. Next base: position 635,905 of record JAAGEH010000289.1, read on the forward strand.
GGCAACCTATTGATGTGTCTGTTTCTCTCTCTCTCTTTCCCCTTCCCTTCCTCTGTCTAAAAATCAAAACATCCTTTGATGAGGAATGACAACAACAACAAAAAACACTCACTAAGCAAGCAGGCAAATTCTGGATTGAAGAGCTCTGTGATGGAGTCTGGACTCACACACCTAGAATAACTAGTTGGTTCCCGCTGATGTTGAAATCTAAGGACAGAGCTAAGCATAAAACCTGATCTGGGAAGGACCTAGTTGCTGGAACGTTGTCTGCATTTATCTCTTGTGAACAGGGTGTGGCCCACGCACTTGTAAGATTAAGGAGGTGAAGAGAACCCACGACAGGGTCCTGGATGCATCTATGAAGCCATGCTTGGGATCTGTGTGGTGTGGATGAGCCCTATGGAGCAGTGTGAATGTGAGCAGGAGGACGCTGCTGCAGAGTTTCCCTCTGAAGGACATACTGACTTTCCAAGCACCATTTGAATTTAACATGAAGCTATTTAAAGATTATGTTAATATACCATATACATTCCATAAGAAAGAAAGTTATTAACCAAGTACTTTGCCAGACTAGCTTTTTTTCCTTAAAATACAATTTATTTTATAACTGGCAACAAGCAGTACCCTCAATCACCACTAAAACAAAATTAAAAAAAAAATACTTGAAAGAATTTGCTGTAAACTTTACCATGAAAGTCACCAAACGCCTTCAATAAACGGTTCTAAAAGGTACCTGGATCTTGCCCGCCTTCAGGGCGGCGAACATGCACTGTGCCGTGTTAAAGGCATGTCTCCAGTTGTGGTAGGCCACGTTCTTCCGGTAATTCTTCTTCACACTCAGAATCCACCGGCAGAGAACCTTCATGGAGGAGAGTGGACGTGTTGCAGTGACTGCGGACGTTGGTCACGTACTCATCGTGACCAGGCAATATGCACAGCACACCCAATCCCTGGCTCCAGGGGCGTGGGGGTACTAGGATGTAATCACTTAACAGATCAGGACATTGACACACTGAGAGGGACCACACCAAAGTCATGTGGTTCCTAAAGGGAGGGACCAACTTCACACCTGAGCACCCGATGGCAGAGCCCACCCTGTTAACCAACAAACAAATTAGTGCAAAACGCAAGAGGCAACCTGTGGGGCCTGGAGGGCACCAACTAGCATTGTGAGGGACACTAAGTCCATGTGTCATCAATAGGAGAGTCCCACATGTATAGGTTCCCTGTCAGAGAGCCACGCAAGCAGCCCCGCTGAGTCCTCCCCAGGCGCCAGCTGCCTGCTGCACCGGCTTCAGTGTGAGGCTTGGGGCTGATGGGACAGGGTTGGGGCACGTGTCCTTGCTCGAGCGCCTGGCCCAATGCGCCTTGAGCTCCTTGTTTCTTTTGTAACAGCTTGGATGTTTAGACACAGGCACTGTGTGGTCACCAACAAGCAATTAAAAAGGAACACATAGAAGGTCCATATGAAATGAAAGTGTTTTAAGGATGGAACCAAAAAAGGAGAGGCCGCTGAGCAACAAGTCACCAGCGGGGTTTCATTCGACTGCCGCAATGGGATCCACACTTAGACACCTCACCCCGGGGACGGACACTCTGCTGGTGCAGTGGAGGGTGGGACACAGCGTCCCTCAGGCATTACTGGGGCTCAACTTCATTCTTCCCTCAGTGTCACCGAAGCTGCTGCTGCCCTCAGATGAAATATCTGTTGGCAAGGAAGCCCGGGACTCAGACCCCCATGGGTGCTATGACTACATCAGCACCAGCCGCTGCTGTTCCATCCTGAGTGATCTCCTGTGCTTTGGGAGCCTGGACAAGGAGCAAGACCAGTGCTTCTCCCTGCATACATGGCTGGAGGTACTTCCACCACAAAGCACTGCCCAGGGACTGGAGAAGGTTCTGGAAAAAATGCTGCAATGCAAGTCCGGACCGCAGTTTCCTTTTGTCTAGTGGTTGGCAAACTCATTAGTCAATAGAGCGGCAAATGAGCCGCAGTTTCCGACCACTGCTCTTGTTGGTGGAACCACTGAGAGAGGGCCGGTAGAGGGTCTGCAGGTTCGCACCCGTCCCGTTCTCCTCAGACCATAGGGAACACAGTGACCCCTTCCCTCCCAGGCATCACACGTGGCAGAGGATTCGGGTGTTAACCCCCCACACTCAGCCCTATTGTCAAAGCCACCTCGGACAGAATGGCCAGGAGGGTGGCAGCTTTGTCTTATCGGGAGGCTAAGTAACAGCTGTGAACTTCCAAGCTCTTCAGGGAGGTATGGCAATCACTGGGATTGACTAAGAGTCCTGGAAAATCCAGAAACCCAGCCAACAGATATTTCATCTGAGGGCAGCAGCAGCTTCGGTGACACTGAGGGAAGAATGAAGTTGAGCCCCAGTAATGCCTGAGGGACGCTGTGTCCCACCCTCCACTGCACCAGCAGAGTGTCCGTCCTCGGGGCGAGGTGTCTAATGTGGACCCCATTGCGGCATCGGGCCCCCAGCCCAGTGCCAGGCACTGTCCCGGTATCAACCCACTTTTCATGATTAACCGTCGGCTGACTAGCGAGGCCTGGAGACCCTTAAGTTCCTGGAGAGGGGCCTGTGCAGGGAGAGCAGACATCCGACTAGCAGAGAAAAAGCCTTAAAGGCAAATGCCTGGACCTCGTCTTCCTAGGTCGGCCCCTTCTCCTTCTCCGCATCCCTGATGCTCTGCAGGGCCAGCCGGATGCTGCAGGCTCCGTCTCCATGGACGGTGGGGAGAGATGGGTCCAGTCCTGCTGTTTCCCAGAAGGCAAACGAGGTTGTTAACACGTAAAAGCCTGTGTTCATCTTCTTCCCACACGGTGCCCTGGGGGTGCCCAGAGCTGGCCTCTAATTGGTCCTGTACTCCAGGAGCCCACTCAGTCCTGGCTCTTCTCTGTGAGGTCCTGACCTATGCCATCAGATAAGTCACCCCCTCTTCAAACTCCTGGTGACATCACTGTTTTCAGGATGAAATCCTGATTCCTCTGAGCAGCCTAAAGGGTTTTATCCAACGGGCTTCTTCCTTCCCTCCTGTGTGTGCCTGCAGCTTCACCCCTGCACAGTGCTCTCCCTCCTGCCCACCCACCTCTGCACATCAGCTCCCACGGTGGGAACCCCCCAGTCTACAGCTGGGGCTGGATACCTGGTGGGAACCTGATAAATGTCTTTGAGGGAGCACTTCCTTTAAAATTCCCCGCTAGGCGTTAGTGACAGTGTGACAGTCCCTGACACTTAAAATCTACATTTCACACTAGCATCCAAAGCCAGTTCTCTTTTCCACACATGTATACACACGTGTGCACACACACACACTCACCCACACACATGGTATCACACACATGATATCACACACGCACATATACACATGTGCTCCCACCTCATGCTTCATCTGGAAGTTGTACACCAGGTTGAGGTCAGTGAACATCCGGTGGTGCACACACACGCGCGCGCGCACACATGCTCACACACATACACATATGTGCACACGCTCATGAACACAAATGCGTACGCCTCACCTCATGCTTCATCTGGAAGTTCTGAACCAGGTTGAGGTCGGTGAACATCCGGATGGTGCACAGCGCGGTTTCCAGGTCAGACAGCTCGAAGTCGCTGAAGCCGAAGTCGGTGATACGCAGGGTCTGGGCAGAGGGCACCACGGCCGCCTGGAGGAGGGGGCAATGCGTGAAGCCCAGCTCACAGTCCTTGGCTTCACTGTGGGAAACAGCACGTTTGCTTTCCCTTGGGAATGGGACACACGTGAGACCCTCATCAAGGAAGCAGATGGAGGGAGAGGGTGCTGCTTGGAGGCTGAACCCAGAACAGGATGTGAGCCTGGGGCTCCAGGAGTGCCCTGTGGCTGCCCGGCCTGTTCAAACAGATGGCACTGAGTAGCCATCCTGGGCTGTGCCAAGGCTGTGGGTGAGGATCCAGGGGCAGTAGCAGTAAGGACGCTTGGAGAATTTCACGTTTCATTCCCAGGCAACCCTCTCTGAGGTACAGAAACTCCTGCCCTGAAGGCGAGAGGGCGCCCCAGTGCCCAGCACTGCCCCGGGCCCCTGGGAGTGCTCAGGGATGGGGCACTGGCTTCAGGTCTGGGCTGGGCCTGAGAAGCCGGTTTTGCTTCGTGGAGGGACCTGCATTCCCATTGCCACCCTTGGAGTTGCTCCGACATTCCTTTAACTGTGGTTAATGCAGCAGCTTCAACCAAGGCGCCTCACTCATTTCCATCGATCTCATCGATGTTCCTTTCTAATCAGCTGCTCTCTCCAGGCACAGAGCTTCCCACCCCAGAAAGGTCAAAAGGTCAAACACCGCAGAGCTGACCCAGCTGGGAACACCTGTTTCCTCCGCAAAGTTCATGGGCACGTGGTTTCCTGTGTCTCCTGACCACACGGGGACCGAGGCTCCCACTGTGTCTGCTGGCAGCTGCGGCTGTGACTGCACCACCAAGAATGTCTACGGATTGAACGCAGGGACCCCTCATTCCCTTCACGGGCTCTGAGCCGTCAGCTTGGGTTTAAGGACCCCATCCCCCGTGGAGATGCCTCCGCCGGGTGGGAAAGTAGCAACTGGCAGCTGCCTGCTGACCTCTCTAGTGTGGGATGGATGTTATTAAAAATCACCAAACTGATTATGTTGTGAGAATTGGGTGAGTTTAAGCAAAAATAAAGGTTTCTGGTTTCTCCCGAGAAAGGCTACACCGAGCCCAACTCCCAGGAAACACCAGCGGCCAAGGCCTCAGCGCCCAGGCTCCCACAGAGCTGAGCTGCAGGGTCTCCCCTAGATTTCCTACAGGGCTTGGGGCCCAGGACCGGCACTGATAGGAGTCCGACGCCCCCTCTCTGCACCGGCCACCCCTCCAGCACCTTAGCCAATGGAGCTCAGCGTGGGAAGAGGGGTTCCCCTACTCCCTCCAACCCCAAGGTTCCCTGTGAATAGCTGGATGTGACTACTCCGATCCACTTCCATCTTCTGTGAAGCAAAGAGGTGAAATAATAACCCCCCACAGCGCAGTCCGGAGCATTCCCTCCCAGAGGGCACCTCCCTTCTCCTGCTCCCCTCAACCTTCACGCCGAACTTATACTCATAGGTGCGTTTACACTTTACATGCTTGCCACCTGCTTCCCCCTGCATGCAGACTCTCTCAGCCCGAACTCCATGAGAAAGTACGCATCTGCTCTGTTAGTTCCAGGCAGGGGACTGGCGTGGCTGTGTGGGGAGGGGTTGGATGTTACATAAAGGCCTTGTGCTTCCGTGCAGCTGGGAGTGAGGGGTGAGAACAGTCCCTTTTAACTCACAGCTAGAGCAGTGTCTCTCCCCGCCCCTGCCCCCCCTCCACACACCCCTCGCATCGGACGGAAGCCATGTCCCCCAGGGTGTCACTGTTCATGCAGCCAGAAGTGTCCTTTGTTCCTTCCACGAGGATGCTCTAGAGCTGTGGTCGAGAAACTGCGGCTCATGAGCCACAGGCGGCTCTTTGGTCCCTTGAGTGAGGCTCTTCCACAAAATACCATGGCCCGGGCCAGTCTATTTTGAAGAAGTGGCATTAGAAGAAGTTTAAAATATTTGGCTCTCAAAAGAAATTTCAATTGTACTGTTGATATTTGGCTCTGTTGACTAATGAGTTTGCTGACCACTGGTCTAGGACTACAGGAAAAGAGCCAGCCTCTCCCTGCTGTCTGCGGGCCAGGGGTCAGCCCTACCACAGCCAGCTTCCTGAGCTGACCTTCTGGGCAGGCAAACATGTACATCTAGATTCCAGAGCCTTGTGGTGCTGTGGTCAGTGTCATGTAGGCTCGGGATTCTTGGGATCTAGGACTGAGCCGCCGGGAGAAAGTCCCTGTCTTTTACAGCTCACAGACCATCCCCAGGGACCCGACTTCCTGTCCACCCGGATGCGCTTGGAAAGGCGATTTTACTCTCCATTTTATGAAACAGAACTCTGCCTTTTACCATGAGCAGGTAGAGCGGTGGGCGCTTTTCCTGGGGCAGCTCACATTACGCACACAGTTCTGCATTCCCACGTGTCCTGCAGCGGCGGGCTGGCTTTTAGAATTGCCAAGTGAGAGTCCAGACTTTGTTTCCCTTCAGGGGATAATGTTAGCTGAGTGCACTATGGTGTTGGAGATGAACAGAAATCACGCATTTTAAAGAGCCTGCAAAGCACGAGGTATTATAGATATGTGCATGTCCAATCACTGAACACCCCAACTCAAATCTGGCCACTGTAGCCTCCTGTCACCCAGCCCGGCTTGCTCCTCCGCAGGCTGCGACCTCAGACACCTGCTGAGATAGGTCAGTGCTCAGTGTGAATGTAGCCACTCCCAGGTTCAGGAAAACAACTCACTTTAGACTGAAGCTGATATAATAAACCAGTATTTAAAGCTACACCATTGGCTCAAACTTGGCCAAAAGTTTGATTTCGGTTGCTTTTAAAACACTGCCTTCAGTTATTCATGCTTGCATGCAGTCAGAAAAACAGCCTTTGCGCCACCAGCCATTGCACAGAAAGGCAGCTGCCTGGAGGTGGCTCCGGTGAGGCCTGTATCCACGGGAAGCCCTCAAGCTGCCCGGCAGCCACCACTTCACACTTCCCAGGAGGCTGACGGCTCCCCTCCCCTTTCAACATGCACAGGACATGTGCTTTTAAAGAAAAAACGCACACAATTCGTTTACAAAACCATTAGCACTTCTCTTTCTATAAGAAGGAAGTGAGTCCGTGCACAAATGAGAGAGGAAGCCACTGTACATCGGCTCCACATGGAACCCAGCCATACAGAGAGCAAAGAGAATGAGGCTCACTAGGATTCGTTTAGTTCCTTCAGTAACCACAGCAACAGGCTTAAGATGACCCCCTCTTTCTAGCATCATATAGGTGATTCTTTTAAATCTCAATAGGGCAGAGTTACAGACTACAAAAGTTAAATCATGAGTATTTATTTTTTTAAAACTATATAAAGAAGGCATGTAATAACGGCAAGATTAGGATGAACTATGAGTATATTTGTAAAGAAAACTTTAGAGAGAATTTGATTACAACTGGGATAAGTACCCACAGATCTGGGTGACATCTAAGTGCATAAGAATCTCCAGAATAGAGCTGTGATATTTTGGCGCTAAGAACAAGAGTAGAGCCCTGGCTGGTTTGGCTCAGTGGATAGAGCATCGGCCTGAAGACTGAAGGGTCTGGGTTTGATTACGGGCAGGGGCATATGCCCAGGTTGTGGGCTCAATCCCCAACAGGGGGCATGCAGGAGGCAGCCAATCAATGATTCTCTCTCATCACTGATGTTTCTATCTCTCTCTCTGAAATCAATGAAAATACATTTAAAGAAAAGAATAGCAGTTGCATAATCCATTAGCAACATCAACGCAAAATAGGTAGGAATAGCTTAGTGAATGAAAGAAGAAGAACCAAGCAGAATCTGCTGTCTTATCCAGGTGAACTAGCTGCAGCCAGTCACACCCTGCACATTTGTAAAGATGACATCTCGATGGTCTCCATGAAGTCTGAAGGGCCCAGACAGTCCCAAGGGTGCCCCTAGTACCACGTGAGGAAGAGGTATCTTCCCCGTCACCTTGGTTATGGCACCTCAGTGAAACTGGTTAATAAGACTAGAGCATCAACTCTTCTGTTATTTGCTCAAATTTTTCCATTAATGATTTGGCTATTGAAAGAGATTTTCCCAAAGAGGGAGGGAGTATAGTCATCTGACAGGAGGCGCTGGGTTGCACCCTAACACTGACTGAGGCATCAGGGTGTGGTCGGCCCCTCACTGCTGTCTCCTGCAGTAATCACACCTCACACTGTGCCTGATGAAGGGTTCCTTACCTGATGGAGGAGTCTCCCCCTAATGGAAGAGTCCCTGCCTGATGACGGAGGAATCCATGCCTGATGGAAGGGTCCCGCCTGATGGAGAGGGTCCTACCTGATGAAGGAGGAATCCCCGTCTGATGGAGAGGATCCCACCTGATGGAGAGGATCCCACCTGATGAAGGAGGAATCCCCGTCTGATAAAGAGGATCCCACCTGATGGAGAGGATCCCACCTGATGAAGGAGGAATCCC
>JAAGEH010000289.1:648035-671334 GCA_011751065.1 Lasiurus cinereus
GACTCTGACCAGCCACAGAGACCCTGACCATCCACGGCGACCCTGACCAGCCACAGAGACTCTGACCAGCCATGCTACCCTTTTCAGCGACAGAGACTCTGACCAGCCTCGGTGACCCTGACCAGCCATGGCGACCCTGAGTCTGCCATGATGACCCTTACCATCCACGGTGACCCTGACCAGCCACGGTGAGCCTGACCAGCCACGGTGAGCCTGACCAGCCACAGAGACCCTGAGTCTGCCACGGTGACCCTTTTCAGCCACAGAGACCCTGACCATCCACGGTGACCTTGACCATCCACGGTTACCCTGACCAGCCACGGTGACCCTGACCAGCCACAGAGACCCTGACCAGCCACGGTGACCCTGAGCCAGCCATGGAGACCCTAGCCATAGCCTAAGTTCAGTGAGGCCTCTGTGGCACCGCTGTACAGTCACAGGAGAAAATGCAGGACTGGGATTTGGCGGTTGCGATGCTAATGACCTGGACAGAGAATCTCCGTGACTGGCCATACCCTTCTAATTCCTTACCTGACCCTCATCACATCTCACACTGACCCGATCCTTGAGGTCTCAAATTTAAACTCAGGAGGCCAGCTGTGGCTGCAAAGGCGTAAATGCCTCAGACCTTCATGGACCTCAACCAAGAACATCTCTGTCAAAACCCAGAACTCACAGCATTGCAGCCCCAGCCCAAGTGCCCCCTCCCGGACCCCCTCCCTCTCACCCTGCTCACTATGGAGAGGCAAAGAGGTCAGGCACTGGCCTCTGGGCCTGATTCAAACAGCCTCACAGCCATGTGGTCAGAAATGTAATTACTCAGTTCTCAGGACACAGGGCAGGGACTCAGTAACAAAGCATGACACCCGTTGTCACGACCCCAACCGGACCACCACTTTGCAGCTGCCAAACCCTTCTCCCCAGGAACTGAAACTGAGTTTAATGTTGGCCTAAGATAGATGTGAAGATGAGAACAATTATTAGAAAAAACCCAGAACCATAGAATGTAGGACAAGGTCCATGGAAGTTACTATCTTTGCTTTGCATCGCCGGTGTTGGCAGTCCACAGGAAATGGATGGACTAAGTGTTTGTGAGTGTCCATCTAATTATCTGCAGCATTTGGCTGAATGTCTCGGACCCTTACTGGTGGAAGCAGATACCCTGGGAAAGATGTGTTTATGGGCGAACGTGCCGTGTCGCCCGTCATTACCGCTAAGGCCTGCAGCTCCCGGGTCTCCTCCTCTGCGGCTGAGGCGTGATAGGACAGGACCTGCAGGGAAGCAGGGACAGGTTACATGACAGGGACCGAGGTTTCACAATGGGGTTCTGCTAAATCCTCCTGGAAAGAGAACTAGATGCCTCAGACTGCCAAGCCTTGTTTTGTTTCTGTTTCTTTCAACAGAGAGAAAAACCCCAGACTTAAATTCAATTGTTCCAGAAAACAAAGTTAGATGCCCCCAGACCCCTATGTTCAAAGAAAACAGCTCAGTTTAGTCTGACATTGTTGGTATAACACATGATTTAAAGCCACACAATTGGCTCAAATTTGGCAGACAATTTTGTTTCAATTGTGTGTGTGTGTGTGTGTGTGTGTGTGTGTGTGTTTAAAATCCTGACTTTCGTTATTTGTGCTTGTGGACAGAATTAGGGAAGCAACCTTTTCGAAAACTGACGTATTAAAGCCAGCCGCCAGGAAGTGGCTCATGGGAGGCTTGCTGCTGCAGAATCCGTAAAGAAGATGGCATGGCTGGGACAGGAATGTCACAGACCCAGGGACTCGGGGCACCCGGAGCTGAGCTGTGGCCTAGAGACCCGCCCGCTGCTGCCTGCCGCACCCAGGAGCAGAGACTCTCCTAACTTGGCTGCAGGCTCACCCAGTGAGAGGAGGGGCTTGGATACCAGCTTCTACGTCCCTGCTCTAGAACTTTCCATTGCCCCAGAAGGTTAGGAAGTCAGGCTCAATGCTTATAACTGAACCTGAGGAGCAGCAATGCCCGTTTTCAAAAGTAAGACCTTTTAGCAACGGGACAATATTTCAGACATCTTTTTAAACCAGGGTGGTGGTTGCATTTAAAATGTCGATCATACTTTTAAAACATATTTTTGAAAGTTCATGTTTGACAGAGATAATACAAGATTTGAAAAAAAATCCCCAGAAGTTTTAGGATCATTGTTAAAAAGGTACCCATTTTCAGACCATTGAAACTACAGGTACACATGTATGTGTGCATGTGTGGCATTTGAACATGTGTGTGCATATTTGGAAATGGGCTTTCCCTGGTTATGGTCTGAGGTCTCATCTGAGATGCTTCTCTAGTAGAGGTGTTATATGTTTATTTTAGGGAGTGAAGAACCAGATGGATTACTGATTAATCTCAGCATATAAAGCAGTGGTTCTCAACCTTTCTAATGCCATGGTCCTTTAATACAAGTTGTGGTGACCGCCAACCATAAAATTATATTCCTTGCTACTTCATAACTGTAATTTTGCTATTGTTATGAATCGTAATGTAAATATCTGTGTTTTCCGATGGTCTTAAGTTCTCAACCTGAGGGTCTTTAGCTCTTTAGTTGGGTTCCCTCCTACCATGGAATCTGGCTCATGGCTCCTGGAGAAGAGAGGCGAACATTCAAGTGTATTTTACACCAACGCTGGGTGACGGGGAGACATGTGCACCCTCTCACATCTGCTTCCCTAGACCAGCCCAGGGGGAGGATATGCCATGTTACATGAAGTGCACATTTTCATGGATGTTGGTGAGGTCCCCCTGGAAGAGGGTTCCCTCTGCCCCAGGGAGAGACCTGCCGGACTCAGCCCCCAGCCAGCATTCACGGGTTGTCCCTGTGTGTCAGGGATCCCCATGGATGCTCAAGAACATGCAGATCCCCAGCCTCCACCCAAGACTCACACTTAGGAGTCGGCCATAAATCTCTAGTCTAAACAAAGTTTCTGATGATGGTGAATGGCCAGTCCAGGAGTTTGAACTGTTCCAAATGCATCTTTTCTTTTCCTTAATTCTGCTGCTCTAAGAGCACTTAGCACTTAGCATTTCTGTCTGTTTTGTTTTTGTTGTTAATCCTCATACAAGGATATTTTTCCACTGATTTTTTTTTTTTTAGAGACAGTGGAAGGGAGGGGGAGAGACAGAGAGAAACATCGATGTGAGAGACATATCAATGGGCTGCCTCCTGCACACATCCTGACCAGGACCGGTGCTCGAGCCTGCAATTGAGATACAAGCCCTTGTTTGAAATTGAACCTGGGACCCTGCAGTCTGCAGGCCAACACTCTATCCACTTAGCCAAACCAGCTAAGTCTGTCTTTGTTTTTGAAACTGTGACTAGAGCTGCTGGCAAGTGAGATGGGCCGGGTGACTGCAGTAGCAGTTCTGTCCATGGGAGTGGATGGCTTGGATCATCCATAATAAAGCAGACAGACTGAGCAAATGTGGGCCTGAGCTGTGGTTTGGTCACTTTGACCAGGATGGACACTGAGAGGTCACTGCTGTCCTCACCTCCAAGGTGACCATCTGCTTGGCCATGGCCCGCTCCACCGCCTCGTACATCTGTGTGTTCTGGATCCCCAGGCCACAGAAGATCACAAAAGCCTCCAGGAACTGCTCATCATTCCGGTTGAACGGCTTCACCTTGCCAGTGTTCTCCTCCATCTTGTTCACGAGCTGGCAAACCCCTGTGACGACCCCCGGACAGGAGCCAGTGTTACTGAGGTCATAGTGCTCACTGACTTTCACCCCAAAAGACTGCCTGACACTCTCCTCTTAGGTACGCCTGGCATCTCAGGACAACAGTGAACCCTCCCAGTACAGCATCAGCTGGAAAGGCCAGCGGGATTTATCTACACGGGCCCTCATTCCACATGGTCCTGAACTTGGGCTCTTCAATAAATCCTGAGTGCTATTTTCGCAGACGTGCCCTGAAAATTAGGCCGCTGGACCCCCAGAGACAGCCTGTCCTTTGGAGACTAATTGGGTTTTGTGCACTTGCCAAGGGAACGATTTTGATGCACATCTGAATTCTGGGCCAGGTAGACTGCCTCTCTGTCCCGAGAAAACAGAGGCTCAGAGCCACAGTTACACACAAGGTGGGACACAGAGAACAGGCAGTCAAAGGATGCTCTCACAGCTCACGCAGGGGCCTGCATCTCGGAGAATCATGCTTGCAGATGGCTTCCAATACTTCACATAAAATGACGCTTTGCGTAGAAATAAAGGCAGAACGCACCTCTGAAGCAAACCATGACATCCTCTGTCCCAGCCTTTCTTTCAAGGTCAAATATGTCATTAACAGGACTGGAAGAGGACGTCAACATCCTGACCGACCTCTATGGCACCATTTGCACATGGAGTTCCAAGCCTCATGGACTGGGTGCTGCCTCACTTCCTTGCTCATCCCTACTTGTTTCTCATATATCCTCAGGGTCTGTTGGAGGTTTATTGTTATTGTGTTTGCCCATTATTTCTTGTTTTAATCCCTTCCCAGTTCATAAGGTTATCTTTTCATTGTTTTCCCTCTGCTTTCTTTCTTCCTATTACTTATTTATTTGGGGGCAGTGTAGAGGGTGAGAAACAGAAGGTCCTGTTTTTCTAATGTCTTCAGCTGACCACTTCATTCAAGTAATTTCATTTCTTATTATTAGTAACAAAATATTTAAAACTATGTATCTCCCTTGTGTATAGCTTTGACCATGTACCTTGAGTGTTTGTTGTATCGATACAACCATTAATTTTCTAAAATGCTCCCTTATCCAAGGGGGTTACATCCAAAGATCCCTAGTGGAAGCCTGAAACCATTGCGAGTCCCAGACCCCCTACCTAGTATGATTTTTCCTGTACACACGCAGCGGGGATGAAGCATAATTGATAAATTAGGCATAGTAAGTAATACTGAAATAGGACAATGCTAACAAAAGGCAGGGCATCTACAGGTGGAGACTGGGGGGCAAAGGGGTGTTCACATCCCACATGAGATGGCATGAGACTCGAGATTTCATTACCATCCTCAGAAGGGCATCCAATTTAAAATGTATAAATTGCTTATTTCTGGAATTTCCCATTTAGTGATTTAGGACATGGAGTAGTTGAAACCATGGAATTACTGTTCTCTCCTTTTGACTTTGGAGTTCTTTTCTGTCATTCAGAAGAACACTTTCAGTTTCTGAGAGAGTCTTCTCCTTCCCATTGACCCTTTCATTCCGCACACCCAGCTTTAATGCATCATGGGGGAGAGTGGCTGTCAACTCCACTCCTCAGAAGTCACTGAGCTCATGTTGTGTGTGTGAATATCAACAGTATTTGTGAAACTTGGATGGATATTTGACAGGAATTTGTATTTTTAAATTATGAGATAAAAAGTATACATATACTGATTAGATCCATTTCATATCTATATTAATCAATTCTAATGTTTCCTCATTTCCCCCTTTCTTTAACATTATATGGATTGCCATTTGTCCATTTCTCCTTGTATTTTTAACAACTTTGGCTTTTATATGTCAATAATGTTTTTTAGTTTATTAGAAGCACTTATGACAATTACACTTTCCTCTGTTGATTTTAAATCTAAACAATGTGGAGACCTGCTGGGGGTGACCAGCAGACCCTGAGCAACAGATGATTGGATTACTTCGACACAATGTTTGCTGTCAAAGAAAGAGCTAAGGGACGGCTTGGCCAAAGGGACCAGGCTGCCCCGATTGCCTACTAGGCTTTTACAGTTTGAGATAAAGTTTATCTTTAGATGCAATCAGTAGGGTGAGTACTCTTGGGAGGACACAAGTATTTACATTGTCCTCTAGGCAAGGGCATCCAGGGATTAAGAATAAGGATTCCAGTAGATGCTTGGGGGTCTGCATGTGCACAGACTTGTTTGGAAAGGTCAAGGAATAATCAGGGGCACTGCCTTTGACACTCCCCTAAGATGGAATTCTGATAAACAGGACCAACAGCCTTCCACATACTTCCCTTTTCTCAGAATGTCCTCCTTACAACTTTCCCACCAAGTCTCATGCTTCTCCACAGAGACCCTTTACATCGTTTTCACTTAAAATTCCATTTTGTCTGAAATTATCTCTATTCAAATTTTGCCCCTTTTGTGTGAAATGTGTTCTTGCAAGTGGCATATTCTTCCAATCTTTCAGAAACTCCTAGGCATTTCTGGCCCAATGAGGCAGCCTTCTCTGTTTCCTGGTGCTAGTATGGCATCTGTCTCATTTTTCTGTTTCTTCAATCAATGCTTGAAACCTTAACATCTATATTTGTTTTCACTTTGTAGATTTTCACTTTGATAATTTTAACTATAATTTCTTCATGTTACTTTTTCTCATTTCATTCCAATTATTACTGCCTCATTTCTGGGTGTTTATTATAATGAGGCATAATTTTCAGTTCTCCAACTGGGGCAACACTGGGAACTTTAAGCATTATAACATCGCACGTTCCATGGAGGCCACAGTGCAGCTCAATCATGCCCACACCAGGAAAATCTTAGTGAATGTTTTATAAACAATGGAACCATCAGTGAGAGAGCCAAAGATCAAGTTTAACATGAAACATAAAATGAAGCAGATGTCAGAGTTAAATGCATGTAATTTTAGGATATGGATTTGTGTTCTGAAATCAGACTGCAACACAAGGGTGAGTAGAGGAGGTGGGGGAGAGGATTTGGAATCACATTCAGTAAAAATGCCTGCTCCTCAGGTGTCCCATTCAGGCAGTGTGTGGTAGAACACTGTGCTTTGCATTAGACTTTTCACTAACAAAGACATGGAAACGTCAGTTATTTACAGTGGAGATGGCCTAAACTTTTTATTTCTTTGGATGGGACAAATTCATTTTAAAAAATGCCCTGGAGTGGTATGAACAATAGAAGGAGCTGATGCAAACAATAGGTGGAGTTGCTGTGAGCAATAGGAGTTGGTGTGAACAGCAGGAGGAATTGGGGAGAACAATAGGAGTTGGTGTGAATAATAGAAGTTGGTATAAATAGGAGTTGGTGTGAATAACAGGCAGAAGAATTTCTGGTAAATACAATATGGGGAAAAGGCATGTTTAGCCTAATAAATAGGGGTACTAGTTGGTTAAATAAATTAATATTGAATAGGAAAGTATTTCCTTTAAGCGTTGAAAGCAAAGTGGTAGAAACACTATCAGCAAGAGCACTGAGGAGACATGTGTGGGAAACAAAACCCCACTGGCTTAATGTCTGTAATGTCATCTTCATGTCAGTAATGGGAAAGGATGAGCAGGGGAGGGAAGGAAGATGACAGAAAACACATGGCCCATCTGTGTTCTGTGTGTAACTCTGTGGGGATTCTCTATTAGAACGACACAATTCTAGAATCTGGTCTGTGACATGCAAGAAAAATGATCTACAACCCTGATATTTTCCAGGCTGCCTCCAGGGTGCAAAGTCTAGCGAAGCATTGAAATTCTTTGCCTGCCCTACTTATAAAACAGCAGGAACACTGGAAATTTCCTTCTTGGACTTAGAACCAACTCAAGCCCCCAGCTAAAACCCCACCAGAGGAATCATTTTTAAATCTTTTTTATTTACAGGGAATTTTCCTCTCCAAAAACATCATCTGCTTACTGTGGACTCTGTGCTCAGGTTGGGCCACAAAATGTACACTAAGGGAAGTCTGACAGTTTCCACTGGCATTTTTTAAAATTTATATTTTAAAAATATATTTTATTGACTTTTTACAGAGAGGGAGAGGGATAGAGAGTTAGAAACATTGATGAGAGAGAAACATCGATCAGCTGCCTTCTGCACACCCCCTTTTGGGGATGTGCCCTCAACCAAGACACATGCCCTTGACCAGAATCAAACCTGGGACCCTTCAATCTGCAGGCCAACGCTCTATCCACTGAGCCAAACCAGTCAGGGCTCCACTGGCATTTTTAATGTTTTTGCTCACTCGTGGACTGTTTCACCTCAGAGCCTAGAGGAGGAGGGCGCTCGCTAGATACTTTTGATGAGTGAATCAATACAACCTACAATCTAAACCACGAAAGAAAAGCCAGAAACCAAGAAAAGAGACTCTAAAACAATGCACATTATCAACTTGATGTGTCTCAGTCTACTAACTCTCAACACATTATCCTTAAACAAAAACTCTGTTAAAAACAGGATTACAATAATTACAGAAAGTACATCATAGTAAATAAGACACACACCAAATGCCTGTAGTTAGTTGAGCATCCTTTTATCATTTCAATTTTTATCTTTTACACATTTTATTCTTTAAATTTACACTTAAAAGACAGAAATTTATGGGAATATATTATTTTTTTTCTTTAGTAAGGGCAGCGTGGAGGTTAATGAAAAGGCTTACTTACCGATCACTTTGTTCTTCTTTCCATTTTTTATAGGCGTACAAAGCAAACTTTGAATGCCCCGTTGACTTACGTTCCCCATGTTTTCATTCTAAACAAAGCAAAAGCAAAAATTACAAAAAGAGTAACTTTACCATTAGATGCTGTTATGTAAACAATATTGGACACCTGACCCACTAACATAGTCATCTTTTATTAGCTGGAGTGATAAGAGTGCAGAGAATGTATGAAGTACAATGGCATTCACGTGATTGCAATAGAAAGCAATTAGTCTTTATATTAAAAATACAAACACCTAGCCCTGGTTGGCTTGGCCCAGTGATTAGAGAGTCAGTCCACAGACCAAAGGGTCACAGGTTTGATTCCTATTCAAGGGCATGTGCAGGCTCAATTGGAGCACATGCGGAAGGCAACCAATCGATGTGTCTCTCTCACACCAATGTTTGTCTCTCTCCTTTTCCCCTTCCTCCCACTCTCTCTAAAAACATCAATCAGATGAAGACATATATATGACCTAGATTTCTTTTTTCCCCATTTTAAACATTCCCAGCAGCTTACAGTGTTAGATGCACTGTACCTGGTAGCTTAACAAGAGGAGCAGAATTCGGAAGAGTCAAATCCTCCCTCCCCCAGACACCACGTGTTACACACTGGCCCTCTGTGTCCACTGCCCACACTGCTGATTTCTAAGAAGTCTCCTAGATGTGAAATAATAACAGCAAGGCAGCTGCCTCCACATGCAATGCTTCTCTGAAGTAAAGGAGAAAAAATACCAGAATCCAAAGTTTCCCATGGCTGAGAAAGGGTCTTTGCAGCTTTGTTCTCAGAGAAAACAGACATTCATTCTCCACGGAGCTGCTCCATGTGGTGGGCCACCAGCTACATCACTTCAAGCCATGGAAACCCTACATTTTCAGGATAAACTCAAGAATGCTAGCAATCCTGTCTTAGAGTCATCACTGGCATGAAGTAGGCAATAGATCAATTACCTCATGTGCCAATGAATTATTTAAAAACGGATAAAAGGACACAGGGAAGTACTCAAGCACCCCAACCAGCTCCCAACAGATGCTCAGAGCATCTGGTCAGGAAAGGCAGGCATCGCTCCCACAGAGGCCATTCCAGGCCAGACCTCCCACAGAGGGTCCCTGTGAGCATGGACGAGGCAAGGTTGCCCATACTCCAAGCCCACACCGGCTACTCACTGCCCAGGGGAATCTTCTGTCCTTGCTGACATCTGGGATGTTGAGCACTTCCATGGTGCTGGTGACATACTGAGCGTACATGTAATTGATCTGTTTCCCATTCGGTTCCCTGTGGAAATAATGCAGGTGGTCACTCTCTGGGCAGCAGAGTTAAGAAATGGACACAAGAGAGACAAACTAGCCTTAAACTGCATGTCCTACTTAAAAAGGTGGCTTTACATGCACAGCCTGCTTTACAGCTTTGGTAGTTACTATAACTGAAATGTTCTGAAGAGGCAAAGACCCACAACTTTTCAAGGATCCATAGCAAGTTTGTAAATGTCCTGGGTAATCTCCTGGTCGTTGCTAATGGGCCTGTTGATTTTATACCATTTAATGTAACCCCCACCTGGATTTCCTGCCAGGTCTTATTTTCATTCAACGATAGAGTGACCAAGGTCTAGCCTGTTTCACTTCCTCAGTTAATTTCTCTATGTACCCGCTCCAATGACCTCTCCCCCATTTCAAATCCAGGGAGAGCCAACATGTGGAGACGAGTTTTACCCAGCAAGCTCACGTCTCTTTTCTTTAAGATCTTTTATGATACTTTTAAAATGATAAAAATCATAAAAATTTATCTTCTTCAAAAGATTCTCATAAATTTAAAATATTTTCCCAGTGACCACAGGTCCGTTGTTATATGTGAGTGAAAAAGAATGAGGAGTCAGAAGAAAGCCACCCCACTTCACACAGATAATCTGGAGGGAATCCCAAGGAAAGCTCCAGATAAGCGTAGGCTTTAGGTTTATTTAAGCGAACTTTAAAACTGTGAATACTCCCTGGGCAGCAAAAGTCTCGGGAAAGGAAAACAGGCTTTCAGGAAGATAAGAAAAGCGTACGGTCACTGTGAGAAAGAGGGGGCTGGAGAGGAAGTGATAATAATACTATTAATGACTTTTATTATCCTTATCAGCATCCTGTGAAGTGGGAGCCGGATGAAATCCAAAATAGTTAAGCACTTGCCAGCGAGGATAAAATCCGATTTAGAGGTAGTGACGTGGAGAAGTAGAAACACAGACATGACTTTTACAGAGACAGAAACCCCGTTCTGTTAATCCCCAAAGCTTCCTAGTTTCCCAATGGTTTAACTTCAGTGAGGAGTGGGATTAGGGTTACTGAATTCTGTGATACCATTTTCTTTCTCACTCTGAGGAATGCTGAGGGATGCTTCCTTCCCACACTGTGTATGTGCAGCTTGAGTGCCCGCAGCCCAGAGGCCTGGTCAGTGCCCATGCGGGTCACTGGCTATTACAGCAGCTGTGGTCTGGTGTTCAACTGCACACACTGCTAGGCAGTGCCTAGACTCCAGACCCTTCCTTGCACCTGCACCCTCGGCCCCAGAACGAACACTCGGGTTCAGCCACTTGGGACTGGATGTCATGTTAAGTTCAAGTCCATAGGGCAAAAAAGAAAATGTGACTGCTTCTAGAAGCCTCCGTGAAAAAGCAGCTGCTGCATTTCTCTGCCCATCCTGCCTTGTCCCCCACAGTCCTCTGATGCACAGACATGATGCAGAATGGCCTCCCTGACCCCAAAGGGAAGGGCTACACCTGAAGGTTCAGGGGAACCCGGTGCCTGGGTCCTAGCCTCTGAGCACCTGAGCTGCCCACCTCCAGCTCTTCCAGGAGGGGAGCGGCACTGCACTCTCGCTGCAGCAGCACCTCTCATTTGGGGCTTTTATGATGCATAGGTTAGCCTGATCCTAAGGAATGTGGCTGGCAATAGTACCACCACACCTGTGGAGGACAGGGCGGGGCTTGGAGGAGGGGGGGCATGAAGGAAAGGGCAGTTATGTGGAAAAGGTGGGGGGCGGGGAGAGCTGGGATGTGGAGGTGGGGGCTGGTGCACCTAAGAGGAGCTGAGGCGGTGCTAGAGGGACCCTGAAAGGCTGGGTAAGATGTAAGGATGTGAAGAAAGACATGGGGGTCATCCAGGAAATGGATAAAACAGCATAAAACACAACAGTGTTGAAATAGGGTCTACGTGTCTAAAGTCATTGCATAACCACAGTCATCAGGCAAATGGCGTGGCTTCTGGCTGAAGACATAGGCCCAGAGCAGCGAAGACAACAGTGGGTGACTTTGATTGTGCCAGGCAAGGAATAAGTAATAAGGAATAAGGACCTGGAGCTGGAAGTCACAGGAATACCTCGCTGGCCTTGGCAATGTATCTCTGCAGGGTCCAGCTGCAGGGCGGGCCACGGCTCCAGAGCCACAGCCACGGCTGCACGGAGGCCATGCCAGACAGCGCTGGGGGAACAATGATGCCACAGCTGGGACTCTTCCGGCGAGGGGCTCCCCGCAGCCCTGTCCGGCTCCTCTTGTCTGAGTTGCCTCCACAGACCCTCCCCAGCCCTCTCTGGCTCTTGATTCTCACAGGCATTTCCCTCCTGAATGTCTTGCTTATTTACTCCAATCTCAGCACCCCTTTCTCGGAGGCCCTGGCTGACTCAGCCATCTGAGGCTCTTTGCACAGGGGGTATCAGTGGGTGTATGTGAGGACCCCTCAGGAAGACAGGAGGAACACCGAGAAATGCCTATGCTTTAGAGCTAATTGAAAGCTGCAGGCTGTGTAAGCCAAAAACAGAAAGAACAGCAGAGAGACAAAGAAACAGTAGCTAATGTGGAGAACTATGTCCTGGAATTATTTTGCTTAGTGTGAACTACAGTCCTGCTGTAAAAGTGTGGCCATTCCACAGATGGAGAAACTGAGGTGTCCAGAGATACAATAATTTACACACAGCCCTAGAGCTGGTAAAGTCGTGGAACTTACATACAATCTTATGATTTCAGAGTCTGCAATCTCCTACTCTGCATCCACAGTTTTTTCAATGTGGTAAAATTCTTTTCACTACATTTTAAAGTTGTAGGTGTTACTGTATTTAACTAAAATCATGTTTCTAATATAATCATCATTAACAAGAATTAACTAGTATATATATTCCAAGAAAGTGAGTTTAGAGGAGTAACCCTATGTATTTGTTGTTTTGTGATAAAAACGTGGATTTATAAATTAACAGGGAATTAATATGGAATAATAGGACTATTTCCTAAAAATTGAATGCAAACATAAATGGTGCACTCTCATACTCCCTTTCCCCTTCTCATTGGTGGCTCTTCGATTTGAATGAACTGAAACCTCCCCCTCTGGAAATGTGCTTCCCTCCCAGAGTTCTCGGGCCCACCTCCCAGCACAGCCCTTGATTTCTCTCATGGTGATCTGATGCTAATAATTCTGTATCATGAGCACCCTGAGTGTTTTACACTTAACACTTCAAAGCTATCTTTATTTTTTTTTTTTAAAATATATTTTTTTGATTTTTTTTTTACAGAAAGGGAGAGGGATAGAGAGTTAGAAACATTGATGAGAAAGAGACATCGATCAGCAGCCTCCTGCACACCCCCCACTGGGGATGTGCCCGCAACCAAGGATACATGCCCTTGACCGGAATCGAACCTGGGACATTTCTGTCAACAGGCAAACGCTCTATCCACTGAGCCAAACCGATTTGGGCTCAAAGCTGTCTTTAATACATCACTTTGTTTATAAAAGATAAGTAGGCTGGTTGGAAAGATACCAAATGAGCAGGCTTTTAAGCAGACACATGCTGCCTAAAAGGAATGATTTGCTCACTACTCACGGCTCCTTCCACGGAACACTTCATGGAAGAGGGTCTGAAGTGCAAAGTGTGGACTAGTGAGAGCAGGAGGGGCCCAAGTGATTTTAGGAAGAGAATGAAGACTCTGATGGTGACTGAGAGTACTGGGTTAGTCCTTTTTCAAAATGCAGAAGCTATTAAACATCATTCTAATCAGAATTTTTTGCAAAACTCAGCCTCTTATTTAATTTTTCTTTTTAAAAAAATTACTAAGAGATCTTTAACTGTATCATTAGAATAGCAATTAAGTTTAAAATTTTATCTGAAATAAGGCATTAGTATTAAATAATTTTCATTTCTGTAAAATCAGTTAATGAATCAGTTAAAATGATCCATGCAAATTAGTCTCCTTTAAGGTAATCATACCCACTACCTATCTTTTTAAGAAAATATATTTATACTAAGACTGTTTTGAAATGATTAAAAACATAAATGAAAAGATACCTCCATTTTGCTTACACAAAGGGAATATGGCATTCACCAGAAACAATCAAATATAGAATAAGAAAGTAAAGATGCTCTTATAGTAAGACTTCGCTTAAAAAAATAAAATAAAGGCATATTCACCAGCAGGGGTCACTATTATACCGTCACTGGGCTAGTTCAGCTATTAGAGGACCTGGCTGAATTAATAATAAAACTCAAAATGCAAATGAAAATAATCATACATACAGCCTGCTGCACAAATACTCAAAGGCAAATGTAGGTACTGCATAGTTTTACACATTTAACATTCCCTATCACACCAATTTCCTAATCCCATAACATATGTAAACTCTTAAATACACATATTTATATTTGTACCTATATAAATTCATTATTTATATAAGGCAAAAAGTAAACTGGTCCAATATTTATGTGTCTTATCTAGAAGCTTTCTAAAATGTTCTTTCTAAAAAAGCAATAAAAATGTCATAGCATCCTAAAATCAAAGTAATATAGATTAGTGCTTGTCCTAAGAATGAGAAACTCTGCCGCTGAATGAGGCAGGCCTGAAGCCCACACGTGGGAGGCAGAGATGTTGTTAAGATAATGTCCTATTTACACGATTGAATGATATAATATCAATAATTTCTGGAAAAATGATTGGAAGGAAATGAACAATGGGTCCGGTGATGAGCAGCATTTGTGTAGGCACTCCTGTCGCTCGAGCATGGTGGACACACACTCCGCAGGAAAGCCCGCAACAAGCCGAGGCCAGCAGCTCTCAGAGTGCAAGGGGCTGTGGGAGCACACTGGTCTCCTCTGATCCTTTTCAAAACTCGCCAGAGAGTGCAGACAAAACAGGGACAGGAACACCACATCTCCAGCACCTGAACACTTAGTTGTTTTTGAACGACAATTTAAAAAGGATTAAGAATTTAAACATTACAAAAAACAAGAAAAACCAGTGAGCTCCAATAGACACCTGAGCATCCTCCAACTCCAGGGCCAGCCACAGCTGTGACACGGCCGCAGCTCCCTTCTGCATTAAATCCCCTGCTGACTCCAAATCAGAATAGAGTCATGGAAAAGTATGCTTAGAAACTGCCAAATGTCCAGGGAAGCTCTAATATGCAACAAAAAATCTAAGTGAAATAGAGCACTGGGAGGCCTACAGCAGCCAGCTCCCAGGACACACTGTGCACCCCGCCACCTGTGCTGTGACCACTCACTCCATGAAAGAATTCTCAGCTGTAGTAAACACAAAACAAAACAAAACAAAATACAAACCCTCAGACTTTATCACATAAAAGTCAACAGCATCTATGTCTTAAATTAGTTGGGTCACAGAACGATGCTGTAACCTGTTTGCATACTTGTGAATTCAGGCAGAATTCTTTTACCTTGTGACAGTGTCAGATGATTGCTCCAATTCCTCATACTCCATGTGGAACACGCTGGAAAAGGAATCCTGAGAACACAATGACAAGACTGGAGTAAGTGTGATGAGGCTGTAACAGGCATCCGAGCACAGACAAGGGTCTGAGGAATGGCAGGCGCTGGTGTTTTTTACGTTTGTTTACTTACTCTCCGAGGGACCTGGACAGAGTGCTCACTTCATCGCATCATGCTACTAAAGCCATGTTCCTATAGTTTCTCATGGGCAAGAATGCTTATTTGAGCACTCCTTTTTATTTCTTCTATCAGATATTAATAAATGTTAGGTTCAAAATTTCTCTATATTTCTTCAAAACCCTCCGGTTTCTGCTTTTATGCAGACATTGATTACTGCTCCTAGATTCCAGGAAAAAAATGGCTTTTTAAAAAGACATACCATTCAGTAATATTTTGTGAGCTCCAAATAATTGGGAAGATCTGAGCAACATAAAGAAACAATTTTGAAGTGTTTCTAAAAGGCAGGTACATATTTGCAGCTGAGCTGTACTCACACCTGGATAAAGAATCAGAAGGAGCCGAAACCGGTTTGGCTCAGTGGAGAGAGCCTCGGCCTGCGGACTGAAGGGTCCCAGGTTCGATTCCGGTCAAGGGCATGTATCCTGGTTGCGGGCACATCCCCTGTAGGGGGCATGCAGGAGGCGGCTGATCGATGTCTCTCTCTCTCATCGATGTTTCTAACTTTCTATCCCTCTCCCTTCCTCTCTGTAAAAAATCAATAAAATATATATTAAGAAAAAAAAGAATCAGAAGGAAGCAGGAATAAAACACTGATGTTAGCTAATGGGGGGACAGGAGAGAGGAGCACATATTTTTCCTTGCTCACGTTTTGATTTTGGCTCATGTTGTTGAAATACTTTTAATCAGTAACTAATTGCAATATAAATCAAGTCACGTAATTCCCTACCTAAACCCAACAACCGAAGTTGTTAAAAGCGAGCAAAGTGCATTAGCGGGCATGTTGCTGGGCTTTATTCAAAACACCAATGAGCTGAGTCAGATGATGCCATGACAGGGTTAACCGGGGCAGCTTGAGCCGAATGCTAATCACAGCAACATTTGTGTTGTCTGAAAAAGGAGGGCCTCACTTATAACTTTCAAACAATAAATGCTAAAGAGCAGGTAGCAGAGGAAATGTCGTTAGTTGACATACTGCATTAATGAGTGCTGACTTGAACTTTATTTTATTTTTATTTTTATTTATTTATTATTTTTCCCCCTATTGCCCTCCCCACCCCCCAGTACATGCCCTCACCCATTCCCCCCGCCCCTCCGCCTTCCCCCATTGCCCTGTCTCCACTGGCTATCCCCCCACACACTTGCATACAAGTCCTTCCATTGGTCTCCTATAGGCCCCTCCTCCCCAACTTTCCCTGCCTTCCTTCCCACTGTTGCACGACAGTCTGTTCATTGCTTCTTTGTCTCTGCATCTGCTTCCCCCACTCCACCCCGTTTCTTGTCTTTAAAAACATCTTGCCCCTGTAGGCTAGAAATAAACCCACCAGAGCAAAAGAAAAATGATTGAGTCTCAATTTCAATGTCCAATAGCTTTGAGTCCCAGTTTCAATGTCAGACAGTTCCTTATGTGTACATGTCATCAAGACAGATGGTAGCAATGCTGGTTTTGACTTGAGCTTTAAAAGGGTAACTCCTATCTTGTAGTCATTTCTACATTACAGGTTTTATGAAGTACTATCTATGAGAATACTGGTTATCTTACAGGATAGTGAATTCCTAATAGATACCCTATTAATGAGAATAACATACAGACACACAGTCACACACACACACACACACACACACACACACACACACACACAGATTCAGATAATGTTGGGTCCTACAGTGCAATCTTACTATCTAAAACAATTTTAAAACTTTAAATATAAGTATTAAATATATTTTATTCTGCTTCTTCCCAAAAACATGAACTCAGATATCACACATGGGTGGTAGCTGACCTATACAAGTGGTAACCCCACTCTCTTTCCCACTAATCCCCCAATAAGGAGCTTCTTGCCAGGGTTTAAAGTGAAAGAAAGAAGAACAACGACATCAAATAGAAATCCTCTGTCAGCAGTGGGTCACAGGCTGAGAAGGGAAAGAAACGGCAGGAAGGAAAACTGCCTTCGGCCGGGGACCCAGATTCTAAAGGCAGCCTGGCTGGCCTATTGAGAGGTAACCAGTCCTCTATAAAAACAACCTCTCACTCACATCTGTTTTTCTTTTTAATCCTCTCTGGAGGCTATTTTCCATTAATTTTTAGGGAGAAGAGGAGAGAGAGGGGAAGACAAAGAGAAACATTGATGTGAGAGAAACACATTGATGGGTTACCTACTGCATGAGCCCTGACCAGGGCCTGACCAGGGAAAAGCTTGCAACTGAGGTATGTACTCTTGACCAGAATTGAACCCGGGACCCTTCAATCTGCAGGCTGACGCTCTATCTACCGAGCCAAACTGGCTAGGGCACACACCCCTTTCTTTACATTACAAATCGGTGGATTGAAATCTACCACTCAGATCTGTTTGGTGGTTTCCCATTGCTGGTAAAGGATCAGGGACCCACAGGCAGCTTCAAAACCGGTTTGGCTCAGTGGATAGAGCGTCAGTCTGTGGATTGAGAGGTCCCGGATTCAATTCCGGTCAAGGGCATGTGCCTTGGTTGTGGGCATATGCCCAGTGGGGGGCATGCGGGAGGCAGCTGATTGAAGTTTCTCTCTCATCAATATTTCTGACTCTGTCTCTCTCCCTTCCTCTCTGTAAAAAATCAATGAAATATATTAAAAAAAATAATGTGGCCTCTATCAGGCCCTGCCTTTAGTTTTTAAACAATTTCTGTCAAAAGAAAATGTGGCTCTGGCCAGTTTGGCTCAGTAGATAAGAGTGTCGGCCTGTGGGCTGAAGGGTCCTGGGTTCAATTCTGGTTAGGGAGACATGCCTGGGTTGTGGGCTTGATCCTCAGTAGGGGGATGTGCAAGAGGCAGCCGATCAATGATTCTCTTTCATCATTGATGTTTCTCTGTCTCTCCCTCTCCCTTCCTCTCTGAAATTAATACAAATATATTAAAAAAATAAAGTGAGAAACCTATTTTAAAAATAAAATAAAATTAAATACCCTACCCAACCAGTTCAGAATGGGGATCTCCCTGTTCCTAGCAGCGGGAACACTGCTCTTCCAACCACAGAAGGCCAGCAATAATGACAATGTATTTCCCCACTGAGGTCATGGAGCCGCTGACCACAGCCAGCACAGGGCAAGCCCATGGTGATCACTTTGAGGAGGGACACAGAAGCACCCTTCCCCCAACCCCTACCTGTGTTCAACCAGGATAAGTCTACTATCGTCAGCCTTGCATGACCAACCACACAGGGTTTAAGAGAGAGTTTGAGGCTAACATGGGGTTTACAAGCAATGGCCCAAGGAATCTCTGTCTTTCTAACAAGAAAAAAGGCATACTCTGTACTCACAGAGCAGTCTCCGTCCACTATGAAAATGGTGCACTTCTGCACCTGCATGAAGGAGATAATCGTGGCAGCGATCTTCTTCAGAATGACCTCCAAGGACTGCTGCTCTTCAAAAATCAGGCTGGCCAGGTCAAGCAGCACCTGACAAAGCACCACAAGCTTCATATTTAGTAACTAGAGGCCCGGTGGCTTGCAAGATAGGGCTGAAACCAGCTCTCTGACATCCCTTAAGGGGTCCCGGATTGTGAGAGGGTGCAGGCCAGGCTGACGGACCCCCTGGTGCACGATCGGGGCCAGGGAGGGATGTGGGAGGTTGATCAGCTGGGGAGGGACCGTAGAAGGGCTCCAGGGCATGTCCAGCCCATGTCACTCAGTCCCAATTGGTTGGACCCCAGCAACAAGCTAACCTACTGGTCAGAGCATCTGCCCCCAGTGGCCAGTGCACGTTATAACAGGCAGTTGAGTGGCCTTAGCATATTATTAGCATTTATGCTTTGATTGGTTGAATGGACAACCAGACAACTGGACACTTAGCATATTAGGCTTTTATTACATAGGATTGATTGTGACCACTAAAGCAATATAATGATATATATGAGCTATAAGTTGTTTATATATGTTTAATCTAACAAAGTTATGAGCAAGTTTGCATTTTGCTTAGTAACAATTGTTATTACAGTTAGTACAGTGGTTCTATCATAGACTATGAATCCAGCCAGAGTCATTAGATTTTAATTCCAACTGCCCTTCCTGCTAGCTTTGTGATTTAGGAAAAATTTCTTGAAAATGGGGATAACAGTAGTACCAAAATCATAGGAATACTGTAAGAACTAAATGAGTTAACATTTATAATGCATTCTGAACAGTATATGACACATAAAACATGTTGTTAATAAATAGTAAATGTGTATTAACATTTATTGACATTTTCACAGGACATATTAAATACTATCCAAAGTAAACAAAGTATTAAGAGTTCTTTTTGTGATATTCCTGGTAATTTCTCTTTCCTTTGAATTCCACAGAATTTCTTCCAAAGTCACAAAAAATGTATGTTATGAGGGGGTAGAAAGTGTATTACAGAAAATTTATTGGAGGTGACACTGTCCTAGCCAGGCCTGAAAGATGAGTAGAAGTAATTATGGCAAAGTGGGAGGAAGTGGACTTTAGTCAAAAAGAACTGAATTGAGAGAAAGTATCACATTACTAGCCTTGACTAAGTTTCATGTGCATCTGGAGTGTGAAGAGGAGAGCTGGGCAGATGAGGTTGGAGAGTGAAGAAGAGAAACAACCCCAAACCCTGTATGTTTCTTGAAGCAGTTAGGATGGTGACCATTTGCAGGAAGGAAGTTACAAGGTCACAGTTGTGTTCATAAACATGGTGACTGGGTGAATGGATGATAAGCACAGAGCATGGGAACAGTAGTGAGATACTGCAGTTGAAGGCAAATGGAAGGTCCAATATCTTATTAATACAGTAAGTATTAATTTTCAAAGAAGAAAAAATAGATAGCAGAGGAGATTAGTTATCAAAGAAATAATAATGAAAAAGAATCACATAAAACAGAAGAGCACAAGTCTCTAGGCTGAGATGATCAGGTATCAGCATGATGAATTAAAAGAGAAAAAAGACATATTGTGAAATTAAGTTACCAAAGGTAAGATAAATAATCCAAAAAGCTTACAGACATTTAAAAAAATCTACAAAGAGCCAAGAATCTGAACAACATGGATACTAGTTAGAAGGCAAAGCACTACCTTTAAAATCTGAGGAATCGATTTTTTCATTTGAGAATTTTATACCCAGCAAAACTGGCAAAGAGGGTACAACAGACATTTCCATACATGCCAGTAATCTGAAAGCTTGCCGCACCACGCCCCTCCTCATGGAGTTGTTTGAGAACGTGTGGCAATACAACAAGGGATGAGCTGAGAGAGGAGCTGTGGGATCCATGGCTGCAGATGACCCTGAGCCATGAAGGACAGCTCTATGCTGAACAGCTGGGCAGCAGCCATAGGGGGAAATATTTTGGCTTGGAAGAGGCAAGATGAAGAACATCAACTTGGAGATTGCCGAGAAAAAGAGCACAACAGAATGCCTAAGTAATGGAGAGTGTGGCGGACCAGCACCAGAGTAAACAGTGCAAGGAAAAAAGATGGAATACAGAAACATCCAGAGAAAAACTAATATGATCAACATTTTCATAGTCATGGTATTTTTAAACACCTTATTTGAAATTGCAACTTTAGAATTAACCTAGACAAAAGATAAAAAACAAAACCCAAAACAAAACAAAACAAAACAAAACAAAAACCCACACCTTTTATCATGGTTATAGACAATACTGGTATATATGTCATCCATGTGGGCCACTTAAAAGAAAAAGTGCAGATGGGAAAGCAGAGGTAAGAGGGAGTGATTGCGAAGGAGAGATGAAAGATGCTGAGGTTCTGGTCTTACAAAGCATGGAATCAAGAGACGATGTCTCCAGTTGATGAAACTGAAAGCCTTATTTAACATGACAAATGCAACTCACCCCATAACTCAAAACAGTGACAGATGGTACTGGTCGGCTAAGGGTCATGCAAGCAAAGGGTGGTTCGAGCCAAATAAACCTTTCCCTGTTCATTAGTGACACTGTCCAATGGTTATGAACACAGGGAGAAGGAAACAAATAACTATTAGAGGGAACAACTGACATACTATTTAGAAACTGAATCTGTGCTATTTAGATTTTCAGTCATGCACATAGATTGGCTAAAAATCACACACATATATTAGAATTAGATAAACATTTAACGCATTTGAAAAAGAATCTCTGAGTTCTCTCTCTAGTCTCTGGACTTGCCTGATTCCTCTTGTTCTCCAGCAGCGACGTCTCGTAGAGCTGTGCATTGTGAAGAACAATACCACAGAACGCCAAGTACGCAGCAAAGTCCTAGAAAACGGGCCAGACAACACCAAGTGAGAATTTCCTATACAACTGTCTGGATTTGTTGCCTGGAACACAAAAGGCATCAACGTTATGGAGAGCCCAAGGAGATATTTATTCTGCATAAAATTAGGAAATGAGGCAGAGCAGGTGTGAGCTAAATGGCACGTCCTAGTGGGTGACAAGCATGAACACAGCCTCCTATGTCATAAGTTAGGTAGAAGTGAACAAGGAAAAGAGGGTGGGTACCGAGACCTACTCTCTTTATTGGAAATGGAAACCTGCTCTATGCAAAAACTCAGGGTGGTCTCTGAATGAAGACTCGGATCCATGCGGAAGAGATGCCAAGAGCTTATAACTTCTTCCCCAGGCAAATAAAGCTCACATGCTCATTAGGAGAAGACTGGCAGTCACATTCCCCTCTAAAGCTGCAGATTTAGTTGAACTGTGTTCCTTTGAACAGGTAATTATTGTCCTCAATATACTATACTCAGGTGATGTACGCACACTTATACTGCTTGTTGGTTAAAATAGTTCTTTACCTGGCACACTGGATCCACAATCGTGGATTCCTTTGCCAAGTGGCTATACAGCCTGAGGAGGCCAACCTTTCTAGAGGGGTTCACAGGATGGACTATAAATGGATAATGGCATAGAAAGCTGACCTAGAGCATGTGTCTGCCAAACACTCAGGAAGGCATTGCCAGATGGCAGAGTAGATGCCCAGGACCCTGACTTTAAAGACGCTTGTTTTGTTCTGAAGCAGTTAAGATGTGAATACTGACACCAGGGCCAGTACAGCCCCAGTATGGAGACAGAAGCCACTACTTTCAGGGAGTGACAGAAACAGCACTGGGCTTGAGTAGGAGCAACTGGGGGGCCCCTGGCATCCTTATAATGACTCTTCAGGAAGAGGAATGGCAAACTCTCCAGTAGATGCAGCTGTGACCAGGTGTGTAGGCTGCGTTCCTGAAGCAGAAGCAGGTGGTGTGTGGCGGGTGTGCCTTTTGTAGGACAATGCTGACTGCCTTCTTTCCAGAGCTGGTTCACACACCCAGCCTGAATGCTCGCATTGGTGCCCTGCATCCCTGTGCCAAGCTTAGAGGACACTGTGACTGTCCTCACAGGAGGGCAGGTCCGACTCCCAACTGACCTGTGGTGCTGACCTTGGACCATGGCGCCAGGAGTTTTACTCAAGGCTGAATTTATTTATTTTTCTTTTAAATAGATTTTTATTGATTTCAGAGAGAAAGGGAGAGGAAGAGGGAGAGATAGAAACACCAATGATGAGAGAGAATCATGGATCGGCTGCCTCCTACATACCCCACACTGTGAATCGAGCCCACAACCCCGGCATACGCTCTTAACTCATTACACTGAGCCAAACCAGCCAGGGCAAGGCTGAATTGCTTTCTTTCTTTCTCTCTGTCTGTCTCTCTCTCTCTTCCTCCCTCCAATCCTCCCTCCCTTCTTTCCTCCTTCCCTCCCTCCCTTCTTTTAAAAATATATTTTATTGATTTTTTACAGAGAGGAAGGGAGGAAGAGAGATAATTAGAAACATTTATGAGAAACATCACTCAGCTGCCTCCTACACATCCACTACTGAGGATGTGCCACAACAGAGGTACATGGCCTTGACTGGAATCGAACTTGGGACCCTTGAGTCCGCAGGCCGATGCTCTATCCACTGAGCCAAACCAGTTAGGGCCTTTCTTTCTTTCTTTCTTTCTTTCTTTCTTTCTTTCTTTCTTTCTTTCTTTCTTT
>JAAGEH010000289.1:671344-697216 GCA_011751065.1 Lasiurus cinereus
TTTCTTTCTTTCTTTCTTTCTTTCTTTCTTTCTTTCTTTCTTTCTTTTTTTTTTTAATATATATTTATTGATTTCAGAGAGGAAGGGAGAGGGATAGAGAGAAACATCGATGAGAGAGAAACTTCAATCATTTGCCTACTACACACCCCCCTCTGGTACATTCCCTTGACGGAATCAAACCTGGGATTCTTCAGTTGGCAGGCTGACGCTCTATCCATTGAGGCAAACTGGCCAGGGCAAGGCTGAATTTCTTAATAGCAGTGATGAAAGGTAATGAGCAAACTAAAAGTCCATGTCACCCTCTGTATGGCCCCAATGTGTGCATACACACACACACACACACACACACACACACACACACACGTGTGCCATGGGGGAGGCGTGGCCACACAGATCGGAGCTAAGTAGATACCACAGGTCCCCCTGCTGGTCACTATGTCTGCCACAAGAAGCCATCCTGACCATTTCAGACCACGTGAACCAATAGGGTGTTTAGTGATGGGCAGTGTCAGCTGCAGCTTTTTCTGCATGTCTATCCAGCCAGCAGAGATATCACACCAGACACGCACTCTGGTACCTTCTCATCTTTCTCGGTGAATGTCCCGCCGCTTCCCGATTTCTTGTTGATGGCCTGGGCAACGCCAACAACCTGGTATAAGGAGAGAAAAGTGTCTGAAATGATTGGTATAAATTCACCGGTGAGTCTGCAGCAGGATTTCAGCATGTGCTTTCAAAAAGCAAACAAAACAGGCTGCCAACCTGAGACACAGCCTCCAGCAGCTGAGCGAGCTCTGCAGCATCTACTGCAGCCTTTTTCTCTAACAGAGTTTGAAAGTGTTTAACTTCCTGGTCCCAAACTATCTGACTGTGACGTCACCTGGCATCCTGAGAGCATTGATTGGCCATCCCATCTCCGCAGCTGCCCAGGCCCTTCCTGACGCCCCACAGCAATGCAATCACCTCCCTCATTCTCAGGGCTGCTGGGCATTAAGCGTGAAGCGAGGAGAGAACAACCCCCCCTGATTCATCCTCTCCCACAAGGGGGCTCATCATGATGCCGGGGTTCCGGACCCCTGGGAACCTGAGCCAAGACCTTGCTTCACTACGAAAACGAGACCTTCACGTACAGGAGCAGTGGAGGATTCCCCTCCCCCCGCCGTGTTCTTTTCAAACATCCCCTGGGCTCAGTCAGAAACAGATATTTTATTCAAGAAATAGTTTCCGAGCACTGGTTACAGACCAGGTACTGTTCTAGGCCAGTGGTCGGCAAACTCATTAGTCAACAGAGCCAAATATCAACAGTACAACGATTAAAATTTCTTTAGAGAGCCAAATTTTTTAAACTTAAACTTCTAATGCCACTTTTTCAAAATAGACTCACCCAGGCCATGGTATTTTGTAGAAGAGCCACACTAAAGGGCTAAAGAGCTGCATGTGACTTGCCGACCACTGTCTAGGTAATGAAGATGTGAGCGGAACAAGACAGATGGCAGACGGTGACATTCCAGTCATTGTGAGGCTCAGGAGGGAGTCTCACCCACCCCCTTCGCCACCCCATTTTGCAGACCAGCTAGCAGGAAGTGAGGGGCCGATGTGGCCCATGCAGGCTTCACCCCTCTCTTCTAAACCCTAGGCAGTCATCAAGTTATAGACACATTCACGCTGTAAGCAAACAATGGCCCCAGACACGACTTCTGGAACCTGGGAAGAGGTCCCCTTAAGTGGCAAAAGGGACTCTGCAGCTGCGTTAAGTTGAAGGAGTGAAGATAGATCACCCGAGTCATTTGGGAATTGGGGGGCCCAGTGCCGGAGCAGGAGGCAGGACAGCCAGTCAGAGATGGGAAGAGCTGAGCTGCAGGTCTGAGGGCAGAGGAAGAGCCATAAGCCAAAGGATGTGGACAGCCTGCATGCAAGAGAAGGGCTCCTCCCAGACTCCGCACAGGAGCACAGCCCACCCACACCAATGTTAGCCCAGAGAGAGCTGGTCTGGGCTCCGGCCTCCACACCATAAGGGGGCACATCCATGTGGATTTAAGGCACTACATCCCCCTAGACTTTTATAGCAGCATGACACTCAGTCAGCACATTAGAGTTGCTCTCACACTCATCCTCACCTCTCACCCCTCTGCACCCCATCCTGCAGCTGCTTCACCAGCGAAACCTCACTCTCTTTGAAGCCTTATGTCTCACTGCTGATGATTTTCCTGCTGTTAGTTCATCTCTGACATGAGGTCAGGTTTATCTTCCTGGGACACTGCTTTGGGCATTCAAGTTATCCCATCACTCAAATGTTTTAATGTTCCATCCACCCACCCATCCATCCATCCACCCACCCACCCACCCACCCACCTATCCATCCACCCACCCACCTATCCATCCACCCATCCATCCATCCACCCACCATCCATCCACCCACCCATCCACCCACCCATCCATCCATCCATCCATCCATCCATCCATCCATCCACCCACTCACCCACCCACCTATCCATCCACCCACCCACCCACCTATCCATCTACCCATCCATCCATCCACCCACCATCCACCCACCCACCCACCCATCCATCTATCCATCCATCCATCCATCCATCCATCCATCCATCCATCCATCCAGGATAGAAATTGCAGACAGATTCCACACCCTCAACTTGCACTGAGATCGAATACATGGTCTTGAGTTAGAATCCTGCAACCTTTGTTCATGGGGTTCCTTGAACTATGACCTTCCTCTCTCTCTACAGAGGCCCTGAGTCCTGTGTGGTAGTCATAATGCCAGACATCTGACGTCAAGGCCTTCCTGACACACACATCCTGAGTCTCCACCTAGCTTGCTTTCCGAGGACATGGCATAGGTCTTGCCCCTCACAGTGGCCGGGGGCCTTTGCGGTGTCCTGGCACTCCATGCTGGACCGGTTGCTGTGCATGACAAGGGAGAAGTGTCCGGGGGTCACAATGTTTAGGCTGAGGTATTATTGGACAATCCACATTTGAATGAGAGTTAATAAGTCTGCCCACGTTCCCTCTGCTTTGGTTTGATATTAAGAGATCTGCCCACACAGAGAGTCTGACATGATAGCGCCAAATCTGCTCTTCATCAGCTTTAGATATGGAGTTAGTACTAACAGCCCACAGGAACTGTGGGAGAATGGAAAGGAAAAGCTTGTGATTATTTCAGTTTTTAATTTAAAAATATAGAAAATCACAGAGAACAAGATGGCAAACACCATGTCATTGTCAACTAGAACATGGTAATGAGGTCCATGTTAAAACTTAGCTTGTGACCTGGTCAGGGTGGCTCAGCTAGTTGGGTGTCCTCCCATAAACCAAGAGGTGGCTCATGTAAGCCCCAGGATTTGGGCTGATCCCCAGCAAGGGGTATGCAGGAGGCAGCCAATGGCTGTTTTTCTCGCTCCCTTCCTTTCTCTTTAAAATCAGTGAAAAAACATATTTAAAAAATTCAGCTTGCAGGTCCCATCCCGGTGGGTCCAACTCAGTAGTCTGGGTTGGCGCCTGAGAATTTGTTTTACTAACAGTTCTCAAGTGACACCAAATGCCAAGGTCTGGGACAAAAAACACTTTTAGAACCACTGATAATAGAACTATAAAGTGTTAATACTTTGTGGTTTCTTTTTTTTAAGTTACATTAGGATAAAACTAGTCCAGTAGGCATGGGTAGGTGGTTGAGCATAGACCTATGAACCAGGAGATCAGGGTTCGATTCCCGGTCAAGGCACATGCCTGGATTGCAGGCTCCATCCCCAGTGTGGGGTGTGCAGGAAGCAGCTGATCAATGATTCTCTCTCATCATTGATGCTTCTATCTCTCTCTGCCTTTCCCTTCCTCTCTGAAATCAATCAATATATAAATAACTAAATGGGGCTTTCTCCTTTCCAGTCCCATTGTACTCGCTACCTATTTTGGTCATGTGACTCCCGGATGCCTGCGTTGCTGGCAGGCTCTTGCTGTACAAACCATCTCCAGTGACCATATGCATGTAGGTGTCCTGGGCACACAGAAAGCCCTCCATTGGTGCCCTCTTCAGAGGCCAACAGAAACATACACCTTCCCAGCAACGCCAAGAGTGCCTGCCACCTCACAGCCTAACCAACCCCCCGCATCCCTGGGCTTGTCAGGCTTGTAAATCTCAGCCACCCTGCTGGGCACAAACTTCGTCTCATTGTCAGGTGTCATTGGTGCTTCATTTGCGTTCTCCAGCTTTTGCACTTTTATTGGCTGCTTTCGTTTGCCTGTTCCATGCTGCCTCTGTGCACCTTAGCCAGTTTTGACCTTTTTGTTGTTGTTTTGGTTGTCTTTAATAAATTTAAGAACTGAGGTTTGCCCTTTCTTTAAATGGCTGCTAAGGCCTCTGCCTGTTGAGGTCCATTTTGTCCACCAGTATGCACAAGCAGTACACCTATTGCCTCTATCTTCTGAGTGTCTTTATGGGTGTGGTGGGTGGGGAACAAGGCAAGTGCAAAGACAGGACATGCTGCTTTGGGCTTCCTCACACACCTGGGGGAGGACAGGCCCCAGTGGACGAGAAGCAAGCTGCAAGATACAAGCAGCAGGATTCTGAGAACAACCAGCATCGCTAACAGAGCTGACAGCTCTATTCCCAGCGGAAAGAGGAAAGAGTCAGAACGCTGAAAGGTTTGCCACTTCACCAAGTGAAGGGCAGGCCTGGTACAGGGCAAGCACTTGCATCTGTTCACTCATTTAACCTTTACAGCAACACTTTCAGGTGGGATTACCCTCCCAAGTTATCACGGAGGCAGCCAGAGCTCAGAAAAGTGAAGTGGGTCATTTGAACGTGGCAGTCAACTCTCCCTGTCTGATTCCAAAGCCTGCATCCATTTTTTAAAAAATATATGCTTTTATTGATTTCAGGGAAAGGGAAAGGGAGAGGGACAGAGAAATAGAAACATCAATGATGAGAGAGAGTCATTGATTGGCTGCCTCCTGCACGCCCCATTGGGGATCAACCCAGGAAGGTGCCCTGACTCGAGTCAATCATGATCTCCTGGTTCATGGGTTGAAGTTCTACCACTGAGCCACACATGCCAGGAAAAAGCCTGCATTCTTTCTGCTCCCTTCCCTGGGTCCAAGGCAAAGCATGAGCAGGCCTGCCATGAGCATGGGCTCTGAAGCGCCATTCTGTAACGGAACTGCTCAGTCCAGGGTCCCCGGTGCATCTGGGGCTGTCCCTCCCTCCCTACCACGCTCAAATGGTTAATGCATATTTCCACCCAAGGCAATGGAAACAATTTCAACATGAGAACTTTGAGAAACAAAGATGAATCCAGAGTGGCCGCTAGACGTGCTGTTTTCTTTGACTGCGATTATAAATCTCATGACACTTTCTTACGGCCAAGAATCACTCATGCAACATAAAAAAGTCCTACATTTCAGGGAGAAACAGATAATGATGCCATTTCAAAAGTAAGTAGTTCTTGCAGAAAAAGCCGGAGGGATGGATGGTGACAGCAGTTGGAACAGTGCGGGGGCTGACTGGGGTGAGGGTACATGTTCTAGCTCTTGACTAGGGTGTCAGTTACACAGATGTAAGCACGTTTGTCAAAATGCATCAAGTTGTACATGCAGATCTGTGTCTCACTGTACATAAATTTTAGTCGGTTTTCAAAACATGATTTAAAGGTGTAAAGTGAGCTTGTCATTGCTGGTGGTCTGTGTGCCAGTGCCTGCTGCCTCGGTGACAGTGGCGCAGGCTGAAATGTGATCAACTGCTGGGTACTGTGAGCAGGACGGATGTTCCCAGATGAGGCAGGACAAACGCAGCCCTGGAACGGTGGCTCCCTGCCCTTGGAACGCCCCGTGGGAGTTGGGTGCGTCCCTGCTGGCTGCATCCTGGGAATGCTTGGCACAACTCTTCATCCTTCTGTTTATTCTTGTCCCTTCACTCACAAAACCCCTTTTCTCTGCCAAATGACAGCGTCTCTGCCACCTCGTCCAGCACAGGGACTGCTGCCTCCTTACTCAGAGTGTCTGCTCTGGGGAAGCAGAGATGTGGTTCTGCCTCAGATGTGGCCACTGTGAAATGCTCACCAGGTGCCCTTTATTTTTTAAAAATACATTTTTATTGGTTTCAAAGAGAAAAGAATCATCAATGATGAGAGAGAATCATTGATTGGCCTCCTGCACACCCACTTGGGAAGGAGTCCGCAATCCAGGTCACAGGAATTGAACCATGAACTCTGGTTCATAGGTCGATGCTCAACCACGGAGCCACGCCAGCTAGCTCCCCAGGTGCCAGAGACACAGGTTACATAGCAGAGAGCCTTGTGTCCCACAGGGTAACATCAGGTTTAGGGGATCAACTTCCCATCCCCCCTTTGGCTGGGCGGCGACACGCTGAGGGTGCCATCGAGCAGCCTCTGAACCTCGTGGGTGAGTCTCGGCAGTGGCCACCGTCATCTTCCTGTCTTCCAGCCAGCCTAGGGTTTGTGCTTCACATGGCAATTGCCAGGGAGTCATGGGAGGCGCTAGGAGCTGAGGGACTTGCTCCGGGTACTGCTCCTCCGCCAGCCTGCAGACCAAGCACTTCTTGCCACACAGCCAGACTCTTTTCTTCAAATTGTCTCTACTCAATTAGGAACACGTTCGAAACAACAGAACCACCACTGCCTGTGCAGTATATATGCCACCCTGTATCTGCATCAGGATAACTCTAGCTGCTGCGCCACCTCCACACACGCAGTTGCCAAGAATGACTCGGAGCCGCGTGCTGTTTCACAGCTGAGATTTGTTTTCAGGGTGGTGTCCGAGTCCTGCCAGGAGCTGGCAGGCCAAGCGTGGCTCTGTCTGGGAGCGGCTCTCAGTGGGCACAGCGTTTGGACTTGGACTCTTACACCAGGATCCAATTTGTTCCAGCTCAGCCTGCCCTGGTGACAGATCCGCGTCTCCCCAGCAGGGGGCGATGCTGTGCTGGAGACACTCGGAATTACAGGCTCAAGAGGGTGTCCCGCAGGTACTCCTGACCCACCCCAGGGGAAATGACAGGGCAAGAGTGGAAAAAGCAATTCCACCATCAAAACCCTGACGAGGCTCATCTCACGTACGAGAGACACAGGTGAACGCGTGCTGGGATCCCCATGTGGCCCCAGGGCCCACTTAGGCAGCTGGATACCCACCTCCGCAGCCTCAGGGCTGCAGAGGAAAGGCATGTGTGCATGTTTATCGTTTTTTACGCTCAACAAGCCCTTCTCCTGGGGACATATGCCAAAGCCCAAATGTCCTTTCATCTCCAGGTTCTTCTCTCCACACGGAAGGTGAGCCTGAGCAGGTCCCTGTGTATGAGGCGGGAGCATATGTCTGTCTCACCCGCATCCTTGGCAAACTTGCCCTGCCCCACAGCTGTGCCAGATACAGTCACCAGTCCTGGGATCATTGTCTGCAGACCCAGCTTTCATGAAGGTGTTACTCCAGCCCAGACTTTGCATTTTATTTTATTTATTTTCTTCCTTTTCTTTTTATTTTTTGACATTAAAAAAAAATAAATCTTTATTGGTCAGATCATTACAATTGTTCCTTCCCCCTACCCCATAGCTCCTCTCCACCCTGTTTCCACCTCACCCTCTGCCCCTCCCCAACTGTCCTCATTCATAGGTGTATGATTTTTGTCCAGTCTCTTTTTTGTCCACACTCCTTTCCCCTCGAGAATTGTCAGTCCACTCCCTCCCTTTCTATGCCCCTGATTCTATTATATTCACCAGTTTATTCTGTTCATCAGATTTTTAATTCACTTAATTTTTAGATTCATTTGTTGATAGATATATATTTGTTGATCATAATTTTTATCTTTACCACCTTCTCTTTCTCCTCTCTCTCCTCCTCCTCCTCCTCTTCCTTTTTCTTCTTTTTCTTCAAGAATACCTTTCAGAATTTTATATAATTCTGGTTTGGTGGCGATGAACTCCTTTACCTTTTTCTTATCTCTGAAGCTCTTTATCTGACCTTCAATTCTGAATGATAGCTCTGCTGGGTAAAGTAATCTTGGTTGTAGGTTCTTGTTATTTATCACTTGGAATATTTCTTGCCACTCCCATCTGGCCTGCATAGTTTCTGTTGAGAAATCAGCTGACAATCATGGGTGTTTCCTTGTAGATAACTGTTTTTCTCTTGCTGCTTTTAATATTCTCTTTGTCTTTTGCTCTTCATATTTTAATTATGATGTGTCTTGGTGTGGTCCTCTTTGGATTCCTTTTGTTTAGGGTTCTGTGCGCTTCCTAGATTTGTAAGTCTATTTCTATTTCTTTCACCAGGTGGGGGAAGTTTTCTGTCATTATTTCTTCAAATTGGTTTAAAGTGTCTTGCTCGCTCTCTTCTTCTGGCACTCCTATAATTCTGATGTTGGTATGCTTGAAGTTGTCCCAGAGGCTCCATATACTATCTTCATATTTTTGAATTCTTTTTTCTTTTCTGGTTGGGTGTTTTTTGCTTCTTTATATTTCAAATCTTTGAGTTGATTCTTGCAATCCTCTAGTTTGCTGTTGGATCTCTGTATATTATTTTTTATTTCAGTCAGTGTATGCTTAACTTCTAGTTGGTCTTTTTTCATATCCTTGAGGGTCTTACTAAATTTATCGACCTTTTCTAGAAAATTTTTGAAAAACCTTATAACCGTGGTTTTGAACTCTATATCCAGTCATTTGCTTTCCTCCATTTCTTATATTTGTGACCTGTTTTTTTGTCCCTGCATTTTGGCTGCTTTCCTGTGTTGACTGAGTTGCTTTGTGTGCTAGGAGTCCTATAGGGCCCAGTGGCTCAGCCTCCCTAGTAATCTGAGGTGGACACTCTTGGTGCACCCCTTTGTGGGCTGTGTGCACAATCTTGTAGTTAAGCCTTGATTATTGTTGGCATCACTGGGAGGAATTGACCACCAGGCCAATTGGCTGTGAGGATCAGCTGTGTCTAAGATGGGAGAACTTCTGCGCTGGAGACACCCTTATGAGAGCAGAGTGTGTCCCTTATGGGTCTGAGGAGTTATAATCTAGATGGTTCCACTCTGATCCCTGGGCACACTGGCTCTTGGATCTCCAAGGAGGTGCTAATTTAGCCTCTGTCTGAGACCACCCTGCAGGAGCTGTGGAGAGATCTGCAGATTCCTCTTCTTTGTTTGGTGTTTGGAGGTGCCCAGATGAGCCCCAGTTGTGAAGCAATGCAAGCTGCTGTGAGGCCTTGGGCCTTCTTTTGGATGTTCTGGGTATCACTGACTCAGATGCAGTTTGTTAGGTAAGTTTAGATTTCAAAGGCCTAGGAATTCATATGCAAAAGCCTCTGTGCTCAGCTTAGATGGGGTGGAGTCTCGGGGCGGAGCAAACAGCAATGGCTTCCCATCAGCCCTGCTCTAAGAGACCCCTGGATCTCAGTGTCCTGCGGTAATGGCTACAAGCACCTCTGAGAGAAAGCCACCCTAGAGTTTTGCCTGCTGCCAGACATTCCAGTTTATCCCCCTGTATGAGTCTGGAGTTCAGAGCAGTTGGGAGCTTTTGTCTCCCTTCTGATTGAGAAAGCCAGCCGCATAGTCAGATGCCAGCCCTCTGTGTGTGTGTGTGTGCCTCCATTCGTCTCCGTGCGCACCTCCCTCTCCGTGCATGGGCCTCCATACCTCTGCCTTCCCCAGCTCCTGTGAGTCTCAGGGTGCTTTTCTCTTTCCTTCTAGTTGTAGAATTTCCACTCAGCCAGCTTTCCTGTGGTTCTGGATGGTGTCTGTTCCTTTAGTTGTAGTTTTGAAATTGTGCGAGGCAGCAGTTAGGTGTTCACCTATGCCGTCATCTTGGTTTCTCCTCCCAGACTTTGTGTTTTAAAAGCTAAAAATAGTAAAGAAGTTGTCTGGTAGCTTCTCGGGTATAGTCATCGGGTAAAGAAGAGGGAGGCACATTTCCTGGTGAGAACAGCACAGCTGCAGAACGAGACTCCATGGTCTGATTCCTGTCTGTGACTCTTCACAGGAAACAAGGAGGAATGTCCTGAACTTGACCAAGCCCATACTTCCCCCTAAAATGGGGGTGATGATACCTACAAAAGTAGAGAATACTGACGTCTCAGTCACAGGGAGACCCCAGCCTTGTTACCACCTGCATTGATGGGATGCTGCCTGCACCCCTCACCAGTCTGTCTGTGTTGGCTCCTGCTAAAGGCCTGCATGGCCGGCTCGTGGGTGAACTGGACAAGGCTCACTTGGTGCAGGTACACAACACCCGCTCTGAGAAGTGCCCTGTTCTCGCTGTGCTCACGCCTATGGAGGGAAACACAGAAACCATCAAGTCGTCCTGCAGGGTGCCAGGTGCTGACCAAGTGTATGGGGAAAAGAGATCAGGGAGGGAGAAGTCTTTGGGTTCACTAAGGATGGCCTGAAAATGTCATCATGGGATGTCTTTTGAGGAAAAGCTTGAAGGAGACAAGGGAGGGAGCCATGTGGGTAACTAGGGGCAGAGACTTCCAGAGAGACCACAAGTGCAAAGGCCCTGGGCTCGCAGCTTATCAGATTCACTGAGAAACAGCTGGAGAGGAGGGGCAGGAGGACCATGGGGAGTGAGCTCTGAGAGGCCTCAGAGCCAGACTGTGTGGGACTTCTCCTACAGGGCGAGATGGAACCCCACTGCTGATTGGGACTGGGAGTGATGAGTCTAATCTATAATAATAAAATCATAATATGCTAATTAGACTGGATGTCCTTCTGGATGACCTTTTAGACCAGCGGTTCTCAACCTGTGGGTCACGATCCCTTTGGGGTCAAACGACCCTTTCACAGGGGTCGCCTAAGACTACTGGAAAACACCTATTTCCCATGGTCTTAGGAACCAACACACCGCTCCTTGGTGTAGCAAAATGTAGCAATGTAGTTTACTGTTGTCATATTAAGACTATTACCCATGCTATACCACGATTCAAGACAAAATTTCATTTATTTGTAATTAGAAATAAATATTTCACAGTATATAATTACATATTGTTTTTGTGATTAATCCCTATGCTTTAATTATGTTCAATTTGTAACAACAAAAATACATCCTGCATATCAGATATTTACATTACAGTTCATAACAGTAGCAAAATTACAGCTATGAAGTAGCAATGAAAATAATTTTATGGTTGGGGGTCACCACAACATGAGGAATTCTATTAAAGGGTCGCGGCATTAGGAAGGTTGAGAACCACTGTTCTAGATGAAGCCCAGGTGCCAGAGGGAAGCCAGTGCCAGCAGCTGGGGGAAGAAAGGCCTACTCTTGCACCAATTTTGTGCATTGGGCCTCTAGTGAGTTTTATAAACGTCATGTAGAGGGTGGACTGTGGGAAGCAAAAGACTTGAAGCAAGTACACTTTTAAGGGACCTCTAGGATGACTGCCTGATGGCTGCACCTGGGATAGAGGTGATGGGGAGCAGCGCCCCCAGGTCGCCAGCAGTGCTGCTGATGGATGGGCTGTCACTGTGAGAGAAGAGGTGCAGGTGGCTCTGGCAGTTTGTCCTGCGTGGCTGCAGTGACAGTGGCTATGCACTGCAGGAGGTTCAGTGAGGGGCAGGTTTGCTGGTCAGTTCAGTTTAGATATAAGCTTTAAAAATTTGTTTTCAATTATAGTTTACATTAAGTATTATTTTATACTAGAGGCCCGGAGCACAAAAATTTGTGCACTCGGGGGGTAGGGGTCCCTCAGCCTGGCCTGTGCCCTCTCGCAGTCTGGGAGCTCTCAGGGGATGTCCACCTGCCGGCTTAGGCCCGATCACCTGGGGGATCGGGCCTAAGCCTGCAGGTGAACATCGTTAGTGCTGCTGCAGAGATGGGAGAGGCTCCTGCCATCACTGTGGTACTCACAGCTGTGAGCCTGGCTTCTGGCTGCGAGGAGCTTCCCCTGTGGGAGCGCACTGACCACCAGTGGGCAGCTCCTGCATTGAGCGCCTGTCCCCTGGTGGCCAGTGTGCATCGTAGCAACTAGTCATTCCTGGT
The DNA here is from genome assembly GCA_011751065.1 of Lasiurus cinereus. Taxonomy (NCBI): domain Eukaryota; kingdom Metazoa; phylum Chordata; class Mammalia; order Chiroptera; family Vespertilionidae; genus Lasiurus; species Lasiurus cinereus. Next base: position 683,309 of record JAAGEH010000289.1, read on the forward strand.
TGTTATGCTGTTAGGTTTCATTTGCATATTACCCTTTATGAATAGGATAGCTTTCAGGTGTCCAGCAAAATTTTTAGACATCAGATACTTTACAAAGTGCCCTCCTGCCCCCACCATCATCCCAAGGTTACTGACTATATGCCCTACTGTGTACTTGACATCCCAGGACATCCTGTTCCCACCCATCTGTTGGGGATGCTCAGTCTGAGAAGCTGCAGACACGCCCAGGCCGGGGGACCTGACAATGTGAGTCTGAGGAGGAGGGACAGGACATGTGTGAGTGGCACTTAAAGCCAGGTGAGTAGGTGACGTTGCTATAGGAGTGCGGACAGAGCAGACACGGGTCAAGGCTGGGCCCTGCGCCCCAGGTGAGGCATGGCTCCAGCCGAGGACACAGGCAGGCCATCGGGGAGCAGGACTCTGGGTGGCCTGAGGTCCTGAAAGGCAAGGGAACACATCTATCTGGAGGAAGAGTGACCAACAATGTCACCTGCTGCTGAGGGGCGGGCACGACAAGGCCTCAAGAGGATTGCAGCCTCGTCCACAGTATCGTGGGTCCTCACCCAAGTGGTTCCACAGGGCGGGGGGAGAGGGGAGCCTGGGTGGCAGGGATGGCAATGCCCCTAGGCCAGGGCAGGGCCCTGTGGTCAGCAGACACGGTGGCCCCCAGAAGGAGGGGCAGCCAGTGGGCTGTCTCAAAGGGAGAGTGGCAGCCTGGGGTGTGCCCAGGAACCCACTGGGTACAGAGGAATTCTGATGAGCGGGGAGTGGGAGTCTCCCCTGGAACACTTCTAAGAACTTTGTTCCCCGGAACCAATAGACAAGGCAGGTTCGGGGCGCAGAGATCCGAAGAGACAGTATTAGACATGAACAACGAGTCCATAAAAGGAGCTAATTGTTAGCTCCCCATTAAACCAGCTCCCTTGTTGCATGGTTTATTTTAGGGCCTATCACATTCTCTCCAGTTACGTCCCATCTTAACAACTGGGATGTATCTTGGATTCTTTCTTCTATGATTCCTGCCTCAGATCAGTCCTCAATGTCTCAAAGGGAGTAGCACACCCAATGGCCACGCCTACTCTGGGAGCAGCCACACATCACGCAAAGGCCCTCCCATGTCTCTCCCCCGCTTCCTCCTGCATACACACACAGAGCTTCCTCCAGGGGGGTGAACAATGGGAAGTGCTGCTTTCCAAATCCATCATGTGCCAAACAGTGGGGCTCTGGGTTAGAATGAGGCAAAGGAAGCTGCTGATTCTTAAGTTTAAATAACAGCAGATGTCCCCCCAGCTTCAGCCCTCCCTGTGCCTGGCAGGAGAGGCCTCCCTGACCACCTGCCCTTGCACAGGCTCCTGCAGGCCCTGCTTCTTGCAGCTGAACCCTGGTGGCCACCAGGCACTGCCCTCTGCACTGATCTGCAGGGAGGAGCAGGACCCCAGAGGGAGCAGCAGGACCCCAGAGGGGGTGGATGAGAAGGATAGGAGGGAGCATTTCCTGTGGGCGCAGGGAAGCAAAGACTCCAATCCAGGCAAACAGCCACCTCCAGCCTTGGTGACACCTGAAGCCCCTAGTGCCTCAGCCATCGGCCACAGCTCCTAGAGCACAGCTCATGCCCCTGTCCTCCCTCCCACTCCCACATCCCTTGCCCCTCCCCCTCCTCTGTCCCCTCCCTCATCCCTTGACTCCCCTTCCTGCTATCCCTGTCCTCTCCCTCATCGCCTGACCCTCCCCCTCCTCTCCCTCAGCCTCTGACCCTCCTCCTCCTCTCTCCTCTCCCTCAGCCTCTGACCCTTCCCCTCTTCTGTCCTCTCCTTCACTCTGACCCTCCCCCTCCTATCCTCTCCCTCATCCCCTGACCCTCCCCCTCGTCTGTCCTCTCTCTCACTCTGACTCTCCCCACTCCTCTGATTCTGTGACACAGGCCAGTCGGCTCAGCACACACGCCAACCACATCACCTTTCTGCAAACCCAGCCCATGTTGCCTTGGGTAGTTCAAATGATATTTTGTCTATGAGAGACTGAAAGAATTTTAAGTGTTAGTTTAATGGACAAGCAGAGATCTCCTGTCATCCAACCAGTTTTAAGGAAAGATATGAGTCCACAAAATATATTTAGTCCTTCCTTATGGTGGTTTCAGGCTGTCTCCACAAGCCCTCCCACCCTCCTCTCTTCAAGGCAGGGCCTAGTGTCCCTCCCTTGACTGTGACCTGCACGTGATGGTGGCTGCTTGAGGATCAGAGGGAGAGGGAAGATGCACCGCATGGGAGACCCGGTCTCCACAGAGACTGCTTCCTCCCTGCCTGCTGTCCACCAGGTGGTGTGGACCTCGATGGAGAGAAGCCACAGCTCTGGAGGCGCCCTCCTGAGTGAGGCAGGGAGCCTAGGCGGGCCACCTGGCCTGCCATGCCCTCGGGAATTCATCCACCATCGCAGGGCAATTTGTTTTGTTACAAGAGATCACTCACATAGTCCGCATGCTCAACAAGTGATGTGAAATAATCAAATAGACCTGGGATTCTAAATCCAGCTCACTTTTACTTTAGTTCACTCCTAGGAAGTGATACAATAAACAACAAACAGAAAACATGGTTCACAATTTCTATTAGATCATCATCGCTTTCTCTTTAATGTGATTTGATCCTGGAATATTAATTTCCACTCCACTTTAGAAGAGAAACAAGTGGGGATGTTTAGATGAGGGTTTAATAGGAAGAAATACGGAGTATTTAAAGCACTTTACCCATGTAATATTAAGCCTTCATAGATGAATACAGACATTCGCACATGTATCTGTTGAGGGCAGCAATTTCCCCGACAATCATCTGAACTCTCTAAGAAAGACATGAGAATTGTTTAATACTGAAAACCCACCCAGGTTTTAGTTGGGCGATTCCGGGTCCATGTTACCCACAGTAACAGTTCATGCTCCTCGGCGACAGGTCCCAGACCACAGAGCTCATGCTCGGGCCTCTGGACAATTTCTCAAAAGTAAACATAGACATGACCACTAAACATGTGTGTATCCCCACACATGCTGCCAGGCTGCCTGGAAAGTAGTGATGGAGGCCACCATCAGCATGAAGCCAGCTGCCTCTGAGCATTACAGAGCCGCCTGGGTGGGTAGAGCTGAGCCTAAAGCCACCTGCAGTCCAGCTCTCAGCCCTTCCTCCTGCTCCTGGTCAGGAGGGGGGTCTTGGGGCAACCTGTCAACGCAGTATTGTCACCTGGGGTTCCTAAGACATGCTTTCCCTGAAGAAAGTGGCTGCCGGCTTCTTTGTAAAATACTTGTTTACCATTAAAAGGGGAACTTAGAAAAGGGGAAAGCCAAGATCGGGCATCGTGACTTCCAAAGCAAGTGGCAACTTGGCGAGTACTGAGTACATACAAGAAAGGACATCGCAGGGGAATGCATGCAAGGAACGATTTATAAGCTTTAAAAGCCCGAGACTAACCAGCTCTTTAGGACCAAACAGAGCCGGGCCAGCCGCCAGCCTCTGTGGAACGGCTGTTTTTTGTAGCTCTACTGGCATCCCGTCTGACTTGTCAGGAAGGAAGATGCAGAAAGCAGTCGCGTTGATCTGTTCCAAGCTGACTTGTCAAATGGAGGGAGGCCCAGTGGTTCTGTGAATGGGACCGCAGGGCAGCGTGCTGTCTGGGTCCTTCCTAGCTGTGAGTCCCTGCTGGGTCCTGTCGTTTCTCTAGCTCCCGCCCACAGTCTGCTCTCTGACCTTGCGTGTTGAGTATGGAACTCATTTAACCTGCCACCTGCATTGAGCTTTAGTCTTTGGTGCACAAGTTCTACGCCCACCAGGAGGACCATTTTAAAGGGACTACCTTGCTTGCTCTTGCTTGTGTTTCCACATCCGCACTGCCCAGACCTGGAAGCCACACATCGATGCGTCCATCATTACATGGCCAATCAAGACAACCGGGGGGGCGGGGGCGGCGGCGGGAAGAGTTAAAGTGATCCATCAGTCATGTTGGCTGGCATGCACTTTTGAGCATGGCAAACCTTTATGTTCTTGCATTGCAAATGGATACACAGCAAACCTTTATTTTCTTGCATTGCTAATGGATACATCTCTGGTTCCATTAATGCTTTATTTTGTGACTTTCGTCAGGTATTCAGTCTCTTTGGTTCATTAAAGTATTTATCTTCTAAAAAATCTCATAAATATTAGCTGATAGTTTTTGAAAATTTTTAGGTTTTTTTCTCCAAAGGAAGATAGATAGATATATAAAAAGATATAAAGATGTGTGTGTACACACACACACACACACACACACACACACACACACATATATATATATATATACACACACACAAATAATTACCATATTTTCTGGCATATAAGATGACTGGGCGTATAAGATGACCCCCAAATTTTCCAGTTAAAATATAGAGTTTGGAATATACTCACCCTGGAAGATGACACCAGCATGTAAGACGGCCCCTGACTTTTGAGAAAATTTTCCTGGGTTAAAAAGTCATATACGCTGGAAAATATGGTAGATATTTAGCTAAAATGCTCCTTTATCAAACTTTTCAAACACTTATAAATCCTGTTGTATTTGCATCAAAGAGTTGTAAGTATATCATCACATATGATGAAATAATATCAAGATGCTAAAATAAAGCAGAGAAGGAAGGAAAAGCTTTGACTCCAGGTTAGATTTCCACTCAGCACCTGGAGCTGACATCCAGCCAAGGAAAGCAGGTGTTTCCACTCAGAGGCACCCTGGCTGTCCTCTCCAGCTCAGATCCACAGGAGACTTTTAGTGCTGGCATTATTTCAGTGTCTTGCTCTTCCTCCGTGCAGCCCATAAAAATACAGGCTGTCCACTTCAAATTCACCTTCAAGGGTGAATTTGCTTTGCAAAAGGGTGAATTTGAAATGGGAAATCTGTGAAAAAGGATGCACATCTCTCCACATCACCAGGACGTAGCAGGGGAGGTGGCACCACAGAACTAGGTGGCCCCAGCGCAGAAAAAGCCTGCTGTCCCGACCCTCTGTTCTGAACATAAAGATTTGTCTGGTTATGAAACCAACTGATACGAGTGACACACATAAATATGGGCCCAGGTGTTCAGGCCCCCAAATCCTGCCCGACATGGGGAAGAAACTGAGGAGCAGTTCCGAAACCCACGTACCCTTCGGATTGTCTTCTCTGTGCTCATGGGCTTGGTGTGGGCCCCTCTGAGCGCGCCACTCAGATTCACAGGACATGGATATTTCTATCCCTTGGAACCACGGCCTCTGGCTCCTGGCTGGATCCCCTAGGGATGCCACAGAGGATCTGGCTCACTCCTCCATCCTCTTTCCATATGAAAGGGGCCTGTCCCCGTGGCCGCCCACACTGTGAACTCTGAGGGCTGGCAGCACACAGCAGGCCTCCCCATCACCTCCATCCCCACCTTCCAGACCGCCTCTGCACGGAGCCACATCAGACGCAGAATATTAAGAAACCCTCCTTTCCACCCATGACTCTGGGGTCAGACTGCCAGGTTTGAACCTCAGTTTTCCCAGTTTTATATATATACTAGTGGCCTGGTGCATGAAATGCATGCACATTAAAAGGAGATTAATTAGAGGAAATAATTTAATATTGCTATTTGCCCTTTCTCTATAATAGAAGTGTCAGAGATGAAAGAAAATTAGTAAAATGTATATGAAAACCTTCCTCCTATCAGAGTCTGGGGCTCACCACGGGACCCAGAGTCAAGTCTCCACCTGCACATGCTTCGAAAATGCAGGAGACCTAGATCCAGCCAGCCCCACCCCCATTGGGTAGACCCAGACCTGGCCGGCCTCACTCCTGTCAAGCCCCTCCAGGCAGGAGGCACAGCCTCAGGTCCCCCAGCCTGGAGCTGCATGCAGCTTCAGGTCCCCTGTCAAGCTGTGCTTGGTGGAGGGTGGGGAAGGCAGTCTTAGGACCCCATCAATCCCTGCCAGGTGGGGGGCACAGTCTCAGGTTCCCCGGCCCAGCACCAGGATGGGGGATGCGGTCTGAGGTCCCCCAGCCTGACATGGGGGTGGGGGACATGGCATGAGGTCCCCCAGTTTGGTGCTGGGGTGGCCTGAGGTTCCCTATCAAACCCCACCAGGCAGGGGACATGGCCTGAGGTTCCTCGGCCCCGGCCAGGCGCCAGGCAGCCTCAGGTCCCTGCTTTTCGGTCATGATGTTACAGCATCCCAGCTAATTTACATATTCCTCTATTATCAGATAGATTTATTGATGTCAGAGAGGAAGAGAGAGGGAGAGAGATGGAAATATCAGTGATGAGAGAGTATCATTGGTTGGCTGCCTCCCGCATGCTCCACACTGGGGATTGAGCCCATAACCCGGGCATATATTAGGAATTGAACTGTGACCTCCTGGTTCATAGCTCAATGCTCAACCACTGAGCCACGGTGGTTGGGCACAGCTTCTCCAGTTCTTAGCCATGTGATGTAGGGTGAGTTACCGAAGAGTTCCATGTTGAGGGGGCACATGTGGTGACCACCTCCGAGGTTTGTTGGGAAGATGGTGTAAACATATACGTCACTGTCGCCGCAGCATGCCCATCAGAGGGGTAGTTATTAGCCAAGTCCTACCCCGGTCCTCACTTCACAACACAGCCAGGCCCACTCTCCTCTCCCTGACCCTGTGTCTTTTGTCTTCATTTTCCCTAGCCAGGGGCAGTGTGACCTTTCCAAATACATTACTTTGGCCTTCTTAAGCGTCCCCAAGCCCCACCCCACCCCCACTTCCCCATTAACCTTCTTCTCTCAGAAGGAAGTGGAGAAGGGGGAGATTGCAAAAAGTGCTGCTCTACGATTTTTTTAAATATATTTTTATTGATGTCAGAGAGGAAGGGAGAGGGAGGGAGAGATAGAAACATCAATGATAGGAGAGAATCATGGATCGGCTGCCTCCTGCATGCTCCCTACTGGGATCGAGTCTGCAACCCTAGCATGTGCCCTGAACAGGATCGAACCATGACCTCTTGGCTCATAGGTTGACACTCAACCACTGAGCCACACCAGCCAGGCAATGTTCTATGATTTAAAAAATAAGAAAACAATAAACATTTGTCACAGAAGTTTAGGACTCTCTGAGAGCCGATATCTAAAATATCCTACTACCCTGACGATGACAACACAATGCAAAGAGTGCCTAAAAGTCCTCGTTAGTTGAAATGCTTCCCAGGAAGATGGGACTAGCGAGGACGGGGGCATTTCCCTGAATCTTCATCCTGTGTGGGACAGAGCTCGTCCTCTCATGGCCAACACCACCTGCTCCGACACTCAGCCCCTCAGGGACGTACCTGTGTCTGTGCCTTAAGCATCGGGGTCACTACAGGAGCCATGGTATTTAGCTAGAGCCTGTGCCAACTTTCTTGGTACAGTGGGACTAACTCAGACGCCATACCACACTCATTGTGCCTCATCGAGGAGGCAAGCCAGTGGGGGCATTTTTCTTTACAGCTCCAGGTTTGTTTGACGGTAGGCCAGTTTCACTGGGGAGGGCGCTGGTTTCCATGTGACCCTGGCTGCCTGGTGGGACTGTGGCTGATGATCTCTTCGAACAGCGTGGTCCGTCCATGTCAGTCTTGAAAGCTGAGTTCTATCTCTTTTAAAAATTAGCAGCTACTGTTTATTGATCACTTCAGTGCATCAGGGGCTGTGAAGCCCTTTGCACACATGAAATTTAATCTCCACGACCTTGTGGAAGGTCCAGCATGCAGATAGGGGCACAGCAGGGACTGGCAGATTCCATCCCCGTCACTCATCAAGTTAAGTGGTAAGACTGGGTTCAACCTAAGAGCAAAACATCTTGGCATCACCCCTCAACCCTTTTAGTGGCTCTCCACTTTGATCTCAAAGACCCGCGCGAGAGTGTAGTTCTGTGATCACACAGCCAGCTCGGTCCAGTTTGCCTGCACAGCTACAGCGTGAGGCTCTCCCTGGAAGCCACTGGGAGCATCTGCTCAGCGGCCTTGCTCCCAGAGGGAGCCACGTTCTTCTGTGTGGAGCAGCAGCCCTGTGAAGGCTGGGCTGTTCTTCCTGCTGTTTCTTATCACCCTTCCCTTGGGAGAGACCTTCTCCCAGGACATTGGGACATGGTCTCCAGCTGGGCAGAGGAGTGTGGGGGCAGCAGGAGGAGAGTGGGGCAGAGAGATGTTTAAATGCTGCATGAAACTCTCCCTTCAGCAAAGTTGATCAAGTCTCCAGGCGGTGACTGATGGCTCCTTATCTCAGGAAATGCTCAGGCCAATGGGCTGTGGCCACCAGTGATGAGGCAACTTCACACGGGGTTACCACAGGTCAAACAGGGTGCAGAGAGGACATGGGAGTGGAGGCAGGGAATGAAGGAGGGTGAGGACTCCAGGAGGCTCAGGACCCAGCAGGAGGCTCAGGGGAAATGTGGCAGCCAAGTCTGGGGGCCTGATCTGGGAGGGAACAGCCGCTCTGGGCTAAGCGGGGAGTTATTGATCCACGTGAGCAACTTTCAATCACCCCTGGGAATGGCTAATCTTTTACATGCCAATAGCACCCCATGCTGCTGGGGACAGGAGCCGACTCCTAGGCCTCACCTCTGAGCAGACAGAGATGTGCATGTTCCTTACAAATTAAACATGCACCTGCCATAGGGCCTTTTGTTTTGTAATTCTCACCCAAGGATATTTTTCCCATTGATTTTTTTAGAGAGCAATGGGGGACAATGGGGCGGGGTAGGGAAGGGGTAGAGAGAGGGAGAGAGGGAGAGAGAGACAAACATTGAAGTGAGAGAGGTACATAGATTGGTCCCTTTCCACATCCACAGATCCTAGCCTGTGGGGCACTTGCACTTGACCAGGAATAGAACCCAAGATCATTGGTCTGAGGGCTGAGCAAACTGTCCAGGGTGCAATTCCTCTTCTTGGACAATACGGGTTAAAGCCACGCAGGTTCACTTACACATGGATTTTGTTCAATAAGCACACTGGGAAAATATTTGGAGACTTGTGACCATTAGAAAATTATTATAGATGAACCTTCACGTTTTCTGATGATCACTGCAGTTAGATAACCACATATGAAAGGAACATTATTCAGCCACTTAAAATATAATTCAAAATAAGTTGATTACAATCACGACCACAGTGATATGTCGTGGACAGAATGAAGCTGTGAGGAGAATGGAGGGGAAGGACATGATACGCCTGAAATTTATTACTAAGTCCCAGGAAAGTTCCCATCCGGATTCAATCCTATAACTGAACTCTAAATTTAAAATGTCAAGTGGAACATGTATGTGCTTTGTTGTCCACTTGTTATTGTAATAGTATGTCATGCGTGTGCAAAGCAGATTTTTTCCTTCAAAAAGAAAAATGTTGTCAAATGACCTTTTACCACACGGAAACTGCCTACCTCTTCCCGGTGGTTCTTAATCGGCATACAAAGAATGCTCTGTGTCCGGTAGCCTGTGATTTGATCAACTTCTGCATTGAAGCGAGGGTCCTAGGAAGGAAAACGAAATGACTTTATGACTGATCTGGTCAGGCACTGATTCGATTTTCCAGGTTTATAAGATGAGAGAAATCTAACCTTCAGCTTTCCCTGCTGCTCTGCATACCAATTCTATTGTTGTAAGAGGCATCAAATCACGTAAGTTCATATCTTTTTGACAAAGATGAATCTAAGTCTTTTTGAGATGCTACTGTTTATGAGAACAACAACAACAACAAAAATACAGACTCAGACAACATGCTCAGAAATAAAGGAAATTCAAAATATTAACAGATTTTGACAGCCTTAGTTCCCTCAGGGACAGGTGGCGGCCCCGCACCTGCATGCAGCGTGCCCCTCCCATCTCACTGCCGCATTGTTCCAAGCCACACCATGCCCAGCATCTCGGCTCTGAAAACCACCACCTCCCCTCCCCCCAAGACCTTTCCAACATCGCCTTCGCTTCCCTGGGGACGATGGCTCACACATTTCCAAGCATCCTGCTCTACTATCTCAGGTGTTCATACAAATTTAAATCTTATCTTTTCTTCTTTTTTTAATATGTAAAAAAAGCCATCTGGCCCCAGCCAGTGGATAGAGTGTCAAAAGGGTCCCAGGTTCCATTCCAGTCCAGAGCACATATGCAGTTGCAGGCTCCTCCCCAGCCCAGCCCTAATTTAGGCTCCTACAGGAGGCAATCAATCCATGTGTTTGTCTCACTCACATCAATGTTTCTTTCTGTCTTTCCTTCTCCCTTCCACTCTCTCTAAAAATCAATGGGAAAATATCCTCAAGTGAGGATTGGAAAAAAAAAAGCCACCTGGCTTCATTCACACTGCAAACAACTCCTTAATCTTTTGAATGATTTCTCCTTTTCACAAAGCACACCACGCACGTCCACTAATCAATCACAAGGGACTCTGAGATGTGCGACAGGTCTAAATATGGGTGGAGAAAGACAGGTACAGGCTATTTGCGTTAAGTTTTAGGGGAGATGGAAGGTAGGCTGGCCACCCCAGGAGGGGCTGTGCCTTGGTTCATTCATCCATGTGGCCCCCATAGTAGCACAGGAATCCAAAGCGTGTGCTAAATGAACAAAGATCTTCATTCACACACGGCATCATCCTTATCAAATGCCATGACTTTTAGCTTGCTGTCCTTTAAAACAAACGTGTAGGCGGTGTTGTGGGAAAGCATGCTAGCGGAAATGGACAGATGCCCTATATGGGGTGAGATTAGAATGGAAACACATTCCAGAATGTAAACACTGGAATGGGTGCAGAGCACTGCCTGGGAAGTTATAGGCTCAGCCTAATAATAGCACCACTGCTCTCTCATGGTGCTTCTGCAATTCCCTCAGAGAATAGGGAGAGCCATGCCAGAGAAGCCTCGTCTGAGAAGGTCATTGCTATGTAAAATAAGTTGATTACAACCAAAGTCGTGCACAGCCGAGGCTGTAAATGAAGTAAATGACTGCACAAGATTCACTCAATTGGGGTCAGATATGAGGCCAATTTCCCCCCAAAAGAACCAAACTTGGCATTAAAGACAATTTCAAAGGAAAAGTTATAAAATGGTGGGTAATTGGTATAAATATTTAACATTATAAGTAGACAATACTGTATCTTTGCCTTCTTTTTGCAAATATGCTGAAAGTTATATTGAGACAGAGTGAAAACCTTGGCTGAAGGTCTTTGAGAAATACTCCTTAAATGACACTGGATTGCAAAGTATCTAAAGAAAGCAGACAGGATATGAACACTGACCAGTGAAAGAAACAGAATTAACTCATGCAGTGAGTTATTCTATAAGTTAATATCAAAAGATGGATAAAAGGCACTGTCAGCAGTTGTTTGTTAATGAAGAAGGACTGTGGGGACTGCAGGCTGGGAGTGGCTGACCCACGCAGGGCCGGGGGTGGGGTAGCATAGGGGCGTGGCTGAGAGGGGTGCACAGAGCAGGGTCAGGGGACTGAGTGGCGATTCACAACAGACAGACTGAGAGGCCTGGTAAAGCGACCTGCTGCCAGCTGAGAGCAGGATGGCAACATAGGCAGGGAGGGGCTCAGATCCTGGGAGAGGACCCCGCTCAGCACTCAGGCACTCAGCTGAGACAAAGCATGTGTCCTTAGGAGCAAGGACCAGACCCTGGATCGATGCTAGCGAGGAAGCACCGTCCACAAAACAGCTGGCCTGCATTCTTCTAAAATACTAAGGCAGATAGAGAAACAGGGAGAACCCATCCCAGATTAAAGGAGCTAAGGAGACACCCGGTGTGCGCAGGTCGTGAGATGAGACTCTTGATCCGAAGGAAAAAATAACTACAACGCACATTAAAGGAACCACTGACCAGATCTGACCATAGGCTTTTTTTTTAAAATATATTTTATTGATTTTTTTACAGAGAGAGAGAGAGAGTTAGAAACATCGATGAGAGACATCGATCAACCGCCTCCTACACGTCCCCCCTCTGGGGATGTGCCCGCAACCAAGATACATGCCCTTGACCGGAATCAAACCCGGGACCCCTCAGTCCGCAAGCTGATGCTCTATCCACTGAGCCAAACCCGTTTTGGCTGACCATAGGCTTTTAGATAACAGCATGGTGTCATAAAATTTCCTGACTTTTTAACATTTTTTTAATCTTCACCTGAGTGTATTTTTTAAAATTGAGTTTTAGAGCAAGAGAGAGAAAGAGAGAGAGACTGATTGGCTGCCTCCCATAAGTGCCCAACCGGGGACTGAACCTGCAACCAGCCTCCTGAACTATGGGATGCCGCTCCAAACCAGTGAGTCACCCGACCATGTTGCTTGTACAGAATGAATTCTGAAAGACATTCCCAGGTTTCATCTACTTAAACTCTACCCTCTCTCCACAAATCCCTACCCTCAGTACTTCTCCCCAGTTCCTATTATTTATTTAATCACCGGCCTTCAAAACCCTTCCCCTCCCCCAGCTCTTCTCTTCCCCTGGCTTTCATCTCCTCTGGGCAGCCAAGCCCAGCATCTCTGCTTCCTCATGGAGACCCGCTCCCCATCACTTTTGAGGTCAATGCCCTCTCAGACCCTCACTCCCCACATGGTTAAATCCTTTCTCCTCCCAGGCTCCTGTGTTTTCCCTCTACCTCACTGACAACGCCATAAAATTCGTCGTCCCGAGCACAGTCTCAGTTATGTGGCCCCCTTGGAAGCCATAACTGCTCCTCCCCACCCTGGGCCACATTCTCCCCCTCAGCTGGCCCCAGGGACCCGTTCTCCCAGGCTCTGCCCCGTAGCCCTGCAGAGTCTGAACATGAACCACATGTTCCCATACAAGCACCACGTCCGGCAGAGACGGGGTCTCCACTTGCAAGGTCTATGTCCATCTGCACCCACATGCACACAACTCCATCCACTCAATCTCACCTGCTGCCCAGGGTCCACTCCCCAAACAGCAGTCACCTCCTGAGTCCCTGCACCTACTCCTGTTCCTCAGCATCTGTTATGACCCGCTCTCTAGTCTACTGATCTGCCTTCTCTTCTATGCTTTGTGCTGAATCAATATTTATGAAGTTGAGGATGCACCAGGCACTGTGCCTGGCACTGGGGACAGGGGGTAAGTAACAGTTGAGGACCCTTGGGGTTACACAGAGGAGCGTCAAGCTGGTACCCTGGGCAGCCCACTACTGCACAAGGCAATAGCTCCTTCAGTGCTAAAACTATTTCCTCAAAATCCAACGTGCGTTCTAGGAAGAGGCTTGGTTACAACCCACCGTTCTACTAGTGAGAGGATCATTTAAATGGGGAATGTGAAGAGTTATAAAACATAATCTTTAATTCCATGGTAAAGACCTGCATATCACTAGCAGAAGCAGAAGAAATAGCCAATCTCCTCTCAAAAATATCTTAGAGTAAAAGTTCCCATTTTTTAAAGGCGTCCGTAAGTTTATTTGCTTAACTAAAAGGGAGAGAAAGAATGGAAAGAAAGAAAATCAAACTTTGGTGTCAAAGGAACTTTGAGGGGATAGTTTTGATTTTGAATGAATGAAGGAATGAATTAATGAAAAGGTCTAGAAGGTTTTTGTGTTTTTGGACAGTTTCTGCACCTTTCATTTTAGAATCTCAGGAGAAACCAGGAGTTCATGAGGAGGGATTATAGATGGGGCTACGCACAGAGGTCATGTAAGAGAAGCAATCAGCTATGTGATGGGCTACGATCAAACCCTCATTAAGGAGAAAAGCAGGAAAAGGTCCACTCAGTGCCTCATCTTGACTCAACCCCCCCGTCAAAGCTTTTACCATAAACTCAGTTTTAAATAAATGTGCAAATTACTACACTCAAATATTCCCACAAACCACAGTGCTACAAACCACAGAGCACCATCCGCAGCACGGCCTAGCGCCCACCTGCCACAGCACCGCCCAGTGCCCACCTCCCACAGCACCGCCCAGTGCCC
>JAAGEH010000289.1:704869-845681 GCA_011751065.1 Lasiurus cinereus
GCCACCCCCTGTCCAGCCACACCATGACCCCTGTACAGCCACACTGCGACCTCATGTAGGATAACTGGACTGTAGAAAGCTCTTGGATTAATAATTTGTAGCTTCAAATTCCTCCCTAAGTCAAGCCTTTTCATTTCACTCTCAAAGCCATAGTGTCTAAGGTACTTAATAGAGAAAAAAGCAAATTGTGCCCTCTTAGGGATGGGAGGCAGACTCATGCTGAGATTCCTAAGCATTCTGAGCCTACAAAGCACTGGGAGGTAGTTTTCATCAGCACGTGTCCTAAATTCCCATCTAATCTCAGAGTTTGCTGCTCATGGGACCACTTCCTTCCTCTAGTCTCCACCTTGTCCTGCAAAGATCGACAGGGCCACCTGCCCTGTGAGGGCGGGGGTTGGGGGAGTGGGGTGGGTTGGCATCTCCACAGGGCAGAATGTGGGACCCCACACTGTATGAGAGAGTCAGCGGGGCCAATTCCAGCTCCAGCAACAGGAGCACACAGCATCCAGGTGGCCTCCGGAGTTCGCAGCTGCCACCTCTCTGTGGAAGGGCAGCCGCAGTAACAGTCCCCACAGCGCTGACATCTGCAGCCGCCAGGGGGGACCTGGGTCAGCCCACCGGCTCAGGCCCTTCTTGCCCTGCATCATCCTCATTTCTAAGTAGGAGAAAGCCTTCCTCACTCCATGCCCCTCATGCAGGGCGGGTGATGACTCAGAGCAGGCAGAGGCTGGGGGACTTGGAGAACTCAGGGTCGGGCAGGGAAGCCTGGGGCTGGGGCAGGCCTTACTCCTGCGGGTACAAGACCACAGGCTGAGCGGCCTCACAGGCCTGGAAAAGGCGGTTGCATGCACTGAGCCCAGATTCTGTGGCCAAAGCTGATGCTTCAAAGGTCATTCCTCACAGACTAAGTCCCGCCTCAAGCGCAGTCCCATCGCACTGCGAGAGTCAGCCATCTCAGCCGAAACAGCAAGACGCACGCCACACACTCAGCCCCATGCTCTATCGCACTCAGGCACCCCACTCAGCACTTCAAGCAGGCGCTTCATGCAGGTGCCCCACGTTCAGCCCCACACACTGGGACAGCATGGACCTTGCCCACACGGGGCATTGCTCACTGCACGCCCCAGGTAAGGAAAGAGCCCGAGGACGGAGAGGAATTGGGAGCAGGAGACACAGCAAGGCAGCCACCTGGAGCCTGCCTGGAGCTGCCATATAGGTGACTTGGATTTTAAACCTCCAGTCTGTTCAGGTGCTGAGTCCAATCCCGCCAGCCGCCTTACGCCTGCTGGTAGGGGCGCAGGACTATGGAGCACCGCTGCAGGCCACTTTAGGGGAGGCCTGGCGGCTCCAATGGCACTGCAATGGCGATCTGACAGGAAGAACTGTGTTTCCCTGCCGCACAGTCCTGCTCCTTCCGCATGCTGCCATTGGCGCCTTGCAAGATGAGATGCCTTCACCTCTCTGGGCGGCAGCCGGGTGGGCACAGCTCGCAGGAAAGGCTGACCCTGGCGCTCCCAGTGCCCGGCATCCGCGTCCTCTGGGAGACACAGAGGGATGAGTAAATGCATTTGTAAATGATAGAAAATGGCAAAGGAGGTCTGGGGGCAGGCAACTTAGAAGGAAAAGTGTCATTTCTTTTTACAATGGTTATAACAACAGTTTCCTTCATTGAAATGACATGTATTTCATTCTACAATCCTGGTGCTCACATTCTTTAAGGAGATGGAAGGTGGACCGTTCTGAACATGGTAGCTCTAAAGACCACATTAATGGTGCCGCAATAGTGACGCCTGTGTGTGGGTGTCACACAGGCTAGGGTTCTGTACGTTGGGTGCACCTCCTCTGCTTCTAGAAATTTTTATAAATTGATCAGTACTATTCACTGAAACAATGAAACGCTCTCAAGAATGAAAACGTTCTCCCTTTTCCAGTTTCTCATTTGTATTGAAGACTATTGTAAATGTATCGTAGGAAACAACATTACAAGGCATGGTTTGTGTTCTAGAAATTTTCCACTGATCTAGACCAGCCACAGCCCCTCCCACACACCCACTATCTAGGAGCAATAAATACAATGCCCAAAACTCACTCACAAGACAGTGAAGTCCACTCTCCCACAGCATTTCACATAGGGCTAGCCAAAGGGACACGTGAGTACACACACTCGTGCACATGCATGTACACACCTGTACACACACATGCATGTCCAGAGACACAGCATACATTGTCTTGCAGCCAGAGTTGAACTGCTCACTCATCTGACAGAATGACTCTTGAATAGACAGAAATGCTTCAAAATACATATTCAATATTCCAGATGTGTAGAAAGGGGAAAGCTTGGACACCCTTGCACAGGTTTTATAGAAAATCTCTTAGCATCCAGAAGAGTAAGGAGGAAAGTTTACGAGGCCAAGAAAAAATGCGATATAACTCACTCTTATGAGTTAAAAATATTAGATGCAACCTACTTGAAAAGCAACGAGTTAAAGTGTTTTTGTACTCTTGACTAACCTAATGTATCAAAGGGTTAAAAAATTACTTGAAAATATACTCTACTCAGGGTACTTGTGTTCTAATATTAAAAATAGATGGCCACGGCCTAGTACTTAAGTCTTCAGCCACCCTATTTAAAAATGTCGTCCAAGCGTTCCACTTTTATACTCTAAGCTTAAACATGGAAACAGACCCTCTTGGGTGGACCTTTGGCAGTGGTGTGCTGGCGCGTTAGAGGCTGTGAGAAAGTCAGCCTCATCCTGAGTTAGGATCCAGGGGCGCCTCCGTGAGCCCCTCTCTGCTGCCTTTCACATGGATGGGACTTCAGTGAGTGTGGCGGTCACGGCCGGGGCGGGAAAGATGAGCTTCCACCCTGAAATACTGCTTTTTCTTTAATCCTCACCTGAGGACATGCTTAGAGAGAGAAAGGGCACAAGAGAGAGAGAGAGAGAGAGAGAGAGAGAAAGAGAGAGAGAGAGAGAGAGAAACATCAATGTGAGAGGGGAACATCAATCAATAAGTTGCCTTCCATATGTGCTTGACCGCAGTCCTTCGGTGCACAGGATGATGATGATGCCCAACCAGCTGAGCCACTCTGGCCAGCCCAGGACGGCTGCTTTTGGAGGTGACACCTTAGGGATGTTACTCTCCCTACAAAGTGGAGACAGCGGCACTGCCCCTCACAGGTCTCTAAAGAACTAAAGGAAATGATGCATGGAGTCCAGTCCCAGTGTTTAATGCACAGTAGTTATTGTTTCTAAGCTGAATATTAAATGGGGTATATTTTCAAAAGCATTTTTCTTTGGTAAATATAATAAGAAATTATTCAATAGGCTTCTACAGAAAACTAGGCATAGCATTGCTGCTCCTAATTTAAATGCACTAATTTCTCTACAGAAACACTCATATTGAAGACAAAAAGTTGTTTTAACGCAAGAATTTTCTCAAAGTTTCCGAAACCGTTTGGCTCAGTGGATAGAGCATCAACCTGCAAACTGTAAGGTCCCAGGTTCTATTCCAGTCAAGGACATGTACCTTGGTTGTAGGCATATCCCCAGTAAGGGGTGTGCAAAAGGCGGCTGATCGATGTTTCTCTCTCATGGATGTTTCTAACTCTCTATCCCTGTCCCTTCTTCCCTGTAAAAAAATGTATTTAAAAAAAAAAAAAAGAATTTTCTCAAAGCAGAAGTGGAATACACTGTCTCCCCAGACCAATAACTCTACTTACATATAACAATTTTCTGAATACATAAATATTAAGAGCCTAACAGTTAGCTGAGAAAAATTAATGCAAGAATGTAACCTTTTTTTCCATTACTACCTCAAAATTAATTTTTTTTTCAAAACTAAGTTATAGGTTTGGGGGACAATCCCCCCCAAAAATATCAAAGGTATAATAAAATTGACAACAAATGTCAGAAAATATACAATGACCTATGATGAACCATAGCAACATTTCATCCTGACCCTAACTCTTAAGCCAGAGGGTGGAGAGTCCTCGGGGGCTCTGGTGAATGGCCCCAGGAGGTCGGGATGGCGGTGGCTGGGTTAGCTCCTACCTGGGCCATTCTGTACGTAGGCTAACACCTGGGCCTCCAGGTCAGCCATGTGGCAAGTCTCTGGAGCAGGAGTATCTGCAGAGATTTGCAAGTAAGAAGCCACAGACCCTAAGTGATTGGAACACACAGTGCACCCTCATGTGCTTGAGTCTGCCATTCCGATGCCACCTCTTCCCTCTCATTAGTCTTGTGAAGTCATTACCAAGGGCCCCATTGCAAAGACTGTGCAACTTCCTGCTGGAGGAAGGATGCCTGGTAACTTAGATGGCGACCTGCTAAATTATCTGCAGCAAGAACACACAAATCGCTCCCATGAAATGAATATTAGGTATTTTCCCTGCTCCTGGTTGCTATTTCAGAACGTCTGGGTCACTTTATTTGTATAATCTGACCCAGGCTCACCAGCTTGAGGAGAAAGTACTTAAAGGAGGACGAGTTCCAGCTGAGAAGCTGGTAGTCAGTCAAGGAGAGGCAAGGAGAAGTTGAAGTTCCTTTATGACTTTCTCTGTCCCGACCACTCCATCCCTCTGGTCGGCCAGTCACCAAGTTAATTAATAGCAAAGCTGGGAACTAAATCCACACTCTGGCCTCCATTCCAAACCCCGACTCCAGTGCCTAACAAACTCCACAGAGTTCTGTTGAAACGGTGAATAAAAATGCATCTGAGAGGTGAGGAAGAGACGCAGCCCCTAAAATCGCTATTCTGTTCTTCTAGTCCGAGGAGGACTGCGGACGTTCGTGATTCTACCTATGGCATCAACGACTCTCAAAGCAAAAGAGTGGAGAGCTGAAAACTGCTCCTGAGAGAGAGAAGGAATGTGCTTATTGCTCGCAGATTTCTTAAGAACCCTTGGAAATAAATGCTAGTGTTTCCATTTCACAGAGGGAGCGAATGCAGGCCCAGAGGTCGCACTCTGCAAGAAAAGGAGTCTGGGGGCAGCTGTCTGTCCTATCTGGGGCCCTTAACCACCATCAATAGAAACAAATATTAAGGGGTTTAGAACAGTAGCTCCCAGCCATGTGGAGGTGCTAGCAACCCTTGGGGGAGGCATTTGGAAATGTGGGTCACCAAGATGGAGGTGCTCCCAGCAGCCAGTGTCTGGGCCCTGGGATGTTAAACCTCCCCCATTCGCCCAACAGCCTCTCACAACCAAGAAGGTCAGCATCCCTGCAGGGCATCACCTCCCAGAAGTGTTGGTTTAGAGATGAAGGAAGTATTACCTACAAAAGCAGGTGTCACAGAAAAAAGGGGCGGTTTGAGGCGCCTCTGCGGACATCCCCAAGTTCTCTACCCCACACCACAGTGAGACGGCCCTTTGGGGCTGAGGGCAGGAATGAAAGCACTGCCTGAAGTTATTTGGTGGCCCCAGGCTCTCCCGCTAGGAGAGCATCCACAATGCTAGCTGGAACCCAGTGTAAACAAGATTCGGCATCTTCAGCAGCTCCCACTGGCGTATGAAAGCGTCCCTGGAAGGAAAACCCACGGAAATCAGAAGGGAAACACCCCCTGAGAGCCATGCTTCCCAGCCCATGATGCACTGTGAGCTGGACACGGAGGCTGGGCTGCTTGGCCGCCTCAGCCCGAGGGCGCAGGCACGCTGCGGCGGCCGAGCAAGTATATCATGGGGGTCTGTGCCTTTGCCATGAAAATACTTTCCTTCCGTGTGTTCGCATTGATGGCGGGTAAAACGAAAGAAAGGTGGAAGGAGTGCACTTCACATCCCCGCAGTGCCCACCTGTACCCAGGCCCCACCTGCAGTCCAACACCAGGTTCTCGCAGGTGCATCAGCCACTCAGAGGCCCAGCCCGAGGGACAGAGAGGGTAGGAGGTGGACGTGACACGCAAACAAGGATAGCCGGGAGCTGTGCTTAGGACTCAGTCTCATAAATGTTCAGAGAGACCCCGGGAGCAAGGGCATCATGGGGCAGCGGCCACGGAGGCAGCTGACCTGCCCTCAGTCGCCAGCTGGGGCCACGTTCCCTCTGCAGGTGTTTAGTGGATGCTGTCAAGTGGCATTTGGTTGGAGGTCTTTCCGCTTCTTTTGGACTTAGAGTTGCACACATGCCTAACTGTGATTAACTTACATGAATTTTAAAACTCCACGTTGAAATAATGTTAAAACAAAAGGGAGTCAGCACTGGGCATGGCAGCAGCCTGGGGCTCTGGTGTGTCCTTGTCATTTCCTTGGGGAAAACCCCGCCCCCAAGAACATGGTCATACTGCGGACTATCTGCCTCGACAAAGCAGTCAAACAGCACTGCTCCCGACACAGTGGTGGGTCCAGAGCAGGCATGTGATCCCGACAGGCCAGAGGCTTTTTGAGAACAGATGGAAAGAAGGCACTGCTCTAGCATCAGAAGTGAAGGTCCTCATACACTTGCCCAGAAGAAAAGTCCCAGCACATGAAGAAAGCATGCAGGGCAACAAAGCCACACAGCACAGGACCCATCGAGGGGTGGACAGATGGATGGATGGATGGATGGATGGATGGACAGAAGAATAGATTAAATAGACATATAGAGAAACTGACAGAATTTTGCCAATTATTTGACCTGCTGAATTTCACAGCCAAACCCAATTACCAGGAACTTCAACTATAGGCGTCAGTTCTGTCTGAATTCAAGCTGGGTTTCTGTTACTTATGACCAAAGCTTTCTAACTACCGTAAGAGACTGATAAGCATGTCTCTTGAACAGAGGTTCATTACTTAAGTTTGAAAGACACAGGATCACATGATCTCCATTACCTCTGAAAGGCAACAAATCTGTGTGTGTGTGTGTTTTTCCATTCTTTCACCAACTCAAAAGATCAGGGTCTTTTCTCTTCTGATAATCTCAGCACTGGTCAACAGAATAGAAATGAGGATTCTTATTCTTATTCTGTACTAGTGGCCCAGTGCATGAAATTCATGCACATCAAAAGGGGATTAATTAGAGGAAATAATTTAATATTGCTATTTGCTCTTTCTCTATAATAGAAGTGTCAGGGTTGAAAGAAAACTAGTAAAATGTATATAAAAACCTTCCTTCTGTCAGAATCTGGGGTGCACCACGGGACCCAGAGTCAAATCCCCACCCATCCACATGCACATCAAAATCACTTGAGACCCAGACCTGGCCACCTCTCCCCGCATTGGGCTAGATCCAGATGTAGCCAGTCCCACCCTTGTCAAGCCCTGCTGGGTAGGGGGCATAGCCTCAGATCCCCTGGCCCGGTGCCAGGATGGGGGCATGGCCTGAGGTCCCCCATCAAGCCTCACGGCAGGGGGGTGCAACCTCAGGTAACCAGTCAAGCCCTGCTGGACGGGTGGCATGGTCCGAGTTCCCCTGTCAAGCCCTGCCAGGCAGGGGGGTGCAGTCTCAGGTCCCCTGACCCAGTGCTGGGGCGAGGGTGCGGCCTGAGGTCCCCCAGCATAGTGCCAGGGTGGGGGACGTGGCCTAAAGTCCCCGGTCAAGCCCCACTGGTGGGGGGTGTGGCCTGAGGTTCCCTAGCCCAGCACCAGGACAGGAAGCACACCTTAAAGTCCCCCATCAAGCCCTGCTGGGCTAGGGGTATGGCCTCAGATCCCCTAGCATAGTGCTGGGGTGGGAGGACATGGCCTGAGGTCCCCCGTGAAGCCCTGCCAGGTGGAGGATGTGGCCTGAGGTCCCCTGTCACTCTTCATGGGGGCGGGGACAGCAGAGGGCGTAGGCTCAGTTCCCTGCTGATTGCTCATTAAGGCTCCTTATGGGAACTTGGCTTCAGCTGCAGGTGCAGTCATCTTTGTGACTGAGTGATGGTCAATTAGCATATTCCCTCTTTATTAGATAGGATACTTATCACTAAGGACAGGACATCAAATGGGGCTCTTTGACTGCTCAAGTTTGGGTGTACTAAAATCACACAGAGAAAATGAGTTGCAGAAAAGCTAGCCTTACTTTACAATTTAGGTTCAAGGGGAAGGGCTCCACAAAAACAGAGGCCATCAGTGGCACACAGGACTTTAAAAGTTATGTCCGCCTCAAACAAAAAACAGAGGAATACCCACGTTGAAAAGCTTTTCACAGGACTTAGCAAAATGATTCTTATGAACTTAACACTCAGGTTGCTTTTCCTGCTTTCACCACTTATATGTTTGGCAATCAGTATACATTCCTACCATTTGGAGAACACGAATGAGGCACTTACATCGTAAGTACATACATGTAATTCCACATGAAATGAGAATAACACATCCATTGTAGGATTACAGAACTAACTATCAAACGATGAGTCATATGGAAAGACTTCCCTCAGCTTTTATTCCGAGGTCTGCAGCTCGCAGGCACTTTTTACTGAAAAGCTGACCCTGTGACAGGTATTTCCAAGGCCCAGCCACCAGCTCGACCACCAGTCAACTGACCTGCATCTGTGCAACTAAACCAAGTTCACAGGGAGCCCTGCAGAGGTCGTAGCTAGTCTGCATCTTAAATCCAGGAACTAGTCATTTTTCAACCTTCCACCATCAATCAACCCGGTGATTGATTGATCTGTTTCATGGTCCTTACTCAGGGCTGTTAACCTCGGAAGAGGCCTTCATCCCACAATCAGTCCGAGAACAAAGAACACATCGGACTCGACACAACAGTGTGGGTTTAATGAGTCATTAGGCTGAAAAATGTTTGGAGGATAAACTAAAAAAATACCAAGCAGTTCTGTTCAGCCTTTTTAACAGCAAAGAAATCTTTCCTGGGTCTTATTATTAAAACACAAGAGGAAGTTGAACCAAAGTTCTAAGGTAGTTTGTGTTTTCCAATCTGGAAAAAGGGGCCCTGGGAGGAAGACAATCTCTGTTCTTACTTCCACACCTCAGAAGGAGTTTTAAATGCTTTTATAAGAAATGATATCAGAGGTCAGAGTCAGATCATCTACGTAGGTGGAATTATTTATGAAACTAACTCACTACCTACTGCAATAAGGAGGCCCGAGACTTATTCAAAAGGGAAATGGTTACACACCATGATCAGAGAGCTAAACATCGCTTGCCTGGGTGCTGAAGACATGGTCTTGTGAAAGCAGTGGCAATTTTTATGCATTTCAGACCACAAACAAAAGAAACTCCTGAACGGCACTGCCAGCCTCCTCAAGTTTGGTGATATGAAGCAGAGAGTGATTTCAAAGTGTCCATCCCGGCTGTCGCTCCATCATTCTGGCACAATGTTTGAAAGCTGGTCTTATGCTGCAGGCTCTACATCAGTGGTTCCCAAGCTTCTTTTGGCCATGGCCCCCCTGCCCCCCCCCCCCGCCAGCATCTGTAAGGTTAAAATCCTGAAGCTCTCCTGTGACATAGAATTCTTATTATTCAAAAAGTGAACTCCCATTCATGTGGAGGAAGCCTAAAAGGCCATTAAGTTGGTCTAAACAAGCTTCCAAAGAACATGGCATCCATGAAAGAGAAAAATAATAGAACAAAAGGACAGTTGAAGTACTGAGGAAGAAATCACTAAGAAATTATTTAAAAAAATAATAATATGAAATGATAAAAAATTGCAAATAAAGTTTCAAAACATATAATAAAGAACTGAAAATATACTGTATTTATATACTGTATAGCAAACCCCTAGAACTATAAGGAATGTAAAAAAATTCACTGTTAATAACCTGAATTGCCCCTCTTAAAGTCAAATTGCCCTCCGTGGGGTGTGTGCCACAGGTTGGGAACCACTGCTCTGCATGGATCTGAAAGGGAAACCCTGGGATAGAAGGACAATGAGAGGCATCATTTCTGGGGCTCTAGGGATGTATTCCACCCACAGGAGTCCTCTCAGGTCACTAAACCGACTGGAGCAGGTGCTATGCACCCAGATTATAGACACACAAGTAGAAAGGCTGTTCCTGCATCAGAATTCCATCGTAACCATATGGGTGAGGCAAAAGGAGGCTTCTGGCTGGGAGCTCGAAGCGGAGTTTATTCCTGCATTATTATTCATTGTTGTATTATTTTCCATATGAACAACTGAAAACATACTTTTGTCCCACTCTGATGTATAAATAATACCAGGCAGACTGAGGCCAGGCCCACAGAGTGCTATTATCTCCAACACTAGTGACTGCTTAACAAAATATGCTGACACATCATTTGTCTGAAAACTGTGAGGCTTACATTCCTATGTAATTACAGAAACAGTCATTAATATTTTTTAAAATATATTTTCATTGATATCAGAGAGAACTGGAGAGGGAGGGAGAGAGAGATAGAAATATCAATGATGAGAGAGAATCACTGATCGGCGGCTGCCTTCTAAACGAATGGTGACCTCTTGGTTCATAGGTCGATGCTCAACCACTGAGGCACCCTGGCCAGGCCAGAAACAGTAATTTTTAAGAGTAGATAGTAATGTTTATATTCTATCCACCATCTCTTTTAATATGAATACCATGAAAATAAAAATGTTACAGCTGTTAGAGGTGAAAAATAATTATAAAAGAGAAATTAAAAAGAAAGAAAGACAAGCCCAGATATGGGACCTGGAGCAGCCACACCTCAGCCAGCTCTACAGCGACAGCAAACCACACAACCACACGGGAGGGGAAACTTCTGTTTCTGGACTTTGATCCCAGTGGCCATAAAAGCTCGTCCCCGTAATATCCCAGCTCTGCAGCAGACACGGGCTATTCTCAAACCGGTGCCTGGCGCAAAACAAAGCAGTAAGAAGCCAAAGGTATGGCCCCTCCCATGCTAACAGACTAGCATGTGGCCCAGGGTCACAGAGCGGGTTAGTGGCTCATGAAAGGTAACATTACTCTAATAGGCTGTTAAGAATGACAACAGCTGGGACAGGGGCCATTTGAGAAGCAGGGGCATTGGAGTTCTTCATGACTGGTCTCTAGGCAACTGCAGGGTAGTCTCCTGGGGCTAGGGGGGAGCTTCATCTGGGGGACCACTTCCCATGAGCTTTTATACCAATAGATTAAGTGATGGATTGTTTACTGGACACTCAAACTCGCATACATGGTAGTAATTACTAAGCAGCATCTATTTCCCTGCCTCTACTATTTGGGTCACTAAATAAACTCTGCTCTGCGCTCCCAGCGTTTAAGGTGTTGCTTCACTCTGCATTTGGAGGAAACAGTACAGCAGCATAAGGGCTCTCAAGGCCAACCCAGTCCACAGGTGTTTCAAGGAGAACTGAGGGAGGCCAGAACTGCATCCTGCCTCATGCCTGCCACTGGGGAGGACCGCTGAGCCCCGGGAAAGGACAGAAAGGCGAGAATGGCTGTCAGGAGAGCACTTGCATAGAACAGAGCACAGAACTGGTCACCTGCTTGCCTGCTTCTGTCCAAGGGAATCCAAATGTGTTTAAACCTTCTACTGATGGACTACCCCTGAGTCACGTACACTTACAACGTGTAACTAAAGGGGACACAGCAAAGGAATGTGAGCTTCTGGTTAAAGAACATGATCTTGTCTGTAACGTTAAAATGTCTGCAGTAAGTTCTTACCTCAACCAAGTGGGTCACACTGGGTTTAGACGTCTGGCTATTTTATAAGCAGCTCATATCCCCCCTCTTCTTGTTATTTTAGGTCAATGCCCCCCAGAATACAGAGCCAAGCTGGACTATTGTTTTAGGAAGCACTCTGGCTGCATACTGGCAGTTTCCAGCACTTTGCAACTCCTATAATCAACGGCCTGAAATACTCTCCACTGTTACATACTTTCATTTTCCAATTTGAACTCAACACACACTCTTCTCTTAAGACCCCCTCCCCTTCTCTCTCTCCACAGAAAGTGTGCAGCCGCCTGTCTACTAGTGTGTCAGCTGTCCTGTAAAAACCCGACTGGAGAAAAGTGCAGTCTCAGATAACCCCCATTTTACCCCGACGAACATGGTTTTGAAAACTGGGATTTTTCATCCCATGCTCATTGGGAGAAAAGAAAGGTAACAACATTTTCAACCTATTTCCTGCTAAAGGACCATTAAAAGTTCTGGCGGGTTCTGTAAGTCCGGTGCTGGTAGGTGTGACTCATTAAAAACCCCACTTTTGTCTTTAAAGGGGGGTGGAGGACGAGAAAGAGGCATTTAGGATGATTTGTAAAACAAGTAACTTTTTTCCTTTCAACTGTTGATAAGCTGCCCAAAGAACACACCCGCCCTTAAAACAGCAGCCCTTCCCCTGCCTGCCCCCATCCTATGGCCCCGCTCAGGGAGAGCAGGGGGTGAATAGTGCAGGGGGACCGGACACGGGACCAAGGGATGGATGGGCTGGGCGTAGCTGGGGCCTCTGAAGCCGTCCCCCACAGCAATGGACAACTCCGGGCCTCGCTGGCCTCCGTGCTCACCCCAAACTCCCAGAGAGCTCTCCCTCAGTTAAGGGTGTACCCGGGGCGCTTCAGGCCTGGGTTTCCCAGGGAGAAGGCGAGGGCGGGGAGGGAGAAGCACTCTCTGGGCAGAGCAATTAACGCGGGGACCTGAGATCTGTTCTAAGCCGCCGCCTCAGTCAAGTGGTCAAGGCGACCTCCAACTTGGAAAGTTTCTTGGGAGAAAGGGGGTTCAAAGGAGCCACTCCTAAGATGGCAAAGTAACAGCTCGCAGTGTCAGGGGGCCCAGATGTCACCAGGTCCACGGTCTGTGAAGCATCCCGCCTGCACCCGACCCGCCGCCCAGCCCGGCGCCGCGCCCCAGGAGTGGCAGGGATGCTGGAGAGGTACCTCGTTCTGTCTCCAAAGGGCAACATAGCAGACGTGGGAGGCAAGGTGTGCACCGCGCGGCCCTGCGGACCCCGGACTCCAGCAGCGCAGGGGGCGACGCCGCGCCCAGGTGAGGCGACGACAGGAGTCGGCGCCCCTAGCGCCCCCGCCGCCTGCTCGCCCCGAGCCAAGCCGCCCCCTGGCGGGAAGCGCCGGGCACAGCGGCGGCCTCGCGCCGGCGGGTGGGAGTCCTGCGCCGAGCCGGGACTGGCTCCCCCACCATCACTCCCGGCCCCGCGCCGGCGCCGGCTAGGGCGCTTCCCAGAGGGTCGCCCGGAGGCCGCCCCAGCGAGCAGGAGCCCTGGGGGCGCCCCGGCTTCGCACCCAGTCCGCGGGCTTCGGGGACCCGCCCGCCAGGCACGCTGCTCCCCTCCCCGCCCCCCGGCGCCAGCCTCGGTTCCTCCTAACTCTCCGCAAGCGTTTCCCACGCGCGCCCAGAGCCTGCGGCGCGGCGCCTCCCAGGGGACAGCTGCGTCCGCCCCCGCGCGGCCCCCGCCTTGGCTCCGGACCAGGCAGCGTGGCTCTGGGGCCGCTCCGGCCGCGCGGGACCCGCCCGCCCCGGGGCCACTCCACGCCGCGCCGCCTCCCCCGGAGCCCGGTCCGCAGAGCCGCCTCGGGTGCAGGGCGAGCGAAAGAGGCGCGCGGGACGGTCAGGGTCTGGAGGGGCCGCGGCGCTGCACTCACTCGGGGAGGCTCCGGTGCGCTGCCGCCCGAGCTGCCCGCCGCCTCGCCCCCTCCTGGCTCCCCGCCCCGCCGGCCCGGCGCGGGACGGGGGAGGAGCGCGGCCGCGGGACGGGCTGGGACGGTGCTTCCGGAGGGAAGGGGCTCGGGCGGGTTTGGTTTCTCCGCGGAGGCTCGGCGGAGCGCGGCGCAAGGAACCTCTCCCGGGAAGCTGGCTGCGGGGGTCGGGCCGCCGGAACACTTTTGTATTTGAACTTTGAGAGCAAGTAGGATCGAATCCACGCTCGGGTGTTTCGCCTGCGCTCGCCTTCAAATCGAGGTCTCGGCACCAAACGAGACCGGGACCTCCGGTAAAACCAAGGCCCGGATCCGAGGCTGCTTACTGCTGCTGGAAGGGGACGGAGCCGGGAGGGTCAGCCCAGGTCAGCGCCGCGCCCCGCCGGCCCTCCTCTTACCTGGTGGCTTTCCTCACAAAGTACGAGAAGGTGAAGTCCCAGTGATCGTCCAGCCACGCTTCCACCGAGTCGTGGTGCCGCGGCCGCGCACAGCCAGGGCTTGCCCGCTCCATGCCCGCGCCGCCGCCTCTGCGCTCCCGGGACCGGTTCCTCCCCCGCTGGGGTCCCTCCCGGAGCCGCGGCCTCGGCCTGGAGACCCTCCCCCACGCCTCGCTCGGGTCCGGTGGCTGCAGCGAGTTGCGCGGGCGCTCCGCCAACCAGCCGCCCCGCCCCGCCCCTCGGAGTCCGACTCCAGGTGCGGCGGGCGGGGCCGGGACTGCAGCCGCGCCTCCGGGGGTCCGGCCCAGACCGCCTCCTGCAGCCTCTAGAGTCCCGGTTTCGCCGGCAGCCGTGGCGGCGACGAGCAGGCTCTCCGGAAGCCCGGTGGCCACGGCCTGGAGGCCGCGCGCGTCCACTGGGGTGCGCTGCGCGCCGCGAGGGCTCAGGTCGCCAGGAGGTGACGGGGTGTTCCGGAGTGTCCCTCTAGGAAAGGGAAGTGGAGACCGGGGTTCCCAGCGCAGACAGCGGTGCCAGGGGAATTTCCCCAAGAGGGAGAGGGATGCCACTCTGCACCTTTTGCTCTGGCCTGTGCCCTGCGCTGGAGTGTGGGAGCAACGGGCAACCGCCTCCTCCCCCCGCCCCCAGACGACCATTCATCGCACCTGGATGGAGTCCGGGCGTGGGCCGCCAGGACAGGTTTGCCGGCGACTTCCAACATGGCCTTTCCTGAGCTCAATGTTAATAACAACAGCAGTAATCGTTATACATTATGTGCCTTTGCTTCAAACACACCCTTTTCATGACTTAGACAAAGATTTTCTGTAAAAGAAAGGGGCGTACCCTGATGGCCCTGTGTGCAGTCAGAACACAAGGAGCCTGCATGCCATTAGCTAAACTTGAGACCGTGGGCGGGACTGGTACAGGCAGAGCAGCCCCTTAGCCCAAGTTTAAATTACCGCGTCATTGCGAAGAACTGGACTGAACTGCCCCCTTCAGAAGGGGCCATCTGAGAGGGCCCAGCCTTCCCACCCTGTTCTGTCCTATCTCTGGCTGCTTTACAAAAAGGGATGTGTGTCTGCCTTTACTTTGTTCTCATCTCCTTGGAGCACCTGCCGTTTTAACCTGGTGTTGTTTTTTGTCAATGAACTAATTTCTGGGGCAGAATTAAATCCAGCTTTGTATGTTTCACATTGTGTGAAGGACCTATTAGCAGTGATGTGCCCAAAGCGATTTCGCTACTTACTTTCAACAAACTTCTTTCAAACTGTTCTTGGCAGCAGTGTAAGAAATTACTACTACATAACAACACATAATAAACTTGATAACATGAGGACTTTAGAAGTGTCTGCCAGTCACTCCACGCAGTGGTTGGTCCTTTCTGCATTAACTAAGTGTCCTTTTGTAACTGCAGCTTCTCTGGAGCTTTGCTGTTGTAGGCAAATAACCACAACCCCAAACCACATGTAGGCAAAGGGGTAGAGAGTAAAGTCATGCATGATCAATTATATCAGATTTTACAGGATCAGAAAGCAGGAAGGTTTCTGAAAAAATCCTGCAAGAGAAAGCGGTTCCTGCAATCTCCCCCCTGTGTCAGCCCTGAGCCCTGCAGATGGCGGCGGGTCAGTAGGAAGGCCTGTTAACTGGGCTGAGGTGTTTGAAACTGTTCTCTCTAGAGCATGCAGGTAACATTTGTAGCAATACCTCTTATAACGGGAAGCTACTGACAGGCAAGCATAATCAGGACAGGTTTCTATTTTCCAGCTCTAGTTTATTATCTCCACGTGCTCAATTATTTCATGTTGTAACACATTGGTATGGATTGCACTAAACTTCTCAAATCTTCTCTTAGAGTGAGTTGAAGAAGAAGTAAATAACAAACATGACCAGGAAGTAACATGTGGGACACTGTTCATGCTATTTAAAACACACATGTGTGCAACGACTTACCGGAACGCCCTCCCATGCTGTGAGAATGAAGCCCCAATCCTGAACATGCCTTTCGAAGTTGCCTGGATTTCACTTTTATCTGCCTCTACTATCAAAGTTTGGATTACTTAAGTAGAAAAACAACACACAAAACCATGGGTGATCAAATTCCTCTCCCAAAAAGGGTAACATAAACGGGAAAAGGATGGCATCTTCCCTGCCTTGCCTTTAAAAATAAACAAACAGAAAAAACCACCCAGCATCATCTGGTCTCTTGCATCAATCCTATATATTCTGGGCTTGAGAAAAGTGGGTAAATATATTTGCACATAAAAGGGATCCACCTTCCTCACTGTCAAAGGGGAAAGACCAGAAGGTATGTGATGGTTTTTAAATGAAGTTAAAGCTCGTGTGTGTGTGTGTGTGTGTGTGTGTGTGTGTGTGTGTGTAAGAGAGTAGGTGTGCACGTGCACATCATATGGGAAATTCCACATGCAGGCAGTTTCTAAGAGCTGTGTTAGCTAACAGCCTATAAGGTGCTTGAGCAAGAAAGACCTTGGTCTTAAAACTGAGAGAAGCTGAACACTACCAACAACCCAAGTGAGTGCATTTCCTGTCAACCCTCAGTTAAGACCACAATCCCAGCACCCTTGTGAGATGCTAAGAAAAACATCTTCATAATTGACATCTTAATAACATCAAGTCCCACAATCCATGAACATAATATATTTACCTATTTCAGTCTTTCAAAATTTCTCCCAGCAACATCTTATAGTTTTTAATGTATATGTCTTGTACGTGTTTTATATATATATATATATATATATATATATATATATACACACACACACACACACACACACACACACACATCCATATATATATCATACTAGAGGCCCGGTGCATGAAAATTCATGCACTGGATGGGGGGTCCCTCAGCCTGGCCTGCTCCCTCTCACAGTTGGGGAGCCCTCAGGGGTGGAAGGTGACCTGGGGAAGGTAACACCCCCATCACACCTCTGCTGCTGCCACTGCCAGCAGCACAAGCCTCGACTGGCCCTGGTTACTTGAGCCTTGGGTAGCTCTGGTCAGCTGGGGGGCTGAGGGGAGGTGTACTGCTGGGGCTGAGGGCACTGAGCACTGCCATCTGTGGCTAGGGGCACTGCCATCTTTGAAGGCAGAGCTGTCAATTAGCATATTCCCGCCTTATTGGCTGTGGGTGCTGCCATCTTTGCAAAAGCATAAGGGTCAATTAGCATATTCCCTCTTTATTAGATAGGATTTTTTTTCTGTGTATAAGACACTTTTCCAACCCCAAATTAAAAAAAAAATCTATATTTTAAACATTTTGCTGGTTTTCCTCTCAAGGCCTTCTTCCTTTTGGGCATCTTAAAGAGTTGTTCTTCCTGTTTTCCCCACTGTCTGATCCTACACTCAGTGGGAGGAGGTCCAAATGGTTTCTCTGCAGCTCTATGTCCATGCTCTTTTACAGAGCTGATTACATTTAGTGAGAATTTTTCAGAATAAGACAATCATTTACCAGTATTTATCTCTTTAATTTTTGACATCTCTCTACCTCCACCTCCAACTATGACATCAGCTGAGGTCAGTAACAATCAGGCTCGTGATTGGAGGAAGCCTGTTTGACAAGGTCTGGGCAGCTACACACTGCCAGGCTCCCTCCTCTGCTGACTTCTGTGTATAAGATGCCCCTCGGTTTTTAGTCTAATGATTTTAGAAAAAAATAGTGTCTTATACAGGGAAACATATGGTATATTCCAGCTTTGTCACTAAGAGATGCTGGAAGCGATATTTCAGGAGCAATGAGTACACTTAGTGCCCATATTTTGGCTACTAAATACCATTCTTCGTTTTAAAAAAGAAACCAGGAATCTTTGAGAAAAGATCCAGGTCTGAGACAGGTAAAGTACAAAATGTATCTGAAAAATATTGTTTTATCAGGAAATAAAAAAGGCTTAACAATGATGCCAATATATCAGAAGGACAGAAGACATATCTGAAGGGGGGTATAATTTTAATAACAGAATAGATCACAATAGTAACAATTATCATTTACTCCGGTTCCATACTGATATTAATAAATAACTAGATAAGCAAATAAACAGGAGGGCGTGTTTCTCATTGTGGGAGTGGCACCTGGTGACTATAAAAGGGAGCCTGCAGTTAGAAAAGCATTAATGGTTGCTCAGACTAATGGGGGAGCATTATGATGGGTGGATTTCTACAGAAACTATCTTCCCACAAGTTACTCATTCATTATCATAGGAAAAGGTAACTGTCATTACTAGGAAAGACCTGCAGATCAATCTAGAATCACTTATATTGAGATGAACAACACTATACCCCTTTCAATAGGCTATGCAGAGAAGGACACAGCTTGTCTTATTCCTTCCAGAAATCTGAATCTGTTCATAATGGTTAAGAGGGATGTTCACACCAGCATGCCCAGGCTGGGGGGCTTTCCACAAGGATTTCAAGGTTGATAAAGACAAAGAGAGAAGGAGGAGCTTCAGATTAGTTACTTACTGCAATGCAACAATGTTACCCCTACAATCTTAGAGGCTTAAAGCCACATACACACTGGCTCTTTCCCAGGGTCAGCCAGAGTGGCAGGCTCCTGGGAGCTGAGCTGGAGAGGGTCCCCCTTCCACCCTCCTCAGGCTGTTGGCAGAATTCAGTTCCTTCGATGCCAGAAAGGGGGAATTCCTTTCCTTGCTGGTGCTGCTGGAGGCTCTGCAGGCTGTTGGCAGAGGCCTTTCTGCCTGGAGAGCCACCTTCGTTCCCTGCCCTGTCTCTCCCCTCTCCCTGCCCGCAGCCTCCCCCAGGCTCCTGTGTCCTCACAGCCAGTCCGCAGGGAGACTCCTGCAAGCCGGGTACTCTGCTCTCACGGAACGTAGCCCCATTCTCATGTGCTCAGTCACCTTTGCTGAAAGCGAGTCACAGTCTTGCTCTCTCACAGGGAGGGGATCACTCCAGTAGTCAGGGACCACTAGGTCCTCAGGAGTGACCCCGTGTGACCAGGCAGTGGCCCTGTGCAACCAGGCAGTGACTGGACATTGATTATTTCCATAGCTATTTGTTGGGTCCCATAAGAAGAAGGGAAGCATGTCCTCCGAGCTTTTGGCAGAACGCTGTGTGTGGTGTGTGACTCTGTCAGCCACTGACCTTGGACCCAGGGCCGTGCTATGAGGGGTTTTTGGAGTCTTAGCTCTTGATGAGCTCAGCTCTTACTCTGATGCTGTGTGACAGCTGTTTTCTGAGGACAGAGCTGAGGAACAGGTTCCAGGTGCTGCACAGTAGAGATCAGCTGGATGTTTCATCTTTTATTTATTACATTAAATGGGGTGACATTGGGCAACATGAACATATGGGTTCCAGGTGTGGGTTTCTACGTTACAAGATGTGTGTGCCCATCCCCAAAGTGAAATCTTCTCCTGTCACTTCATATTCATCCCTTTTCCTCCCACCCCCTTCCTTCTGGCAACCACCACACTGCTGTTTGTGTTCATGAGTTTGTTTTATATCCCACGTAGGAATGAAGTCAGATGGTTCTTAGCTTTTTTTGATTTATTTCACTTAGCATAATGTTCTCAAGGTCCCTCCATGTTGTTGCAAATGGCGCTAGTTCATCCTTCCTCGTGGCTGAGTAGTACTCCATTGTGTATATGGACCACGTCTTCTGTATCCAGTCCTCTATCGTGGGACACTTTGGCTGTTCCATGTCTTGGCTATATGAATATGCTGCAGTGAACACAGGGGCATGTTTCTTTGTGAATACACAATTTCAAGTTTTTCGGGTGTTTACCCAGGAGAGGGAGTGCTGGGTCCTGTGGCAGCTCTATTCTCAATTTTCTGAGGAATCGCCAGACTGCTTTCCATCATGGCTGTAACTGTAGACATTCCCACCAGCAGGGAGTGAGGGCTCCCTTTTCACCCAACCTCTCCACCACTTGTCATTGCTTGTCTTGTTGATAATGATAGTCAGATATTTTAAATATGTGAACTGATCTCTCATCATAATTCTCAGTTTCAAAGTCAGAGCCAACTTATGAATAATAGGACATATTTATTGTGCATTGGTTCCCATCGGCAACCAGCCTTTCCGCTCCCAAATCACTCCTGGGATTTCTGCCCAAGATGTCAGGCTGATGAGCAAAAGGCCAGTCCATGCGAAAGGCCATCACCCCAATAATCGCGAGCAGCTGCCCCTCTGAACAGCCAGGTCCCACACTCAGACAGGGACTAACGGGCAGGTATTAGGCACACCTTCTTGACCAAGGCGCAAGGTACCTGACTCCCTGACAGCAAGCAATGGTGGGGTTTTCCCTGAGAAAGACCTGCATGAGCAGGGGGTAGACAGCCATCTGGGGATGATACCTTCTAGCCCCGCCTCAGATACAGGGCCGCTCAGGGGTCCTGCCCTCACCTGCACGCAGGAGGTGTGTTACACTGAGGGGTGATGTCGCTCTCATTGCTGAACAATATGAACCATCACAGAGACATACGTTAGCATAAGACACTCAGGTCCAGAGCACATCTGACTCTTCTGGCCCCACATCTTCCCTTTCTATGGAAGAGGAGAGTTCATTCCACAGCAAAAGCAGCCTGCACTGGTCAGAATGGTTGAAATAATCCCTCTGGAAAGAGACCGAGAGAAATGAAACACTTTAAGTCAGCCAAAGGCAGGTGGGACACGTGTCACTAAAATCCAGTTGAAAAGTAGGTCATTTAAAAGTAGGTCTTTAAAGAGTGAAGGAATAAAAAGGTGAATTTAAAAAAAGAAAACCGAGAGAAACAGGGCTTCCTGGTCTCCATTTCTCATCTAGGCGGCCACTGGTCCTTCCTTTAGACAGTTTGGGTGAAAATGTCTAGTGATGCTCAGTCTCATTTCAGAACCCTCCGTTGGCGGCACAGATGTGGTGTGAAACCTGCTTCCTCCCAAATATAGAAGGAAGAGTGTATGTTAATGGCCAGGGCAGAGAAAAAGGGGGAACTGCATGATCCGAGGTAGCTTTCATCTTTAAAAAGTAGCCTTTGAATAGACTTCTTTGAATCAATCATTTTCAAAGAAAAACCAACACTTTACAATTTAATAAAATCAATGAGAACTCAAGCAAGGCTCAGTGTGACATATAGTCTGAAATACTGAGTTTTTAAAATAAACAAGGGTCATATGACTATCCCAACTCAGCCTGAAGTTCATTCTTCATAGGTACAGTTGCAGGGGCTCAGCTCTCCCATCCTGTACTTGCAGCTAGATTAATCATTGGAAGGCAGGGACATGTAGCACACAAACCTGGCGGCTCCAGGATAGAACCCCCCAGCACTGCTCACCGAACCCACTGCCCTGAATTACAGCTCTTCATAGAAGAGGAATCGGTCCCTGAGCAGTGAGAGGGAACTGGCTCCATGCAGCAGGCCCAAGGCCCTGGGTTTATTTGTTTTCATTCTTCTCTGTGACCCCGCTGTTCCAGCAGGAGAGCAAGGCCTGTAGAGTCTCCTGCGTGCTAGGCCAAGGCTCTGCACAGCATCTCCATAATGTCTGGGAAACGCTGAGTTCATTAGTGCAAATGACTCTCTCTTTACACTAGTTATCTGGGAAGGCTGATGTTTTTACAACAGTGTTGCAGTTGCTGCAAACTTTCTGGGAAATTCCTCTTTGGATGCTTACAGTGTCAGCACTGGTCTTATTGCATCTCTTCAGTAGTGGCAGTAGTGTGGCTTGTTTGCTTGCTTGTTTATTGACTAGGGGCCCAGTGTATGAATTTGTGCACCTTGAAAGGAACAGTGGGCCACGAGGCTGCAGTGGGCACAGAGGCGGGTCTGGCCCATACTCTGTGCCCCCACCCGGCTCCTCCTGCTGTGGACCCCAGTCCCCTGTCTGCAGGCAGTCCCATTCCCACCACTGCTGCTCCCACATGGTGATGGCATGGAACAATGGGATGGCGTGAGCAGCAGGTGCAAGTGGGGCAGGCACCATCAGTGGGTAAGAGTGGCTGCTGCTGCCTCAAAGGCCCCTCAGGAACAGAGGGGTGGTGGAGAAGCCCTCAGGGGTGACCAGGGCTGACAGCCACTGCTCACACCCATTGATGGTGTGGAGTGATCAGGACCGGCACTGGCTGTGGGTGCTAATGGGGCTGGCCCTGGCATTGGGTGTGAGTGGTGGCTCTGGCACCAGCAGTGGCTGGCAGCAGGTGCAAGTGCCAGGTGGGACCATGGTGTGCAGGAGTAAAGAATTTTAAGTAACCACTAGAAGCTCTCCCCAGCTCACCTGTTCCACCATCCTGCTGCAGCCAGTGCCCACCATGTTCCACACATGCCTCCTGGTAGTCAGCAGACATCACAGCAACAGTATTCTTCGGTCTATTTGCATATTAGCCTTTTATCATATAGGACTAGATGTCCAGTGCATGAAAATTCATGCATTAGAATGGGGGGGGGGGTCCCCTCAGCCCAGACTGCCCTTCTCACAGTCCGGGAACCCTCAGGGATAGGAGGCAATCCAGGCAATCAGGGGAAGGAAATGTCCTCATCACACCTCTGCTGCTGCCACTGCTGGCAGCACAAGCCTCGGCTGGCCCTTGTTACCCGTCAGTGGGGGGGGGGGGGTTCAGGAGGACCCAAGGCCCTCAGCAGAGCTAAGGGGACTCTGGCAGCAGGCGCTCAGAGCAGCCAATTCTGGCTGAGGAATGGAGGATACTCTGAATGACATGAGTTATAACTTCCAAAGTGTTGGACACCACAGGCAGACTTCAGCTTTTGGGGGAGGGAGAAAGAAAGGGTTGGACAGCTCATTGGAGGATTCTAGGTGAGTTGTCAGTCAGTGGAGATGCAGGAGAAACTAAGGCCCCTGGCGGGGCTGATGGGACTCTAGCAGCAGGCACTGGAGCAGTTGGCCCCGCTTCCATTGTGGACGCCACCATCTTGTGATGGTGTGAAGGTCAATTTGCATATTACCTCTTTATTATATAGGATTGCAAAATGAGAAATGGTGATACAGTCATGGAACAAATTTTCTGGATTAGAAGTTTGGATCATCCTTTCACTTGCTAGCTGAATGCCCATGGGCACTATATATATGCAACTTCCTTCTCTGTAACAGGAGTACAATGACTCCTGGGACTGGTTATGTCTATTAATTGGTAGCATAAATGCACAGTAGCTATCCGAGCCCCAGCACTCATCAGAGCTCAGAAATCCTTGCCAGAGAAGGCGATGTGGAGGACCTCGAGCCCTCCCCTTCCCACCCAAAGCCTCGTTCCCCTGCTCAAATCCAATGTCACTCAACAGACTCGCTTTTGTTCTTTGGGGTTAGCTCCCATCGCTGGTGCCTGTCCAGCCAACTATGGAGTCCCAACAAGTGGCCTCACACAGGACTCTGCAACTCCTTGCCCCTCTCCTTCTCGGCCTTATTCATGGACCCAGGCCCTGTCCATGTGGCTGGCAGTGTTCACTCCAAAGCAGTGATTTCTAACCCTTTTCACCTCATGGCACACACACACACACACACACACACACACACACACACACACACCTGTTGCCAGAATTCTGCAGCACACCAAAAAATGGATGATGTGTTTTGCAGATCTGACAAAAAATAGGTATAATATTGATTCATTCACACCGGATTGCTATTGTTATAGTGACTGTTGTCACTTTATATTGACCATCTAAGGGAAAGGGGTCAGGATCGCTGACTAAGTACCAGGGTTGGATGTTTTGAACCTTCTTTTTGCACATGGTGAAGATCACTGTGGCAGGATGCAGGGGACATTGGGGGTTGGAGGGCATCTGGGATGCTTTCCATAATAAAGATAAATGTATAAAGAAACAACTTTGGGAAGAGAAGCTGGGAGAGTATCTTCTGTTTTGAAATGCACAGAGAAGAGAGTAATAGAACCCTAGGGAGAGTGAGGGGATGAATTTACTATAAATGCACAAAAACACATACTAAACAATGAAAAATAAAGAAATGAAGCAAAAGCGGGTGGCAGCACTGCCTCCAGAAGGCACTGGGCTCCCGCACTGTCCTCCAGACCAAGGGGCATCTGCAGGGCTGAGGCTGCTGGCTCTCCACCTGGGTCTCCTATAGGGGCCTGGCCATCCCCTCTCCGTGGAGTGAGCTGCCACCGGTCTGGACTTCCATCGGGCTGAAATCTGTTCTCACTCTGGCTTCTGACAAACTCCACCATTCCCTCTGGATTTAATTTACACCTGGAACTTTGGGAACTCACATTCTTGGGCCTCCAAGGCCTGCCTGCCACCCAGGCTCTCTCAGTGTCCCTCTGAAGAGGGAAGAATGTACATCAGTTTCAGAACGCAACCTGAACTGAAATGATACAGAGCGTCAGTATGCGGTTTCAAGTTGAGACCATTCCAAGCAATTAACATGAAAATAATGTGTCCACTTTGTTGAAAGAAGAAGCGCTTTATGAGTTATCATATTATTTGCATTCAAACCCAAAATGTGTTCATGACTCAAATAAGCATGTTCTTGAGTGTAAAATGGGATCAACATTTACCTTAAAAATTCAAATGGTTTTATTTGCTAAGTGAATATTTAAGGTCTCTCATAAAATGATAACTGATTTTTATTTTCTTAAAAAAGGATTTACTTTTTTTGTGAAAAAAGATTACTTCTTACATTTGCATTTCCCTTCTCAAATAGTGTGCATGGCACATTCAGCTGGAGTAGAGTGAGCACCCATTCCTCTTTTGAGTAAGCTACTACCAGGGTTCTGTTCCCAGCCTTACAAAGGGTTCTGCATTTTGGAGAAAGGGGCTGCATGTAGATGATTGAAGGGTCCACAGACAAAAGATAATATTTTTAAACATATTTTGTTGATTTTTTACAGAGAGGAAGGGAGAGAGATAGAAAGCCAGAAACATCGATGAGAGAGAGACATTGATCAGCAGCCTCCTGCACGCCCCACAGTGGAGATGTGCCCGCAATCAAGGTACATGCCCCCAACCGGAATCGAACCCGGGGCCCTTCAGTCCGCAAGCCGACACTCCATCCACTGGGCCAAACCGGTTTCGGCTTTTTTTAAAAAAATATATTTTATTGATTTTTTACAGAGAGGAAGGGGGAGAGAGAGAAACATCAATGAGAGAGAGAGAGATTGACCAGCTGCCTCTTGCACACCCCCTATTGGGGATCTGCCCTCAACCAAGGTACATGCCCTTGACCGGAATCAAACCTGGAACCTTTCAGTCCGCAGACCAACGATCTATCCTCTGACCCAAACCGGTTTTGGCAAAAGATAATTTTGAAAGGCATTGGGGGTCAGAGGATCTTCAGCTAAAGGGAACTGAAGACTCTTCCTTGTCTAAAGACTCTACTTTTATTAAACACAATTTGTCCCAAGGCAAGGTGGAAATATATACACTTCAAAGGGTAAGGTATCAAAGGGTAGAATACAGAAGCATTGTCAGTTTGGGGTATAGCCTACAGCTGTTCAGGTGTTTCACCAACAGGAGGCAATAAAATGCCCTGAGCTGTCTGGCAGTTAACAATCCTATTCAGGTTTGGGGGAAGTGCCATTTAGGTAAACTACATATGTGGCTCACCCTTGTTGAGCCCACCAAGCTTGACCAACCTTTTGGTAAAACTCTTGTGATTATTATATACTGGAATTGGTTCTCGGCAAGCTACAGGACTGGCTTTTGGAGTCCTAGAGAGATTTCTTCTTTGTATTTTGCAAAAAAAAAATAATAATTCTATTGCTTTATAAGACTTGAATAAGTATCAGTATGTCTATTCTATTGTTCATATATAATCACAATAATGTCCCTGATTGATCTTCTAGTAACTTTTCCAACTCTTTCTGAAACTGATAGTTTATGATGTTAAACATGGATTGCTTTGTGTGAAATCTTTAAACCAAATTAACAAAGACTTATTGGTTACCACTATTGGCAAAGTGCTAGGTTTAAATGTTATTAATTTCTCTGTTGGACATAAGAACTCTGGTTAAGTCACATCATCACCTCCTAAGGGGGAGACAGTATTCCCAATTGCCTCATTTATAGCACAGAAAATCTGCTCACCACCTGTAAGACATTCTAGTTGCAAACTGAGTCAGTAAGAATATGAATAGTGTCTATGATCAGACCCAATGGGCTGAGTGTTGGATTTAGAAAATATAGCTGTGTCTCCTAATGCCTTTTGAAATGTGTCACCTGCCCACTCCAATCTGTTTGCCAGGTAGATTTACCCTCGATGACATAAAGTTTATGCTACCTTTCCTACAAAAGTTAGCTGGTTTCAGAGCTTATAAAACTCATTTGTTTTGCTGTAGGATCCAAGCAGAAAATGGGCTAGGAGAGGAGGTAAGCCGTACACAGGAGAATAATTCTGCTATACAGAGACTACAGAAAGTGACTCCGTGTCTTATCAAGGTTGATTCGTCCATGCTGTGCTTGTGGACAAAAGATTTGTGAATGCCTCCTATGGACAGAAATGTAGTCACTTAATTGTATTTTAGGAAAATACGCCATTTCTGGAAAGACTGTGACCAGGCCATTTATTTGCTGTTTACTTTGCAAGGAAATGGATGCTCTGTGCTTGCTTAAGTTGGAAGAAGATTCCTAAAGTAAACCTTGCTGGCAGTGGCTTCCTGCTTGCCATCAGGCCGGCCAAGTGGCGCTGGAAACCGGCAGTGGCTTTCCATGTCGCTTTATATGCTTCCGTTGCTTCTGATACTATTGCTCTCATGGTGCTTGTATGTAGACACCAACTACTTCCTATATTTGAATTTGTACAACATTTGTTCCCAAACTCACTAAGAGACAAATCACTTTACAAAAACAGTAGTAGCATTTTTAAGGAATGAGACTATATCTCATTCAGGCCAACATTTAGTGTCAGTTCCATTAGTTTTTAGACAGAAACGAAATGAACTATTCTGGTTTCCTAGTCCTTGGGAGTTATTTATTCCTCCTTTTTTCTTCTCTGCACAATTAGGTTCCAGCCCATCCATCAGCATCCCTTCATCTGCACCACATCCCTGCTTCTCACAGGAGCATGAACCCACCTCCCCGGGCATCAGGCCGCCTGTACTGCCCTCTCAGCGGCTCCCTCTCTCCTTTGTCGCCCTCTCTCCTCCATGTTGTTCTTTCCTTCTGCACCCAAC
This sequence comes from Lasiurus cinereus, assembly GCA_011751065.1. Classification (NCBI taxonomy): domain Eukaryota; kingdom Metazoa; phylum Chordata; class Mammalia; order Chiroptera; family Vespertilionidae; genus Lasiurus; species Lasiurus cinereus. The sequence goes on from JAAGEH010000289.1 coordinate 731,888, forward strand.
TATTCCACCAGTTGAACGCATGCTGAATGGCTCCTGTCTCTTTAAGAAGAGGCCCTCTCAGTCTCTGCATCTCACTCTGGCTGCCCTACTTCCTGCCTCTCTTGTTCCCTTCCCTTCCTCCTACTCTGCCTGCATCTTGCACTTGAACTCACTTCCTTTACTCCTCCATGCCACTCCCTCTGGAACACATGGCAGTTAGACATTCTCCCATGTCCACTCCCAAGGCCAGTGCTTGCTCAGATCACCGCTGACCCTCCACACAGTGTCCAGGATGAAAAGCTCAGCCCTCGTCCAGTACTTATCAACAGCACTGGGGCAGCTGACCATGCTCCTCCATTGTGGCCACCTGGTCTCTGAGGCACCCCCTGACTGGCCTTCAGACAACCGCATGGTAGCTGCTGGCTCTGCCTCCTCTTCCTGACTGGCCTAGGTCTCATCCCCTTTCCTACTAATACTCATTTCCTCAGCAAGCTCGCCTCTGAGCTAACAACGTCCAAAATCACACATCCGCCATGTAGAACCAGGCTGACTTATTTCTCACTGCAATACACAGATGAGTAGAAAGCAGGCTTTGTGGCATCTCTTTCACTGGATGCCCTCTTCACCCCTCACCCTCCTGCTTTCCTTGGGACCAAACATGCAGGTCCCTTGCTCATCATTTGACCAGTTACTGAGCAGCAGGAGCCTGGCCCTGCACTCTCTAACCCATAGTCCAGGGTTCACTGCTTTCTGGTCTCTGCCCTCCTTGTTTTTCCTATTGGTCTCTCTTGACCAATTGAATCCATTCCTGTCACTTCAGGCATGTTCTTGTGACCCCTCACATGTATATCTTCAGCCCAGACTGCCTCCTCCAGGCTGCTAGTTCAAGTTTCTACTGATTAGACTCCTAAACCTGGAACACAGGTCAAATTCCACAATAGATTCAAGCAGAGATCTACACCTTCCACTCTTCCCGCTGAGGCTCAGATGAACCCGTCTCAAGTCCTCCCTCTTAGGCCTTCCTGAGCATCTCTGTTCTGGTCCCCTGGCCCTCTGCTCCCACCACCAGTGCTTCATCGCTTTCATGTCTGGTCCAGTTAATCTCTTAGGGTCTCTCGGCCTCCATGTTCATTGTCCTCAAGTCCCTACCCATACTGTTGCCAGCTCGATGGGCTTGCATTGAAATCCAAGTATTTCACTTTCTTGAATAGCAACTTTGAAGGTTCTCCGTCACCTACGAATAAATTAGCTCACAGCTTCACTCCTTGTAAGAACAAACCTGTTTAAGCCCCATCAGCTCTTCTGCAAACACCCTGATGTTCTGGCCCAACAGGATGCCGGGAGGGTCTGTGAGGCTGGCCCGCCCTCTCAGGCTTCTTGGTGTTTGCTTGATGTTCATTCTGGTCTGTCCAGGTGTCTTCCATTGAGACATGGATCAAGTTATACTATGGTTGAACGGTGAATACCTGAGTGGATAGTTCAAACCTAAATGCCACCAGAATTAGGCCTCTCTCCTAATTCATTATACCTTGTGTCATTATACCTTGGACAGATCTCTTTATCCCCCCTATGAATTTCAAGTAGTGTCATTACTTGTCTGTGTGTCTGTCTACTGTACTGTACTGGGAATCCATGTGAGCAGAGACTGTAGCTAATCTTATAATTTCAGTGTTTTTGTTCTTATTTCATCTTTTATAAAGAAGAGGGAACAGCTGATGTACACTCTCTGTTCAATAAATATCCTATATAATAAAGAGGCAATATGCGAATTGACCCTTATGACATCACATCACAAGATGGCCACCCCCCATCATCACAAGATGGCTGCTCTCACACTGTCATAAGATGGCTGGCAGGGGAGGGCAGTTGGGGGCATTCTGGCTGGCAGGGAAGCAGTTAGGCATTAATTATGCTGGCAGGGGAGTGGTTAGGGGGTTATCAGGCTTGTAGGCAGAAGTGATTAGGGGCAATTAGGCAGGCATACAAGTGAGTTGTTAAGGAGCCAGCAATCCCAGAGTGTGAGAGTGATGTCTGACTGCCAGTTTAGGCCTGATCCCACAAGGCCTAAACCAGCAATTGGACATTAACCAAGGGGTCCCAGATTGGAGATGGTACAGGCTCGGCTAAGGGACAACCCCTCAGTGCATAAATTTTGTGTACCAGGGCTCTAGTTGATTATAAAACCCCCAAAATTTTATAAACCATAATAGTGATTTTTTTTCTCTCCATTACTCACTTATACAGGTTTATAAAAGATTAAAATATAATACACGTATCCTAAAAATAATCATTTTAAAATGTAAAATTTGGTCGTTTTTTGTATACAGTGGTACCTCAAGATACAAGTTTAATTCGTTCCATAACCTTGAGGCGTGGGAAACTATGAGATGCTCAAGTCATGATAAACTGGTGGGTCGTGTGCAGCCGGCCAATACGCTTGATTACTCCTATCTCAAATGTTGCTCGTATTTCAAAGCAAAAATTGCTCGCTCAACAGCTCGTATCTCAAAAATCTCGTATGTTAGGGCACTTGTATCTCGAAGTACCACTGTATTTGCAAAGTTGTGCAGCATCAGCACTGTGATTTTAGAACAGCGGTTGCCAAAGGTGGTCTGTAGACCACTGGTGGTCTGTGAGGTCCAAAAGGTTTGTGATAGCTATTTTAGAATATTTCTAATTCTAGAGTATTTTTGTCACCCCTCAAAGACACTCTGGCTTGTTAGCTGTCATTCCCATCCCCATCCCTCTCTAGGCCAGCCTCCTGCTGCTATGGTCCTCCTGCTCTGGCCATGTGATGTAAAGGGAATGTATAGCATGTGGCCTTGGTGACTGGCTTTTTTCATTCAGCACAGTGTTTTAAGACTCATCTGGGCTGTGGCACATGTCATTGTTTTTTTTACAAGTCCATACTATTCCATCGTATAGATAGACAGTGTTTACTTATGCGTTCTTCAATTGATAGGTGTTAGAGTTTTTTCACTTCTCGCTATTATGAATAGCTAGAGGCCTGGTGCATGAATTTGTGCATGGGTGGGGTCCCTCGGGGTGGCTATTGGGATTGGGCCAAAACCCACAGTCCATCACTGCCTCCATCTCCTACCTGTTCCTCCCACTCATCTCAGCTTCACTGCACCTGCTGCAGGCTTGTGCCCAATCAATCTGGAATGGAAGAGACTTGTGCCACTGCAGCAGTGCTTGCCAGCTGTGAGCTCTGCATTTGGCATCTTCCTGAAGGGGTGGCCTGTGGGATTGGACTGAAATCTGCACTTTGACATTCCGCAAAGAATCCTGGATTGTGAGAGGGTGCAGGCCAGGCTGAAGGACACCACTAGTGCACGCTCAGGGCTGGAGAGCTACCACAGAAGGGCTCTAGGGTGTGTCCGGCCCCATGTCACCCAGTTCTGACCAGGACTGATCAGGGCCATGCAGCTGGGGAGGGACGTGGAAGGTTGGCCAGCTGGGGAGGGACCAAGGCATGTCCAGCCCATTTCACTCATTCCCGATCGGCTGGACCCTAGCAGCAAACTAACCTACCAGTCAGGGCATCTTCCCCTTGGTGGTCAGTTCATGTCATAGTGAGCAGTTGAGTCACCTTAGCACATCATTAGCATATTATGCTTTGATTGGTCAAGCAGTCCCTACTGAACAGACATTTAGTATATTAGGCTTTTATTATATAGGATGCTTCTATGAAATCCATGTATACATTTTTGTGTGAACATGTGTTTTCAATTCTCTTAAGGACATTAGGAGTGTCATCACTGGGTCCTCACTCTGTTTAACCTTTTAAGGAACAGACAAACTGTCTTCTACAATGGCTTCACAATTCTATACAATTTTTTATTCCCACACTCTATGTATGAGAGTTCCAATTCCTATACATCCTTGTCAGCACTCACTGCTGTCCCTCTTTGATGCTTGCCTCCTAGTGAATATTAAACAGCATCTCATTCCAGTTATACAGGGTCCACTCCCATCCTCTCAGAAAAGGATTAGAGTCCCATGCCATCTAAAGTCAGTAAGCCAATTCTTTGTTATATTTACTCTGAAATAAGTGGCAGGGAAATCTCTCAGTGGACAGAATTATTCTTTGTTTTCTTACCTAAACATCTTTAATGTTTCATAGGACTTCACATACCTTAAATGATTCATTCTTCTTAAGATTCCTCCAAGGTTCTCTCCTGCTTCCAATTGTTGGGGCACCATATGGCTGCCAAATACAAAACTCTTAATTAAGATTTGATGCAAGTTACTCTCAAGGGGAGAATAGTTTCAGGTGCCCATCTTTTTGCCTATCCTTCATGTAAGCACTAAATGGCAGTTTCGGCCAGTCTCTTGTGCCTCTAGATTTTTTTCTCTTTTGTTCTATCCATCTTTCCTGGTGGCTAGCTGTCACCTTGTTTTTGTCTGCACTCCCAGCCTCCTTAGCATATTTGATAAACATACTATACATCCTTCCTCCTGCCCAACATATTGTTCAGCATAGATAGTGGGTTGTAGAAATTGGATGATGTATTTGAACATGTGACGGGGGAGGGACTTTGGCTACAGTGGCTGTTTGTACCGCTACACTCACATTCCCTTGGTCAAGTCTTTGAAGTGATATTTTTCTCTGTCTTTCCCTCTCTCTTCCACTCTTTCCTAAGATCAATGGAAAAATATGCTGGGGTAAGGATTTAAATTTTTTTTTTAAAGAAAACGAGAAAGTCGGCAAACTGAAGGGCATGGGCTTCACAAAAATGCTAAATATCCAGAGGTTGTGATACTTCCTTAAGAGCTGAATCCTAAGGAGGCTGCCTGCCAGGCTACTGCAGGATTTCATCCTGTCTTCACGCCTGATCCATCCTTAACGCTAAGAAATAGTATATTTTTGCAATGTTAACTATGAATTAAAATGAATTCATTTTCATGTAGTTTAGTTTGAATTTTTAAAGATACATTTGCAAATTTCTTACAATTTGATATAAAATGTGTCAAATTTGAAGCAGATTCATTTTAAGTGGGTTTTGCTTCAGTGTGAATCCTTCCCAGGTAAGAAGGATCCCGTTTCATATCATTGTTACTCATTGGACATGCTCTGGGGAAATGAAATGTTACATGGCTGCGTAACAAGGTCATGGCCAGGCATCCGGTCCCCAGGATACATCTCTGTCCTGCAGAGCCTCGCTCTTAAAGTCAGGGTTCTGAGGTCACTAGGACAATAAGAATGTGACTCAAGAAGACGAGAGGAGGAACTTTTATTATTATTTTAATATTTTTTATTGATTTTAGAGAGGAAGGGAAAGAGAGAGAGATAAAGAGAAAGTATGTGTGTGCGTGCGTGTGTGTGTGTGTGTGTGTGTGTGAGAGAGAGAGAGAGAGAGAGAGAGAGAGAGAGAGAGAAACATCAATGATGAGATAGAATCACTGATCAGCTGCCTGCTACACGTCCCCTACTGGGGATTGAGTCTGCAACCCAGGCACGTGCCCTGACCAGGAATCTATCTGGGATCTCCTGGTTCATAGGTTGACGCTCAGCCACTGAGCCATTGCTGGTCAGAAAAGATGGAGGAGCTCTCAATCCTTGGCTTGTACAGTTGGCGAGAGTGATGTAATGACAGAAGATGCAGAGCAGGAGCTGCAGAAGTCAGGGGATTTGTTATCTGGGCTATGAGTGGGAGATGACTCACCCCCCCAAATGGGAGCCAATGACACAGAGCCTGTGGGAACCCGGGTACCACCTTGCACTTACAGACGACATACCTGTGAGTCCCCGACTCCACAGGAGGGGCATGCTAATCATGGCGTGTCCACTCCCTCAGGGCATGGGCCTCGTGGGAGCAGGAGGGGCTGCACAGACAGCTCTTTGGCATTTCATGCCAATTCCAGAAACATTAGCTCTGTTCAGGCCTCCTCTTCATCTATCTGAGAGAAGAGAATCGTCCTCAAATGTTTAGTTAGAGAAGCATAATATCCTTGTTAGAGATGTAACAAGACTAGGAGATTTTACTGGTAAGAAAGATGTGCTTAAACTGAGAAGTGACCAAGGTGTGTTCATGTTATGAAAATTCACTAAAGGGTGTGCTTATGTGTATGTGGTTGATGCATATATTTTCCTACGTTTGTGATAAAAAAATAAAACATATGAAGGAGTAAAATTATTTCCAGTCACTGTGTTTTTAATGTCAGATTGTGCTAGTTTTTCTCTGTCACAAAGAAGCAAGCATTTTCTTGCAATCTGTTTATAAACAAGTGTTTTTGACAGTTTTTATACTGCTTTTTTTTTTGTCCCTGATTCTACCTCAAATCCATGCTGTGGGTTTTTTGTGTCTTTAGTTCCGGCCTAATCCTGTGCTTCTTCACTTTCCCATCTGCCTTTTATGTCACCGTAGAGCTCAGGTACCAATCCCCCTGTCACACACTAAACACAGGTGGATCTCCATGCAGAGACTTTCCACCGGACATTTAAGGATACCAGGACAAGCACTTCCCATGGGGGTGAGGCCAATGGCCAAAACAGCATAGATGATAGGCTGATACAGACTTTATTCTATCAAGAGAAAAGCCACCTGTCCTCACAGCTTCGCACATCCCCCACCATCGCCCTAGCCCTGGGGGGACAGGTTGGGAAAGACTCAGTTTCTGGGCTCATCACACAGCTCTGACTAACAGTGTGCATTGGGGCGGGGGTTCGGGGGGAGGTGTGCCCTAGCCCTCTGAACACTCTTCTATGCTTTACCTTTTTAGGCAAAAATATGTCCTTGCAGGAATTTGCAATCCAGTTTGAGTTTTTGATTCATCTGGCTTTAGAGATGAGAGGGTCTGGGGTATTAATTTATTTCACAAATACATGTGGGATCCATGATTTTTTCTTACAGTTCTTTTTCCTCCTCTCCCTCTTTCTCTTTCTCTCTCTCTCTTGCCTTTTGAATTTTCTAGGTGAAATATCTATGCTAAATGAATAAGAAATAATGGTGTTTGTAAAATATCTTTAATGGGAAAGAAGACATTTTAATATTTGATCTACTATCTTAAAAAAATAGAGATAGTGTAGACCAGAATTTATTTGTATGTTTAATTCCTATTTCAAATTTCACAAATTTGAACAAATCTCTGTTGAGACCTGGACATGACTGTGATGTTTTTAAAGAATTGAACATTTAGCTGATTATGCTTATCACCAGTTGAATGTGACTTTATTTATTTTAAATATATTTTTATTAATTTCAGAGAGGAAGGGAGAAGGAGAAAGAGATAGAAACATCAATGATGAGATAGAATCATCAATAGGCTGCCTCTGGCATGCCCCCCCACTGGAGATGGAGCCCACATCTGGGCATGTGCCCATGACTGGAATTGAACCATAACCTCCTGGTTCATAGGCCGATGCTCAATCACTGAGCCATGCCGGCCAGGCTGAGTCTGATTTAAAACAGTGTAATGAGGAAGTCTGTACATGTAATAATTGGAGGATATTTTAGTACTGAGCCATCTCCTCATTTTATATCTAAAAGCCTGCAGGAGGTGAAACAACCTGCCTGAGCTGACCTGTGAAAGTTAGGGTCAATGGGTCACCCCTCCCTCTCTCTGAGTCCTAAATGGTGGAAAGTAGAAACACAAAAGCAAGGAGTCGCTGTGTGACGGCTGGTAAAGCTCAGGTAGAAAATGCATCCAGGCTGAGGTGGAAGGGCGCTCTCACTGCATCTCCATGTCCTGACTTGGAGCCCTGGTGTCCTGCACAGCTGGCTTCCCGAGTGCACAGGCCCCGGGGCCTCTGTGCAACTCAGGACAGAGAGGCAGTCCTAGAACTTCCGAGCAGTGAGCGTTTCCCATCCCAGGATGCCCGACAGATCAGCGGGCCAGCAATTGCTTATTTTATATACTACTTGCTCTGTAGTCTCGCCTGGAGTGTCATTTGTTTAGCATGCCTCTTTGTACTACTTTGTCATATCAGGAAGATGTCAGCCTGCCAAACAGTCATAACTCCAAGTTATTATTATCATTTTTATTATTATCATTTGATCACTTTTCTTACTGTCTGGCAGATTTCCTCCATAGCATCAAACAACTTAATATAATACCTCACAAAGGAAAGTCTTTGGATGATTAAGAATGTTGAGTCATTTGCATGTGCAAATTTATATGGGGTCACTTCTCTAAATTCTCAAGGAGCTATTTTATTGTGGTCTCAAATTTAAAACTGCTCCATAAAACTGCAAAGCCCGGAGGGAAAGAAGAAAAACATAAGCCACATGATAACTAAAGACTCTTGCCATGTGGCTGTCGAGATGAATCTAGGTAAACGAGCGAGTTTCTGGCCGGAAATTGCAATTTATTCCCTACGTTAAGAACCTCAGAGTGAAATGTAGGTAAGGAGCTATAACTCATTCTAATAAGTCACATCGTTAGCAAGTCACTTTGCTCTCAGGTTGGGAATAAACACGCAGCCTTTAGGGACACATATAGGAAGTCATTTCTCTGCCCCCATATTGCCACAGAGGATTTGAGGCACCTGAGACATTATTCAGAAAAGAATGACTTTTTTTTCAGGAATCAGGCCCCTAACTGTGCATAGCAGTGTGGATATGAATGAAATACACAAAAGCAACGTGATGAGTTGTTCACATACGTGTCTGCTCTGTGCATCTGGAAAACTCCAGGAGTTAAAATTATGGAGAGGGTGGGAGGTGGATGTGAGAAGGCCCTACATCACGTCTCCACTCAGTCAGGGAAGCTCAGGGGACACACATAGGTGAGTTAGTTATTTCCTGGTAATACTCAACTCAGCCTATTCTCACCTCATCTCTTTCTGCTCCTTTCCTCCTGCCCTCTCTCCTCTAAGTGGTCTTGTGCTTAGGAACAGAGTAAATCATCTTAATGGGTGAACCTTGCATCTCTGGGATCCCCTATTGAAGATTAAAGTGGTTAAAGATACATTGCATAGTTTTGAGCATGAAGCATAGGTTTAAAAGGACATTCCTTGTCCTGAAGCAAGGACGGAGCCTGTAGCCGTCCTTTCAGCTGGGTGGTGGTCCGACGTGGAACTTCTTCCCATCTGTTGATGGAGAGGCAACCTGCATGTAGGATGGAAGAGGTACAGCTCATTTGCCTTCCGTCGCCTCTGGACTTGATTTCTTTAAAAAAAATAATATATTTTTATTGATTTCAGAGAGGAAGGGAGAGGGAGAGAGAGAGAGAGAGAGAGAAACATCAATGGTGAGAGAGAATCATTGACCGGCTGCCTCCTGCACACCTCACACTGGGGAATGAGCCCACAACCCCGGCATGTATGTGCCTTTTACTGAAATTGAACCTGGGACCTTTCAGTCCGCTCTATACACTGAGCCAAACTGGTGAGGGCTATTTTATTATTTTTGATACTGTTACCAATGGAATTGTTTCCTTAAGTTCACTTTTAGTTTGCTCATTGCTGGTATATAAGTAATAAACTGATTTTTGTCTATTGGTTTTGCTTCCTGCAACTGGGCTGAACTCTAATTGTGTGTGTGTGTGTGTGTTTGATATAAAAATCATGTCATCTGCAAGTAGAGAAAGTTTTACTCCTTCCTTCCCAATTTGGCTTTCCTATTTCCTCTTCTTGGCTCGCACTGGCTCGCACCTCCACATTCATGTTGTATAGAAGTGGGGAGAGTGAATACCCTCTTCTTATGCCTGATTACAGGGGGACTTTTTTAGTTTCCCACCGAGTAGGAAGTAAGCTGTGAGGTTTTATGCTTGCTTGTTTGTAGTTGTTGTTCTGTTTGTTTTCTAAAATGTCCTTTATTCAGTTGGGAGAGGAGGTTCCCTTCCATCCCTCATTTGTTGAGTGTTTTTATTATGAAAGAATTTTGGATTTTGCCAGATATTTTGTCTGTACTTATTGAGGTGATTGTGTGGCTTTTATCTGCTCTTTGTTAATACACTGTATCACGATGACTGATTTTCATTGTTGAGCCAACCTTGCATTTATGGCTTAAATCCCACTTGGATATTATTCTTTTTAAACCCTTGGCCGACACAATGTTTCTGTTGGTCTAGACCAGTGGTTGGCAAATCGCGGCTCATGAGCCACATGCGGCTTACAAGCCGCGGTTTGCCGCTCTGTTGACTAATGAGTTTGCTGACCACTGGGATAGACAGTCTGTCCTGAGTGTGAGCTTTAGAGTAATCAGTCCAGGGACGGAATAATTGCTCCATGGAAACAGGTACCTGAAGTCATTGGGAAGTGATGTGCGTTAAAAAGGTGTTTTTTGTTTGTTTTACAATAGACTATCTCAGAGGATATAATACACTAATGAACTTTGAAAATCCTCAAAAGGGCAATATGGTATGCTATGCTTTATATTTATCTGACAAAGGTATTTTGTGAAATTAATTTCCCATTAACATACCTGGAGAAATATGATCCCAAGAATTTAGATTTAAGTTCTCTATCATGTAATGTCAACCTACAAAAGCTTGACACTAATAGAGTCTTCAACCTTTATAACACACATTGCTATCTAGAAAATTCATTCAACATTCAACGAATACTTATGGAGTGGCTATTATGTGCCAGGTACTCTTCTTGGCATGCTAATATGGCAGGGGGAACACTGACCAAAGAAAGCTCTGCTGGGGTGGAACTGACATTTTGGGAGAAAGGCAAACAAGAATCATAAAAATCATGCAAACTCTAAAGTATGATAGAGAACATTATATGCTATGTAAAAAAAGAAAAATCAGTTAAGCTGTCTGATACCAGTCTTAGTGATAATTTTTTTGGATTTGACACCCAAAGCAAAGTTAATTAAAGGAAAAATAAACAAGTGGGACGACCTCAAACTAAAAAGCTTCTGCACAGCAAAGGAAGCCAGCAACAAAATGAAAAGTCAACCTAGTGAAGGAGAGAAATATTTGCATGTCATATATCTGATAAAGGGCTAATGGCCAAAATATATAAAGAACTCATACAACTCAATAGAAAGGAAACAAACAATGTGATGAAAAAGTGGGAAGAGGATCCTAATAGACATTTTTCCAAGGAAGATGGCCCACAGGTATATGAACAGTTCTCAGCATCACAAATCGCCAGAGAAATGTGGACCAAAATCACAGTGAGATACCACCCCACACCCTGTCATTATAAAAATTACAATAAATAACACATGTTGGAGACAATGTGGAGCAAAGGGAGGCCTTGTGCACTGTCAGTGGCTTTGTAAACTGGTGCAGTCACTATGGAAAACAGTATAGAGGTATTGCACACATTTAACAATAGAAATACCGCATAACCAACAATTCCACTTCTGGGAAATTATCTGAAGGAAACAGAAACACCACTTAGAGATATGTGTGTCCCCAAGTTTATTGCAGCATATTTATAATAGTCAGGAGAAGAGAAAGCCCAGTGTCCATGATGGATGAGTGGGTGAAGAAGATGTGGTATACAGGTACAATAGAACACCACTTAGACATTGAGTAGAATAAAGTCTTGCCATTTGCAACCACCTAGATGGACTTTGAGGGCATTATCCTAAATGAAATAAGTCAATAAAGAAGGAAAAGAATTCGGGTGGAGCAGATTTGTGAAGGAAAGTCAAGGGGAGAATCCAAGATGGCAGCATAGGTAAACACCTACACGGCTGCCTCGCACAATAATTTCAAAACTACAACTAAAAGACAGAACGGACATCATCCAGAACCACAGGAAAGCTGGCTGAGTGTAAGTTCTACAGCTAGAAGGAAAGAGAGGGGCTCACAGAAACCCAGAGGAGCTGCAAAAAGCTGAGGTATGGAACGCGCGCTGAGAGAGCGGGTGCCGGAGTACAAGGCTGGCTTTCTCTGACAGGAGGGAAACGGAGACTCCCAACGGCATTGAACCCCTTATCTTATGACACTAAACCCCAGATCTAGCCGAAACTCATACGGGGGGAGTTTGGACTGTGAAAAGGGAGAGGTGCACGGAAATTTAGGGGAGTCGCGAAAGATCAGAGGTCTGGTGGCTCGCATGGCACTGGGCAGAGGACAGATTGCTGATTGTGCCGCTGGCTTTCGCGAGTGGGCGGGAGACAGACCCTCCAAACTGTGCCACTTCTGAGTCCACTAAGCCCCTGTTTTGGGCAAAACCCTAGAGACCTAGACTCATGTGGTCCTGGTGCACAAGGTAGCTGGAAAGGCAGTGGTCTAGAGGCACTGTGGGCGCGAGAGCACAAGGACCCCTCCAGGATTACCCAGTCACGTGAGACTCAGGGGCCGTGGAGGGCGGGGCCGACTGGAAGGCAAGGCGGTCCCTTAAACCCTGAGACTCCACCCATCCCAAGCTAACAGAGGCTTCTTCGGTTTTGCAAGTCTGGTATCATAAAGCTGAATTCAACACAGAAGTTTCCCCGGCATAGTGAAAATGCCAAGACAAGGGCAGGGATCACAAACAAAAGAAATGGAGGAAAAAACCGACTGGATATAGAGTTCAAGACCACGCTTCTAAGGTTTTTCAAGAATATGCTAGAAAAGATGGATAAATTTATCAAGTCCCAAGAGGAGATGCAAAAGGACCAACTAGAGATGCAAAAGATCCAACTAGAGATGATGAATAAATTTAGCGAGTCCCAAGAGGAGATGAAAAAGGACCAACTAGAGACACTGACTGAAATAAAAAAAATTATACAGAGTCCTAACAGCAGACTAGAGGAAGGCAAGAATCAAGTAAAAAATTTGAAATATAAAGAAGCAGAAAACACTCAACTGGAAAAGCAAGAAGAGAAAAGAATCCAAAAATGTGAAGATAATGTAAGGAGCCTCTGGGACAGCTTCAAGCGTACCAACATCAGAATTGTGGGGGTGCCAGAAGAAGAGAGAGAGCAAGATACTGAAAACCTGTTTAAAGAAATAATGACTGAAAACTTCCCACATCTGGTAAAAGAAATAGACTTACAAGTCCAGGAAGCACACAGAACCCCATATAAAAGGAATCCAAAGAGGACCACACCAAGACACATCATAATTAAAATGCTAAGAGCAAAAGACAAAGAGAGACTATTAAAAGCAGCAAGAGAAAAAGTTAATTACCTACAAGAAAGCACCCATATGATTGTCAGCTGATTTCTCAACAGAAACTATGCAAGACAGATGGGAGTGGCAAGAAATATTCAACGTGATAAATAGCAAGAACCTACAACCAAGAATGATCTATCCAGCAAAGCTATCATTCAGAATTGAAGGGCAGATAAAGAACTTCACAGAGAAGGAAAAGCTAAAGGAGTTCATCATATCCAAACCAGTATTATATGAAATGCTGAAAGGTACTCTTTTAGAAGAGGAAGAAGAAAAAGGTAAAAGCCAAAAAATTATGAACAACAAATACATATCTATCAACAAGTGAATCTAAAAATTAAGTGAATTAAAAATTTGATCAACAGAATAAACTAGTGAATATAATAGAATCAGGAGCACAGAAAGAGAGTGGACTGATAATTCTCAGGGGGAAAGGGGTGAGGGGTATACAGGGAGAGACTGGACAAAAATCATACATCTATGGGTGAGATCAATGGGAGGAAGGTAAGGGCAGAGGGATGGGTGGGAGCTGGGTGGAGGGGTGCTATGGAGGGGAAAAAAGAGAAACAAGTGTAATAATCTGAATAATAAAGATTTAATTTAAAAACAAAACAAAAAATAAAATTAAATTAAATTTAAAAAAAAGAAAGGAAAGTCAAGACTTCAGCTGTGGAACATGTTGCATTGGAGATTTCTTTTATGAGACCTTGCATCCATGCTAACTCAGCACAGGGGTTACCTAAGACATGTGGTCTCTGTAATTGCCTTGATACAGTGTATATTGACCTAATACCAGCAGAGACACCCACCCACCAGTCCTTTTCATTGTGAGTAGCTATCAAGATAAGAAAAAAAACACACAAAACTCAACCAGAATTGAATAGATGCTATTGATAACCTCTAGTATTTAATTTGTATCATCCCCTCCATTTTCCAGGAAATTGACTGCTTTTTATTTTATTTTCATTTTTAAATACATTTTTATTGATTTCAGAGAGGAAGGGTGAGAGAAATAGAAACATCAATGATGAGAGAAAATCATTGATCAGCTGCCTCCTGCACGCCCCCTACTGGGGAGCGAGCCCAAAATCCCAGCATGTGCCTTTGCCAGGAATCAAACGTGGGAGGGACCCTTTAGTCCAGAGGCCCACGCTCTATCCACTGAGCCAAACCAGTTAGGGCAAATTGACTGCTTTTTAGAACCTGACTTCTTTGTGGACTAAGGGTCTCTTGCTTAAACTATTTTTTGATCCTCTCCCACCAACCCTACAAAACAACAAACAAACAAAAAGTCAAAACTCCCAGCTGCCTTTGCACTGCGGTTTGGCACAAAGCTGAGTCGTAACCAGTGAAACAGGAGTGGACAGGGTGTGTTTCCTTCCCAGGAGGGTACAGCAACCTTTACACTTGACACTGCTATTCCTCCCCCTCTGATTGGTGGAGACTAGTGTGGCCATATTGGGAAAGACATGTTGAAAAATTTGGAGCCAAAATTGGAAGAAGCCCAGGAAATTCCTGCTGGAGGGAGAACCCCCATTTTGGACTTAATGCGAGTAGGCAATGCCATTATAGATGTAAGTTTATTTGCTATAGCAGCGAGGCCATTTTCTTCATTCTTCAAAAAGTCAGTGGTAGCCTTACTCAACCCAAGTCAGATAGCACTGGTCTCTGAACTAGTCCCTGAGAAGGTAATGAGATGACACCACATACTTGTGTGTGATTCCTCGAATAGCTTATGCAAAGGTGTTCGCTGCCAAGTACAGGAGCTCCCAGCTACGTGGCTGTTTGTTTTGGAAATGATTACAGTGAGTCACGATGAAAAATTCGGTTGCTTGGTTGCGCTAATGGCGACCACAGTATGGGCCAGAGCATTATCATCACAGGAAGTCCTACAGACGCAGCTGTCCTACAGAGAGAGGGTTTTTAACACAGATCGATTACATAGATTGTTTGCAAACCTCGCTTTTGCTGGCAATTTATTATTTTCCACAGCCTCCTCAAAGTTCTCACATATACAGAATTCAAGGTCCTCTGCGAAGGGGCTTGCCTACATTGGAAGTCTTGCCCACCCTGGACTCCAGCCCTGAGAAGGCGCTGGCCGAGGGCAAAGCCTGAAGAGAGGAGCAGCAAAGACAGCAGGATGCACTGACCTGGCACCAGTGTGTGAGCTTTGGAAAGTGGTGTGTGAGATACCGAGGGGGTCCCCTTGTCCTGCAGTCTCTGGGAGGAACCCTTCCTTGAAGTAGGCCCCATAGAGCTACCATGGGCCCAGCAGGTGGGTAATCAGCCTAAAATCAAATAGTGTAAGTTAGGAAAAGAATTTAGAAGCAGCGAATGTAACTTCAGACCATCCAATAACAGTGGCACCCCACTGAGGCGGAAGATGGCATTGTCCCTGCTATACCCACACTTACAGGACCAGGAGCCTAGAGCTTGCATCTCTGGACAATCAGCACACCCAGGGGTGTCCCCAAGCCCAGGTCTCCACGCAGGGCGGGAGCTCTCACCAGCTACCAGCCACCTGCTGTGAACTTTCCCTCTGGAATCCTGTCTCAGACCCAATTGAACACCACTGGTCCCGTCCCACAGTGGTTGTCCGAGGCAATGGCAGTGTCAGCCCCTAACTGTTCCAGAAAGCTCCTATTTCCATTACAAATACACTCACGCATCATTTCTCGCTGACCCGGTCATGGCAGGTCCCTGGAATTAGGTCTCTATGGTTAACATCTTCTCTTTTTTAAGCTGTGTCCTGTCATTCCCCCCACCTCCCCACACCTCACCCTCCTGCCAAAGACAATGAAATAAATATTACATTTCAAAAATTCACAAAGGCAAGCAAAAGAAAAAGGTGTTTGCATGGACGCAGACATAATTCACAATAGTGTTTAACTCTGTCTTTTAAAACAATCTCGCTCCGAGGGGAACACTGCAGGAAATGGGAGAAGGAAGCAGCCTCTCAGCTGCTACAGCACAGGCTGAAGGATTTAACTGTTTCGTCGAAAACTTGCACTTTCTTCACCAGGCAGTCTGGAGTGCAAGGCTTGCTGCGGCTTGTCCATACATTGTGCTGCATAAGAGGCATCCATTTCATCTGGAGTAAAATTCACAAAGAATATTTCCCGGAGTACTTCAGGAAATTAAATTATTTTTGTGACTTACTTTGAACTAAGAAAATATAAATATTAAAACTTATAATGTTCCCCTAGCCGGTTTGGCTCAGTTGATAGAGTGTCGGCCTACAGACCAATGGGTCTTGGGTTTGATTTCGGTCAAGGGTATGTACCTTGGTTGTAGGCTCCTTCCAGTCCAGGCCATGGTTGGGGTGAGTACAAGAGGCAACCAGCCAATGTGTTTCTTTTCACATCGATGTTTCTCTCTGCCTTTTTTTCTCTCTCTCTTCCATTCTCTCTAAAAATTAATGGAAAAATATCCATGGGTGAGGATTAACAACAACAAAAACAAACAAACAAACTAACAAACAAAAAAAACAAGCTATAATTTATAATGCTTCCTTCTTAGGCTGCTGTGTCCAGATGCTGCTGGTCGTCACCTGAGAGCCAGCGCCAGTGCACCCCTGTCCTGGCCAGGGCTCTGGGTTCTGTCTCCCTCTCAGGTTCCTGAGACAGATCATAGGCTCTCTTCATTAATTCTCATTCACGTCATAAGTTTTGCTTTAAAACAGGATTTAAAATAATAGTTGGCATTGTTAGATTGTAAGTATCTGGCATATTTGTGCCCAGTCAATATTTATTGAATACTGAATGGTAATTGAATAAAATGTGGGTCAAAAAAGATTAAGACTATATATCTTTATGGATATAATTTATTGCCTGTCTTCCCATAGCATGAATTTTGGATATAGCGCTGACCTCATATCTGAGCTATTTGTTTACATGTAAATGCCAAAAATCAAGCCATAGAGACAAGCAATACGCTCCCTGAGTTCCCTTGTCTCCAATGTACCTTCATGAAAATACATTTGGAGAGGAAACTAAAATCTGAACTGCTTTTCTCAATAACATATTACTTTCAATAGTTCTGGTGTTGAGGTCCATTTGGGGAAAAATAGGGAGCAGAGCCTTTGGGAGACCTTATGTTTTATGATACTTTATGATTCTCTGTGAAGCCCATATCTCTAGCCAGTAATTCAAACAAACAACTAACAAAGAGAGGTGCTTACTGGTAACCAGTCCTCAGTCATCCGGGTGGGTGGTAGTTTCTGGCGTTGTCTCCTTGTCTGTAATCTCCACCTTTGCTTCTCTTCATTCTCGCTGGCTTCCTGCCAAGGGACCTCCGCATTGTTCTTTAGACACGAGGACTCTGAGACTCGAATCTCTCTTACTCCTGTTAGTTCTCCCCAAACTGCTGTTGCAGGAGGAGGAGGTCAAAGCCACTAACAAATAAACGTTGTTCATACTTATCAGTTTCAAATATCCATGTAAAAGATGGATCTGCTTAACTTTACACATTGCAGAAGGGCTGGGAACATTAGGAAAGGTGTTTACATCTCTTGAATCTTACATTTGTCCACAAGGAAAAAGAAGGAACCATCTTTAATTGGACACTAATCCCCTCACCCACGAGAGCCTCACATCTTGGCTCATGTTTTCCAACATTTCCCCAACAGGTGCTGGTGTTGCTGAGCACTTTGGTGTGTTCCTGGAAGATAAACAGGGGAAGATAAACTAAACGCCGGGCTCTGGGGTGAGCAGGGCCTTCCAAGAGAAATAAAGTGACTAGTGTAATCCTCTGAGTACTGGACTTCCCTGGAATGCTGGCCAAATGAATATTTAGGAGGTTGCCCATGTGTTTCTGCGTACAGACACTCAGTATGAGGACAGAGCCCAGGGCAGGTAACCAAATGCAGGACTAGTGACCTTGGTACAGGAGGCTAAGGATTGCAGAGAAATAGTTCCTTCTCACGAACACGTGTGTGGGTGTCTATGTGGGAGCAGGAGAGGGGGCGAGGGAGGTGCAGAAGGGACAGCTAACAGGTAATCTTACTGTCCCTGTTGAAATGTGGAGCCGAGCAGCTGACGTATCTAAGAGACACTCCCTGATTATGCCCAAGGCTGCCCGGCAAACCTTGGGTCTGGGTGAGGCACGCTCCCTCAGGATAGAGGGATGTACTTTTCTATTGCTAGTGATGCCCTCTCTCTCATTTAAAGATTAAACTCAGCCTCACTCTATACCTGCCTTGGTCTTTCTGCCTCCCTGTTGAGTGAGTGTGAGCATAGTGTACTTTTCAGCAATGTCTCAGGATACTGGGAAGCACAAGCCACATTAAGCACAAGCCACATGTAAGCAGCTAACGTTAAGTGTCCATCAGATGTACCATGCAGTGCCTCAGAGCACAAAACCATATCTGGGCACAGAAGGGGAAACTAGCTCCCTAACCCTCTCTCACCACAGCCCTGAGGACCAGACTTTAATGGAACCCACGTCACCAAGTGCCCTGATGCCTCGTGTCCACAGCAGCCACTGGCAGGCAGCCCGGGTGGGGAGAAAGCCCTCTGTGTGTCTGCTTGGCAGCACAGAGAACAGTAGGCGCTGAGAGAAGCAAACCAAGACTGACAAAAGTGCAGCTCCCGAACTGTTTCCTGCCTGAGGCCAACATGCACAGGGATGTCTGATTTCTCTTTCCCGCCCTCAGGAGTGAGGCCAGCTTTGTCCCCAGGGGAGGAGTCAAGGGGAGGGGGAGAATGGGCTTCCTATTTTAGTAGAGTGTGGGAATGCTGGCTTTACTTTTTAATCGGCACGCTGGTCTCTGAACAGGCTATTGCAAATGGCCACACTGTGCAACTGGAGCAGAGCACAACTTCCGATGTTTCATCCTTAGAGATGGCTCCCCTTTATTCCCCACAGGCCCCGGCGGCCTGAGCAGACTCCGTGCTTCCTTCACGTCCTGTGGTCTCCCTTTTCACCACAGGTTCCAGGGTTTGGTTTTGTGGATCAAACACATTCCCGTTGAGTCAACAGAGATATGCACTTTGCAAACTTGCCTCTCAGCTGCTTGTGAACAGGTCTTTTCCTGCATCAACCAACATCCTCTCCTGGAGTCACTCCCCTTAACCTCAATGGACACAAAAATGTCTTGAGTATTCTTCAGGAAAACCCAAACCACCATGAGGCAGAAAACTCCCTTATCAAGTCAAAAGGAGGGACACTTAAATAAAAAAAGACTTTATATGTATAATTAAAATCAGAATTCAAATGGCTTTGCTGGAACCATATAACCCCATACAGGTAAAAATGAGAACAATTGTATTGAATTGCAGTAACTTATTTACTTCCTAATATGGCATAATAAGACTATTAAAGGATTCACCCCAAGTTGCAATGAATCAGCAATAGTTCATGCTCAACCAACACACTTTTTAGTATCTGTTGTAGGCTTTTCTATAATACTTTTATTCTTCTTATCTATCAAGATAAAAGATTTAGGTTTCACCCTTTTAAAAAATAGCATGTAAGTAATTCTATCTGGAATTTAGATATTTAGTAATCATTCTACTTATTTATATATAAACTAGTGGCATGGTGCATGAAATTTGTGTGGGGGTAGCAGGCAGGAGGGGGGTGTCCCTCAGCCCGGCCTGTACCCTCTCTAATCTGCAACACATGTACATGTGTACATATCTTCCTCTGAGGGAGGGGGGGCATGCATGGGAATAAGGGTGGAGCAATGGGAAGATATGCATGCATACAAGTTATGCATGCATACAAGTCCTTCGGTTGATCTCTTATCTACCCCACCTCTCCCTAAAATTAGTGCTGTAATTTGACAGTCTGTTTGATGCTTTGACATACGAGCAACATTTGAGATACAAGTAATCGCGCGGATCGGCTGGCTGCACATGACCCACCAGTTTACCGCGACTCAAGCGTCTCATATTTCCCACGCCTCAGTCAGTGTACTTGTTTACCTCGTTGTTGAAGCATCTTTTGTGCATTTACATACTTTATCACATTTCTTTTTATAACCATGGGTCCAAAGAAAGTGAGTGGAAAGGTCAGTGCTCAGAAGAGGATGATGTTTATTGAATTAAAGCGTGAAATCATAGAAAAATATGAGCAAGGTGTGTGAGTGGCTGACTTGGCGAGGCAATACGGGCGTAGTACTTCAACGATATGCACTGTGATTAAATAGAAGGAGTTGATAAAGGGTATAACGCCAGCTAAGGGCGTTACAATAATTTCTAAGCTCCTTAGCTCTCTCCATGAAAAGATGGAGAATCTACTGATGGTGTGGGTGACGGAGAAGCAGCTTAAAGGAGATACATTAACACAGGGCATCATATGCGAGAAGGCGCTAGCGATTTACGGTGATTTGCTAGAGCAGACCCCGAGCACTTCCATGGACGAAGCATCGAAAGACTCATTTAAAGCCAGTAGAGGCTGGTTTGATAACTTCAGAAAAAGGTCTGGCATTCACTCCATTGTCAGGCATGGTGAGGCAGCAAGTTCAGATGTGAAGGCAGCTGAGGATTACCTCAAAACTTTTTCCGAACAGATAAAAGCTAAAGGATATATCCCCCAGCAAGTCTTCAACTGTGACGAGACAGGGCTTTTCTGGAAGAAGATGCCAAATAGGACTTCTATAACGGCAGAGGAGAAGGCGATGCCTGGTCACAAATGCATGAAGGATAGGCTAACTCTCGCACTGTGCACCAATGCGAGTGGCGACTGCAAGATCAAGGCTCTGCTCGTATACCATTCGGAAAACCCCAGAGTCTTTAAGTCACATAAGATTTTAAAAGATAAACTGCAAGTTATGTGGAGGGCAAACCCGAAGGCATGGGTCACCAGGCAGTTCTTTGTGGAGTGGGTAAACCTGGTTTTCGGCCCTTCTGTTAAGAAATATCTACAGGAAAACAACCTAACCATGCAAGCCCTCCTCGTCCTTGACAATGCTCCTGCTCACCCACCGAAACTCGAAGATGAACTCCTCGAAGAGTTCAAGTTTATAAAGGTTGTCTACCTACCTCCGAACACCACTTCTATCCTGCAGCCCATGGATCAGGAGGTGATTTCTAATTTTAAAAAGCTGGACATCAAGCACCTGTTCTGGCGCTGCTTTGAGGTGACGGAGAACACAAACCTCACCCTTCGAGAGTTCTGGAAGAACCACTTTAACATGGTGATATGCCTCAGAATTATTGATCAGGCCTGGCTGGGTGTTAGAAAGAGGACTTGGACCTCTGCATGGAAGAAGCTGTGGCCTGAGGCCGTAGCTGAAAGGACCTTTAAAGGATTCGAACCCGAGGTGCCAGTGGAGTAGGACATAGTGTCTCTGGGAAAATCCATGGACCTGGAGGTGGATGAGAGAGACGTGAATGAGCTTGTCGAGGAGCACTCTCTGGAATTCACCATGGAGGAGTTACAAGAGTTGCAGTCTCAGCAACATGCAGAGGTTCTCCAAGATATTGGTTTCGAGGAGGAGCCAGAGGTGGAGGAGATCTCTACAAGTGAGATAAAGGAGATCTTAGGAATGTGGGAGAGGGTGTCACATTTCGTGGAAAAGAAACACCCCGAAAAAGTTGCTACTGGTTGTGCATCGGAGCTGTTCAATGAAACTTGCCTCACCCATTTCAGAAACATTCTGAAAGGGAGGAAGAGGCAAACCTCGTTGGGCATCTTTTTTTTTAAATCGGCCAAAAATGCAAAGACCAGTAGCAATTAAGTTCTGTGAAGATTAGTTAAGTTGAGAGAGGGGAAAATGGCGGTGTAGTAGATGGACGCATCTGGAGGTTTGTCGCTGGGCAGCGGGAGAGAGAGCCGCTGAGAGTTGCATTGGGAGTGTTTGTTGGTAAGCTAGGAGTCAGTTTTCCTCCAGGGGAAGGCCGGGAACTGCTGGAAGGGGCTCTCCCGGCCAGGCAGCCACACTGCCACGGGGTTTTTGTCCTCCGGAGACACCAGCATGAACGCGGAGCCCGAGCCATCTTGCAGTGGGAGGTGGATGTCTGCGGCGGTCTGAAGCCTTCGGCTGGGGCACCCATCGAACAGCCAGGAACCCGGGGACCCAGAACTCCGTTCTCCAATCGGCGCAGACACGCGGCGGAACCAGAGATCCACAGAGTACACGGAAAGTGCCTTGTGTGCTGTACCTGGTCGTGTTGTAGTTTGTGCCTTTCAATCAAGGTAGGAGAGAGCACTACATAACCAGACACCCAGAGAAGAAAGACCATGGGCAGAAAAAGAAACAGCCCACAAAAGACAGAAAGGCAGGTTTCACCAGAAAAGGAAGTAAACGAAATAGAACCACAGATAAGCCTACCAGAGAAAGAGTTCAGAGAATTTATCATAATATGGTTGAAAAGAATGGAAGACAAATTTGACAATATGAGTAAGAGCCAAGTGGAAATGAAGAAGACGCAAGAGGAGATGAAGAAGCAGCAAGAAGAAATGCAGAAGAACCTAGAGGAGTTGAAGAAGCATGAAGAAGAAATGCAGAAGAAACTAGAGGAGGTGCAGAATAAACAAGAGGAAATGAATAATGACATCACTGCTATAAAGAACTCAATAGAAAGCACCAAAAGTAGACTAGAAGAAGCAGAGGACCGCATCAGTGAGCTAGAAGACACGGTAGGAAAAAATACCCAAGTACAGCAGCTTCTAGAAAAAAAAGTTAAAAAGCAAGAGGAGAGTCTAAGGGAACTTTGGGATAACATGAAACAAAATAACATCCGCATAATTGGGGTTCCAGAAAGAGAGGAAACTGAACAAGGATTCGAGAACGTGTTTGAAGAAATAATGACAGAAAATTTCCCCAATATAGAAAAGAAAAAACCCACACAAATCCAAGAAGCTCACAGAGTCCCAAGCAAAATGAACCCCAACAAACCGACACCGAGGCACTTTATAATTAAATTAGCAAACACCAACGACAAAGTAAGAATCTTAAAAGCAGCCAGAGAGAAACAGAAAGTTACCTACAAAGGAACCCCCATAAGACTAGCTACTGTCTTCTCAACAGAAACTCGTCAGGGCAGAAGAGAATGGAATGAAATATACAAAGTCATGCAAAGGAAGGGTCTGAATCCAAGAATACTGTACCCTGCAAGACTCTCAATCAAAATTGAAGGTGAAATCAAAAGCTTCACAGACAAAAAAGGACTAAGGGAATATATTACCACCAAACCAGCAATGCAAGAAATGTTAAAAGGTCTGCTGTAATAAAAAGAAAGAGGAAGCGAAGAAGGAACTCAGGGGTAAGGACTAAAAATGGCAACAGATAAGTACTTATCAATAATAACTTTAAATGTAAGCGGATTAAATGCTCCAATCAAAAGACATAGGGTCACCGATTGGATAAGAAAACATGATCCATATATCTGCTGTCTGCAAGAAACCCACCTTAGGAAAAGAGATGCACACAGATTGAGGGTGAAGGGATGGAACATGGTATTTCAGGCAAATGGAAATGAAAAAAAAAGCTGGGGTTGCAATACTTATATCTGACAAATTAGATTTCAAAGTGAAGGACATAACAAGAGATAAAGAAGGCCACTTCATAATACTAAAGGAAACAATCCAACAAGAAGAAATAACTCTGGTAAACATATATGCACCCAATATAGGAGCACCTAAATACATAAAAAAAACTCTTGGAGGATATTAAGGCAGAGATTGACAGCAATACTATCATAGTAGGAGACTTTAATACCCCACTGTCACCATTGGACAAATCCTCTAAACAAAAAATCAGCAAAGAAACATCAATCCTAAATGACTCACTAGACCAGATGGAATTAATTGACATCTTCAGAACATTTCACCCCAAAGCCACAGAATATACATTCTTCTCCAGTGCACATGGGTCATTTTCAAAAATAGATCATATGTTGGGTCATAAGAAAAGTCTCTTCAAATTCAAGAAGATAGAAATCATATCAAGCATTTTCTCAGACCACAGTGGCATAAAACTGGAAATCAACTATAATAAAAACAATAGAAAGAAATCAAACACATGGAGACTAAACAGCATGCTTTTAAACAACGACTGGGTAACCAGAGAGATCAAGGAAGAAATAAAAAACATCATGGCAACAAAGGACAATGACAACACAACAATACACAATTTATGGGACACAGTGAAAGCAGTCTTGAGAGGGAAGTTCATAGCCCTACAAGCCTACTGCAAAAAACAGGAAACAATGGTAATAAATCACCTAAACCTACAACTCAAAGAGCTAGAACGTGAGCAACAAGAAAAGCCCAGTGTACTCAGAAGGAAGGAAATAGTGAAGATCAGAGCGGAGATAAACAACTTGGAGACCAAAGAAACAATTCAAAAGATCAACAAAACCAAGAGCTGGTTCTTCGAAAGGATAAACAAGATTGATGGACCCCTAGCCAGGCTCACCAAGAAGCAAAGTGAGAAGACCCAAATAAACAAAATCAGAAATGAAAGAGGAGAAATAACAACAGACCCTGTGGAAATACAAAGGATTGTTAAAAAATACTATGAACAACTCTATTCCAACAAATTGGACAACCTGCAAGAAATGGACATTTTCCTAGAAAAATATAACCTCCCAAAACTCAATGAGGAGGAAGCCAAACATCTTCCAATAACTATGGAAGAAATTGAAGCAGTAATCAAAAAGCTTCCAGCAAATAAAAGCCCGGGTCCAGATGGCTACACAGGAGAGTTTTACCAAACATTCAAGGAAGAATTAAAACCTATCCTCCTCAGACTATTCAAAAACATTCAAGAAGAAGGAATACTACCAAACACCTTCTATGAAGCCAGCATCACCCTAATACCAAAACCAGGTAAAGACAACACAATGAAAGAGAATTATAGGCCAATATCTCTCATGAACATAGATGCCAAATCCTCAACAAAATTCTAGCAAACCGGATCCAGCAGTACATCAGAAAGATCATACACCATGACCAAGCAGGATTCATCCCAGGACTGCAGGGATGGTTCAATATCCGCAAATCAATAAATGTGATACATCACATAAACAAATTGAGAGATAAAAATCACATAGTCATATCAATTGATGCAGAAAAAGCATTTGACAAAATCCAACATCCTTTCTTGATAAAAACTCTCAGCAAAGTGGGAATAGAAGGATCATACCTCAACATCATAAAAGCCATATATGATAAACCCACCTCTAACATCATACTCAATGGGCAAAAACTAAAACCATTTCCCCTAAGAACAGGAACAAGACAGGGATGCCCACTCTCACCTCTCCTGTTCGACATAGTACTGGAATATTAGCCATTGCAATTAGACAAGAAGAAGAAATAAAAGGCATCCAAATTGGAAAAGAAGAAGTAAAGCTGTCCTTATTTGCAGATGACATGATATTGTACATAAAAAACCCAAAGGACTCCATTCCAAAACTAATTGACTTAATTAATGAATTCGGCAATGTAGCAGAATACAAAATTAATGCTAAGAAGTCTGGCATTTCTATACACTAACAGTGAAATTATAGAAAGAGAAACTAAAAAAGCAATCCCATTTACCATCGCACCAAAAAAATTAAGATACCTAGGAATAAACCTAACTAAAGAGGTAAAAGACCTTTATGCAGAAAACTACAGGACACTGAAAAAAGAGATAGAGGAAGATGTTAACAGATGGAAGAGCATACCATGCTCATGGATTGGGAGAATCAACATCATTAAAATGTCCATACTACCCAAAGCAATCTACAGATTCAACGCACTACCCATTAAAATACCAACGACATATTTCACAGTCCTACAAAGAATTCTTCATAGATTCATCTGGAACAAAAAAAGACCACGGATAGCTACAGCAATTCTGAGAAAAAAGAATAAAGTAGGTGGGATCTCAATACCAGACTTCAAGCTATACTACAAAGCAACTGTTCTCAAAACAGCCTGGTACTGGCACAAGAACAGACATATAGATCAATGGAATAGAATAGAGAACCCAGATATCCACCCAAACCACTATGCTCAATTAATATTTGACAAAGGAGGCATGAACATTCAATGGAACCAAGATAGCCTCTTCAATAAATGGTGTTGGGAAAATTGGACAGATACATGCAAAAAATTGAAACTGGACCACCAACTTACACCAAATACAAAAATATACTCAAAATGGATACAGGACTTAAACATTAGAAGGGAAACCATAAAAATACTAGAGGAATCCACAGGCAGCACAATCTCAGATATATGCTGAAAGAACTTCTTCACTGATACTGCTCCAAAGGCAATGGAAGTTAAAGAAAAAATAAACAAATGGGACTACGTCAAAATAAAAAGCTTTTGCACAGCAAAAGAAACCATCAACAAAACAACAAGAAAGATCAATGCATGGGAGAACATATTTGCAAATGCTATCACTGATAAAGGTTTAATCTCCAAAATCTACAACCAACTTATACAAGTTAATAAAAGGAAGATGAAGGATCCAATAAAAAAATGGGCAACGGACCTAAATAGAACCTTTTCAAAAGACGACAGAAGGAAAGCCAAGAGACACATGAAAACATGTTCAAAGTCATTAATCATCCGAGAGATGCAAATCAAAACGACAATGTGATACCATCTTACACCTGTCAGAATGGCAATCATCAACAAATCAACAAACGATAAGTGTTGGCGAGGATGCGGAGAAAAAGGAACCCTTGTGCACTGTTGGTGTGAATGCAGACTGGTGCAGCCACTGTGGAGAACAGTATGGAGTTTCCTTAAAAAACTAAAAATGGATCTCCCATTTGACCCTGTAATACCACTCTTAGGAATTTATCCTAAGAAATTACAAACACCAATCAGAAAGGATTTATGCACCCCTATGTTCATAGCAGCACAATTTACAATAGCCACAATTTGGAAACAGCCTAGGTGCCTGTCAGCAGATGAGTGGATCAGAAAACTGTGGTACATCTACACAATGGAATTCTATGCTGCCATTAAAAAGAAGGAATTCTTACCATTTGCAGCAACCTGGTTGGAACTGGAGAGCCTTATGCTTAGCGAAATAAGCCAGTCAATGAAGGAGAAGCATCACATGATCGCACTCATTGGGGGATAATAAACTGATGAACAAAAGGATAGATACAGAGACAGTAAAGCTTCAAACAGACTGTGAAATTACAGCAGGAAGATTAAAGTTAGGTGAGGTAGATAAGAGATCAATCAAAGGATTTGTATCTATGCATATAATCATAACCAATGAACATAGACACTGGGCGGTTGGGGTATGCCTGGGAGAGAGGGGGGGCAATGGGGCGATATGTATAAAAATTAATAATAATAAAAAAAGATTAGTTAAGTTACATTCAGTTTAGGGATAAAGTGTAGCATTAAGAGTGTAATGAGTAGGTAAATACACTTTATAAAACCAGCTACATTCTCTTTTATTATGTTTTTATACAATATTTGTCTTTTTTAAATACATTTTTCTTATTCAAAAACACATAACAAGAACATCTGGGGTGGCATTTTGGGGGCTGGAACGGATTAACAGCATTTCAATTGATTTCAGTGGGGAAATTTGCTTTGAGATATGAGCAACTTGATATATGAGCAATGTTTCGGAACGAATTAAACTCCTATCTCGAGGTACCACTGCATTTGAAAAATTTTATGATGCTTAATCTGGGGATATGCCTGCAATTTCATTTTCCAAATTTGGGATATCATTGAGCTTTATTAAAGGAAAAGATTTCAGAAGGAAGGACGGGAGGGTGGGTGGTGGGAAGTGATCAACTAAAGACTTTGTATGCATATATGCATAACCCCTGGGCACATACAATAGGGTGGTGAAGGCTTGGGGTGGGGGTAGGGGCAAGCTAGAAGGGATCAATGGGGAGAAAAGGAGACATGGAATATTTTAAACTATACAGATTAAAAAAATATATAGGAAAAGATAACTGCCAACTCTGTGCTAAGCGGATATACGGCCTTTTATTGATAATTCTCAGTTTCTTATAACAATAAACAAGGTAGACATTTGATCCACAATTTATTGATGAAGACTCAGATTGATTCAAGCTGCAAAAACCAACTCTGTGGGGAGTTCTCAGACTTCATTTACTTGTTTATCTATTTATTTATCGTAGGCAAATAAAGTCACCCTTCACTCATGGAGAAAGATGCATTTGTCAGGTGCAGACTGACAAGGAACTGGTGCGGCTCCCATGTCTATGGAAGCACTGAGGCTGACTGAGTATGTGATGGGTCATTAATCAAGGGATCCCTTCCAAGAAAGGGGTGATGGAGGAGGTTTTTGGAATCTGGAAAGGAGGTCAGGGAAGGTGTGGAACATAGACTCATGCATCTGGAGAAGGTGCTATTTATACATCCATAACTGCATGCTTTCCAGTTTCATGTTGGGCCACATGGCATTGAGAGGCAGTGATTTCTGTATTCCTTATCCTTCTCCCTTCTCTTGTAGCTCCCCACCCGCAGGAGACAGCCTGTCATCAGCTACCACACACAGACAGGATGCAAGTCATGAATTAGCTCTAGGAACCCAAGCAAATACTACCAGCAACTCACTAACCCAGAGTCTTAAACCTCAGATTCTAGTGGAGAACCTAAAGGGCTCCTTCAATTCAATCCAGTTCAGTTTGGTGAAATGGTGTTACCTTTTCCAGAAGGCCACTGGTGATGCTTCTCTCTGCTTGTTCATTTCTCCCTCGTTCTGGGTCAACTTGAAAACATCGACATCACTTCCACCTTCAGAAACTCTTCCCCAGCCCCCCTGTCCTTTGAGGCCCAGAAGAGATGAGAGGTGCTTTCATTAAATCTCCTATTAAGTCAAGTAGGACCTGTGGTGCTTAAGGACTGGATTTGCATGACACCCGGCCTGAGCCATCACCAGCAACCCTCTAACAGAGGAATGTGTAGGTGCTGGGCTGGCAGAGTGCAGACAGTAATTGTATCCCCTTTGATGTAGCCTAATGTGGTCATATCCATGTGCACCTGCTTCAGTATTTCATTTTCAATAGAACACATGAAGAGTATGATATCAAGTTTAAAATGCAGATGCATTCCAGCAACATACAACTTTCTTAGCAACATACAACATTAGAGTTTAGAGCTAGAATGGATTTTCGTTCCTCCATTTAGTCCAATGCCTTCAATTGCTTTAGAAAGAAAAAAAATCAGAATACTGTCTGACACATGCCAATATTACATAAAGCTTTCCATGAACATACTCTATACACATAATTTATATTGTCTCAAATTCTTACCATAATCATCAGTGTAGAAATCACTGTACTCAATTTATGGATAAGGATATGACATACAGACGATTTTTTTAAATTAAATCTTTATTATTCAGATTATTACATCTGTTTCTCTTTTTTCCCCTCCATAGCACCCCTCCACCCAGCTCCCACCCCTCCCTCTGCCCTTAGCTCCCTCCCATTGACCTCATCCATAGGTGTATGATTTTTGTCCAGTCTCTTCCTGTATACCCCTCACCCCTTTCCCCCTGAGAATTATCAGTCCACTGCCTTTCTGTGCTCCTGATTCTATTATATTCACCAGTTTATTCTGTTGATCAAATTTTTAATTCACTTAATTTTTAGATTCACTTGTTGATAGATATGTATTTGTTGTTCATAATTTTTTGGCTTTTACCTTTTTCTTCTTCCTCTTCTAAAAGAGTACCTTTCAGCATTTCATATAATACTGGTTTGGAGTTGATGAACTCCTTTAGCTTTTTCTTATCTGTGAAGCTCTTTATCTGCCCTTCAATTCTGAATGTTAGCTTTGCTGGATAGAATATTCTTGGTTGTAGGTTCTTGCTATTCATCACGTTGAATATTTCTTGCCACTCCCATCTGGCCTGCAGCGTTTCTGTTGAGAAATCAGCTGACAGTTGTATGGGTGCTCCCTTGTAGGTAATAAACTGTTTTTCTCTTGCTGCTTTTAATATTCTCTCTTTGTCTTTTGCTCTTGGTATTTTAATTATGATGTGTCTTGGTGTGGTCCTCTTTGGATTCCTTTTATATGGGGTTCTGTGTGCTTCCTGGACTTGTAAGTCTATTTCTTTTACCAGATGTGGAAAGTTTTCAGTCATTATTTCTTTAAATAGGTTTTCAGTATCTTGCTCTCTCTCTTCTTCTGGCACCCCCACAATTCTGATGTTGGTACGCTTGAAACTGTCCCAGAGTCTCCTTACATTATGTTCACATTTTTGGATTCTTTTCTCTTCTTGCTTTTCCAGTTGAATGTTGTCTGCTTCTTTATATTTCAAATTTTTTACTTGATTCT
The DNA here is from genome assembly GCA_011751065.1 of Lasiurus cinereus. Taxonomy (NCBI): domain Eukaryota; kingdom Metazoa; phylum Chordata; class Mammalia; order Chiroptera; family Vespertilionidae; genus Lasiurus; species Lasiurus cinereus. The sequence continues at coordinate 762,113 of JAAGEH010000289.1, forward strand.
TGCCTTTCTCTAGTCTGCTGTTAGGACTCAACATACAGACGATTTTGACAGACTTTTAAGAGCAAGGAAGATGCCACTTTTTAAAAAATGACTGATTTTACCATAGAAGAACATTTTCAGTGTGGCTTCTCGTGTTAGTCTCACATCACGAGGTCAACTTGAAGGAGAGACCATGGGGATGTTGTGGTTGAGCTAACAACCAGCGGAGATTTAGAGAGAGAAGCCCTGGGGCTCAGCTGGATCTGTGGGGGTGAGAGGAATGGGGATGGGGGACAGGTGGGTAGGAGGCAGCATTTGGCTTGGAGAGCAGTGGAGCACTTGTAATGACGAAGATCCCTGACTGGAAGATTTGGGAGGTGCGGGTAAGGCCGGGGGAGCGCCTTGGACTTGGCCAGATTTCTGTGACTGGGACACAGGGTGCTATCCTAGGAGAAGTGCTTGTGTCATGGGGATCTCATCTCATACTCCACTGGGGCTTGGAGCTATGGGGTGTTTGCTCAGTCAGGGAGCCAGTGCTCAGAGGGCCTGTGGGTGAAGAGGTTGACACAGTAGGAAAATGTCTCCAAAGAGGAGGGTGTGCACAGAGATGGAAAGGTGTGAGTACAAGGATGCTGTCTCTGTCATAAATGGGTCCCCTGGATTTGTCTGAACCCCGCGGAAGAATCTTAGAGGCCTGTTTTCACTGGTACAGAGGTACCTCAACAAGGGATGTCAGCTAGGACAATCTGGAGGAGTGCTTACCACCCACACTCTGTATGTGGGAACGACATAAATGGTTCGGTGAGACTTGTAATGGAGGCCATAGAATGCGAGTGTTGCTGTTACTGTGGTCTTGTAAGCAGTGATGAGGCCTGGAGATACAGGGGGAGGTGGGTCTAGAAAAGTAGGCCTCAATCTGAATGATCTTCAGAATAGCTGGGGGGATTTTGTGGAAACACCTTGCCCATGTCCCACTTTTGGAGTGTCTGATTGAAAAGCCGGCGGGGCATCTGGGCAATTGGGTTATGAAAAGCTCTGAGTCATGCCGATGCTAATGCCTGTTTACGAACCACAGAGAAAAATCCAAGGTTTTAGAGGTACTTCCCTTGTTCACTTGATCTCCCTAGCTCCCCACTCTCCATCACAGCACTTACTTTCCCTAATATGGCTCCTCACCACAGGCCTGGCTGAGGAGACCAGCCTCGACTCTTCGACTCTTCAAACTTGGACTTGGATGAAAAGGAAAATTAAGAATGTAAACATCTTTTCTTCTTCCCCAGAAGAAAGTGGCTCACAACCTTATTTTGTTTGATCTGCTCTGTGCTAAACAATTGTGTAAATATTTCTCTTGAAATGTTCTCTTGTCCCCGCTAATTCCACAGCTCACGATGCTGTCACTTTTCTTTAAATGTGATGAACGGTCTTTGGACGTCCATGTGCCTTCAGCTCATTTCTCCTCTCTGGCTCCGAGGGCCGCAGCACCCCCTCCAATTTGTAAGCCACAAAACCATGCCATTCACACTCCATTCATCCCTGGGCCAGCCAGGGGAGAGTGACTTTCTTTTGTAGAATCTATAGTTTTGAAAATACACTAGGTCAGTGACCTAATTTTTGGTTAACGAGTCATTGATTCCCCAATGTCACCCACTTCTTTTAACCCAGGAGAATTCTCATTTCCTGAAAGAAAGCTAGGATATAATAACTCTGCCACAATTCTTTTTTCAGTGTGAACATTTCAAGTGTCCACGCTTTTCGCTGGGAAACCAAAGTCCCGGTTGCATGAGGAATGAAAGGCCTGTTTCCATCTACTCTCCAGGACAGAAAGGAGATAGATCACGCTCCAACTCAAAGAGCCATCACCCGCAGCCTTGCTGTTTACTTCCTGGCAGAAATAGCCTGAGTCTCTGAAGAGAGGATGTGCCAAGTTCAGGGAAAAGCAATTTCTAGTCTTGGGAATGTGGTAACCTGATGGTCAGCTGAGTGCCCCAAGCAGCTGACCACCAGCTGCTGGGAAGAGGAGCCGCATGGTGCCTGCTGAGGGATAGTGCCAACCCATAGGCCCGCCCTCCACAGCGCAGGCTCTGTGAGAAAGGGAAGTGCTGTCCTTCCCATTGAAAAACTATAGGACTTCACAGCCATCATTTTTTTTTTTTTGAATGTTGTCCCTGCTGTCTCTCTTTTTTATTAGTTTTGTGGAAAATGTAAAAGCTGATTGTACCCATCAGGAGTGCTTTGCAGTCATCTGAGCATATCAAGCTGATAGGTAACATTTATCTCTTTAAAAATTCTAAAGAAGATACATCATGCTGACTGCCCACAAGATGAAGTGGAAACTGACAGTCTTTATTCCGTGTTGTTCCTTCCTTAACTTATTCAGCTCACTTGGATTTATTATTCACTAGAGGCCTGATGCATGAAATTCATTCAAGAGTAGGCCTTTCTTCCCCCAGCTGCCAGCACTCGCTTCCCTCCAGAACCCGCAAACAGAAGGTCACCTGGAAGAATGTCTGGTCTAATTAGTATATTACACTTTTATTATTATAGATAAGGAGAAAGAAAAAAATTTCCCACTCAAACCTTTGCTCTTTATGCTTTAAGCAATTGATTTGCTCTATCCAAACTTCAGTATTTTATTTTTACTTGGACATTAGGGGAAATGTGAGTACCCACCTATTATTATTAGAGAATAGATTTCAGATAAAAAGCCTAAGGATTTATTCAAACATATTTCTTGGAACTATTTCAGCATAAGAACTAAAATAAAATGTGATTAAGCTAATACTGTGATTTCATTGACTCATCTGACAACAGTTGCAAGATGCAATTTGAGGAGTTTTCTAAGCCAGTGTCAGGGCTAGGCATACACTCTCTAGGCCAAGCTCTCTGACACCTTCCTATTACACAGCCCTATAGTGGGTCCATGAAAATGGCCCTGGAAAAAGTTTTAGAAAGAAAATAAATGCCTTCTAGTTCTTAATGCCTAGTACTTAAAAATGCAAGCTATTCCTACCTTTTTCAGCAAAGGGCTCACACACAGGGAGTGTAGGAACTGAGGCAGGTGTGATCATCCACTAGCGTTCCACCTCACCCTTTGCGACTTCCGCCAATTTAATTACATTTTCCATTTAGACAATTGTACGAAAGTCATCTTTTGAAGACATTTTTATTTCCATTGATCTGTGATTTGTCATTTAAGTAAAAACAGATGACAAGTCCCCTAACCCATCCCCTCCTATTTCTTGTTGCCCTCCATCTCTCCAGGACAGCATGAGAATCCCAGGAGATAAGGAAGTGAATACAGAGATAATGTCTTCGAGGGCTCTTTGTCCTGGAAAGGATGGAGAGAATAGGCTGTGTCCCATGAGGACCCCGACTGTTGTGCAAACAAGTCCTCGCTAAGGAAAGCACGATGATTCCCTGAGAACAGAAGGATGGCTCACTGGCTCTATAGTGCATGGCCTGGCAATGGTGGTGAAGTCATATCACTGGCCGCCTTTTATCCTATCACTTCTATATGTAAAAAGAACAGGGATTGTCTATGGAGCTTTTGCTTATTAGTCTTGAATTGCTTGGGCTTATTTTGAGATTTTCTCTCTACCACTTGTTTCTACACATCCACACACACCCGTGTAGGGACTATGACCCTCCTCACGATGATTGGTGGGGTGGGGGAGGAGAAGCAGACGCATCTCATCATTTCAGAGGAGGAGAGCAGTCATGAAGTGATGAAGCTGGAGAAATACTTTCATAATGCTTAAAATGTTCTTTTTTAATTAGTTATTGAACAAGAACCCCAAGATTCCTCTGTTTCTGGGAACTAGAATGCGAGGGCTGTAACTGATTCTGAGTCTGATATGTGTGTGAAGTAGGACACAGTTGACCTTGAGGTGCCAGTTTGAGGTTGCCCTTGACACATTGCTTGAGTTTCTGCTTCATCGAAAGCATGTTGAGAAGTAGCTCTGTGCAAATCGTGGTCCAGGATGGGTGGAAGGAGGAATCCACATGGCCCCTGCTTTCAAAGGAGATGTGAATCTGGTGAGGGGACAGCCTGGAGGGCGTACATGGACCAAGACAGAGAGCGGGTGACAGTGGGGAAATGCTGACAGGAGCTGAGAAGGAAAGGCTGCAGCCTGGGATGCCAATCATAAAAATGCCATTGCTGGGGATGTCCTTTCTCCCATCGCTGTGAAGGGACCACCACACATGACCGAGGCTGGAGGGAAGACCTGTGAATTAATCCTATGTGAATCTGGAATCTGATACCACCCAGTCCCCACAAAACCCAGTGTTTTCAACCATCTATAACTTCATGGGTTCTTGAACGTTGGAACATTGTGTATCCCTTAGGAAATGTGAATAACTGTGACCCCTCCTCATGGAGGAAAGGAGGAGAAGCACAGGAGCAATTTTAGGGCCTTCTTTCTAAAACCCTTAGGCAAGCACCTAACCTCTGCATTTCAGTTTTTCAGTCTGCAAAATGGGAATGACAATACCTACGCATTTGATAGAATTAAATGAGATGCTTATATAAAACTAGATGCCCAGTGCACAAAATTTGTGCATGGGTAGGGTCCCTAGTGGCTGCCAGCTGCCAGCTGCCAGCTGGGGCCTCCCTTCATTCCATGCCACCCCCTGGTTATCAGCACATATCATAGCAAGCGATCAAACTCCTGGCCAGTCAACTCCTTAGGGGACACTTTGGATATTAGGCCTTTATGTAGAGAGAGATATCTAGCACAGATCCCAAAGCAAATATTCAGCAAATGACAGCCATTATTGTATTTGCTTGTCCTTTTTCCTGTGAGACTGTGCTCAAGGCTGGGGGCTTAAATTAGGGGCTTCCCACCAAGGAAGGTGGAGGAGGTGAAGGGCATAGGCGAGGTTCCTGCCTAGGCATGAGCTATGACGGAGGAAGGAAAGCTGGGAGCTTCTGTGGAAGTCATGTGTGGAACGTCCAGGAGAACCCAGGGAAGGAATGAGAAGAATTCTATTCCAGCTGGAATTGCTTTGTTGATTTTATCATAATGAGAATAACAGAACTCATGTCACTAATAGGGACAAATGCTCGCTCAGAAAACTTACTATGTGCCAGGCATGGTGCTCAGGGTCCCTTATAGAGAGCCCTTCATTTAACCCTCACAACAATGTGGATGACACAGTCCATACTACCTCATCTGAAATCCTTAAAGGAAAATCTCTGAAAACTAACATTTTGCAATAATTGATTTGGCAGCAAAAATCTGGCCTGAGCTGAAAGTGAGTACTCATGCATTTTGCTATAGAAATCTTAATATTTGGCTTTATCAGGCATGGCTCAGTGGTTGAGCATCAACCTATAAACAAAGAGGTCAGGGTTCAATTTCTAGTCAGGGCACAAGCCTGGGTTGTGACCTTGATCCCCAGTGTGGGCCATGCAGGAGGCAGCCAATCCATGATTTTCTCTCATCATTGACGTTTCTCCCTTTTTTTCCTCTCTGAAATCAATAAAAATATATATTTTTAAAAAGAAACCTCACTATTTGGTCGTGGGTGCTTCTGTGGTAATGCTCCCTTCTAAAAAGTCTCCAAATCTCAAAATCCTCCAGGGCTAGAACACTGTGCATCAGGTTTGGGCCCAAGTCCACAGCTATGAATATTCACCCTCTCAATAGCCCTCAGAGGCCCTTGAATTTGTTACCTTTCTTGCTTTACAGCTTAGGCAGCCGAGTACAGGGGAGGCCAAGGAACCCAAGGGTGCCTGTTGATGACTGAAGTTTGACCCCAGGCTACCCAGAGTGGGAGGGCTTTGCTTAATGGCTACACATTCTGCCTCATTTATATTATTGCCTCTGTGATCCTCATTCTATAGGTGAAAATTTTGAAAATTAAAGGTTTAGTAATTTTATCCATGATACAGTGTCTGTGGGCTCTTGGGCAAGTTATTTAACCTCTCTGTGCCTCGGCTTTCCTTCTGTAAAATGGGGTAATGAAAATGCATGCCACATAGGCTTATTATGGGCATTCAGTAAGTTTAAAGCACCAGCAATGCCCAATGTACCTTCTGCAGTCAATGTACTTTAGCTTTTGTTACTGGAAAAATGAGGCCATGAGGATGCTAGGAGGAGAAGGGTCTGGTGAAAGTCAATCTTTAGTCAGAGATTTACTCTAGAGGATGGGAAATGTGGCAATATTTAATTCTGTGGTTATTTTCTCTTCCCTGGTCCATAGGTGTTTAGTGGTTGCCTATCTGCTGAATCAATGACATGTATTGCTTCAGAGTGCAAGTAGGTGCCGAGCAGAGAACTGTCATTCCTCTTGGCATCCTCAGGCTGACATTTTATTATTTACTAGTGACCCGGTGCATGAAATTTGTGCACACTGGGTGCGGGGGAGGGAGTTCGCTCAGCCCAGCCTGCACCCTCTCTAATCGGAGACTCCTTGGGGGATATCCAACTACCAGGTTAGGCCTGATCTCTGTGGGCAGTCAGACATCCCTCTCTCAATCTGGAACTGCTGGCTCCTAACCTCTCACAGCCTGCCTGCCTGATTGCCCCTAACCACTCTGCTTACCTGCCTGATTTCCCCTAACTGCCTTCCCCTGCCAGCCTGATCTTGCACCCAACTGTCCTCCCCTGCCGGCTTGATCACCCCTAACTGCCTTTGCCTTAGCCCTTACCACCATGGCTTTGTTCGAAAGGAAGCTGGATGTCCGGAAGATGGCCAGTCAACCCGGTCTAATTAGCATGTTACCCTTTTATTAGTATAGATAGATTATATAGTTTAGGATTGCTAAATTTGGAGGGGGGTGCTTTTTCAGCAGGAGGAGATGCTCTTGGCAGACAAAAATACATAATCATTCTATCTGGACTGATAGCCAGTTATAGTACTATACTGCCAAACCGGTCATTAAAAAATTGAACCACTTACTTACACCTTACATTAAACAGCTGTTGACCTTAAAACCCCTTCTCAGCCCCCACCTCAGATTCTGCCTTTGCAGTTCACTTAAATGAGGTTCTGATTAGTTGGTTTCTTTCCAGTCAGTGTCAGAAGCTCCCCCTCCTAGGCAGCCATTGACTCCTCACAGTTCATCCAGATTTGGTTCTGATTGGTTAGTTTCGATGCCAGTCAGCTTCTTCTGGCCTATCTCTCTCTTTTGTTTTTAATTAAATATTTATTATTCAGATTATTACATTTGTTTCTCTTTTTTCCCCTCCATAGCTCCCCTCCACCTGGCTCCCACCACTCCCTCTATCCTTACCTCCCCCGCATTGACCTCATTCATAGGTGTATGATTTTTGTCCAGTCTCTCCCTGCACCTCCCTCACTCCTTTCCCCCTGAGAATTATCAGTCCACTCCCTTTCTGTGCTCCTGATTCTATTATATTCACCAGTTTATTCTGTTGATCAAATTTTTTAATCTTCGTAAAGAGTAACTTTCAGCATTTCATATAATACTGGTTTGGAGTTGATGAATTCCTTTAGCTTTTTCTTATCTATGAAACTCTTTATCTGACCTTCAATTCTGAATGATAGCTTTGCTGGATAGAGTATTGGTTGTAGGTTCTTGCTATTCATCACATTGAATATTTCTTGCCACTCCCATCTGGCCTGCATCGTTTCTGTTGAGAAATCAGCTGACAATCCTATGGGTGCTCTCTTGTAGGTAATTAACTTTTTTTCTCTTGCTGCTTTTAATGTTCTCTCTTTGTCTTTGCTCTTGGTATTTTAATTATGATGTGTCTTGGTGTAGTCCTCTTTGGATTCCTTTTATATGGGGTTCTGTGTGCTTCCTGGACTTGTAATCTATTTCTTTCACCAGATGTGGGAAATTTTCAGTAATTATTTCTTCAAATAGGTTTTCAGTATCTTGTTCTCTCTCTTTTTCTGACACTCCCACAATTCTGATGTTGGTACACTTGAAGCTGTCCCAGAGGCTCCTTACATTATCTTCACACTTTCGGATTCTTTTTTCTTCTTGCTTTTCCAGATGAATGTTTTCTGCTTCTTTATATTTTAAATTTTTGACTTGATTCTTGCCTTCCTCTAGTCTGCTGTTAGGTCTCTGTATAATATTTTTTATTTCAGTCAGTGTATGTTTAATTTCTAGTTGGTCTTTTTTCATCTCTAATTGGTTCTTTTTCATCTCTAGTTGGTTCTTTTTCATCTCTAGTTGGTCCTTTTTCATCTCCTCTTGGGTCTCGCTAAATTTATCCATCTTTTCTAGAATATTCTTGAAAAACCTTTAACCGTGGTTTTGAACTGTATATGTAGTTGTTTGTTTTCCTCCATTTCTTTTGTTTGTGATCCCTGCCCTTGTCTTGGCATTTTCACTATGCCAGGAGAACTTCTGTGTTGGATTCAGCCTTATGATATAAGACTTGCAAAACTGCAAAAGCCTCTCTTTTGAGCTTGGGATGGGTGGAGTCTCAGGGCTTAATGGACTGCCTTGCCTTTTAGTCAGCCCCGCCCTCCACAGCCCCTGGGTCTCACATGACTCTGGGTATTTGCTGGAGTGGTCCCTGTGTGCATGTGCAGTGCCTCTAGACCGCTGTCATTCCGGATCCCCTGCGCTCTGGGGCCATATGAGTCTGGGTCCCCAGGGTTTCGCCCAAAACTGGGGTTTAGTGGAGTTAGAAGTGGTGCAGTTGGAAGGCTCTGTCTCCTGCTCACTCATGGAAACCAGCGGCTCAATCAGCAGTCGGTCTGAGAGCAGTGCTGTGTGCGTCACCAGACTTCTGCCCTCTCATGGTTCCCCTAAATTTCCATGCACTTCTCCCTTTTCACAGCCCAAACTCCACCTATATGAGACTTGCCTGGACCTGGGGTTCAGTGCCATGGGGTAAAGGGTTCAATGCAGTTGGGAGTCTCTGTCTCCCTCCCGCCAGAGAAAGCCAGCTAGGTACTCCAGCACCCGCTCTCTCCACGTGCACATCTTTGTACCTCAGCTTTTTGCAGCTCCTCTGGGTCTCCGTGAGCCCATCACTTTCCTTCTAGTTGTAGAATATACACTCAGCCAGCTTTCCTGTGGTTCTGGATAATGTCCGTTCTGTTTTTTAGTTGTAGTTTTGAAATTGTTGTGCGAGGCAGCAGTGCAGGTGTTTACCTATGCCGCTATTTTGGATTCTCTGGCCTATCTCTAGGACTGATCAGAGAAGCAGGGCTGATTAGCAGCCCTCATGGAGACCTGGAGAGAAAGAGAGGTGTGGATGCTGGTGAAACCTGGAGAGAAAGAAAGAGGCAAGAGCTGATCAACAGCTGCCATAGAGACTGCAGATCAGAACCTGCCTCTCTTTCCAGGCCTCCCTGGGCCTGTTCTGCAGCTCCCTTGGCTTCAGTGCTGGGTCACTGCACCCATAGGGACAGCAGTCAGTCAGTGTTAGGTCGCCATGGAAACCCAACACTGACTGAAGGACTGACTTCCAGTGTTCAGTCAAGTCTTTGGTCATTACAGACCCTGGGTTTTTATGTATTACGACTAGAGGCCCAGCACATGGATTTGTGTTTGGGCAGGGAGAGTTGGGGGGGAGGGGCTCAGCCAGGCTTGGGCCCTCTCACAATCTGGGACCCGATGGATGATGTCTGGCTGCCAGTTTAGGTCCAATCCCCACAGACCAGGCCTAAAACTGCAGTTGGACATCCCCCAAGGGATGTAGCAGTGCCAAAGTGGCAGGTGGCCAGAGAGGAGCCTGAGTCAAGGCTGAGTGCTGTGTCACTTGCATTCATCCTGGGCCATTGCACCTGCCACCACCACTAGATAGTGCGGCTTCACAGCTGGGAGAGGGTCCTGCTGCTGCATCTGCACTTGCCAGCCATGAGCCAAGCTTCTGGCTGAGTAGTGCTCCCCCTGTGGGAGCGCACTGATCATCAGTGGGCAGCTCCTGCATTGATCATCTGCTTCCTGGTGGTGAGGCATATCATAACAACTGGTTAACCAGTCATTCTGGTTATTCAGTCATAATGGTTGTTTAGGATTATATATATATATATATATATATTGATTAATTGACTTTTAATCCTCACCCAAGGATTTGATTTTTAGGGAGAGTGCAAGAGAGTGGGATAGACAGGGAGAAACCTCAATGTGAAAGAAACACATCTTTTGGTTGCCTCCTGCAGACTCTGACCAGGGCTTGGGCCAAGGAGAAGCCTGCAATCAAGGTACATGGCCCTGACCAGAATCAAACCTGGGATCTTTTAGTCCCCAGGCCAATGCTCTATTCACTGAGCCAAACTGGCTAGACTCAAGCTGACATTTTTAATCCGACTGCAACAATTCAGTCATGAAGCCTTGCTTTGTTAGAGAACAAGCATGTTTTATAAAGTCCCAGAGCTGCTCTCTACAAGGAGCAGCCTGGTCCAGCTTTCTGGATTCCACAGCATCGTGTTTACAAGAAGCACAGCACAGAAGAATGCTTTCTTTATGGGAGGTGTTTCCCTGTAGCAGGAGGAAGTTCCCTGCTCTAAGAGGGGTCAGAATTGAACACTAGAGAAAAGAAGGGAGATAGCAGAGACATACATGGTCTTGTCCCCTCCTTGGGAAGAGGAGGAAACAGAGATGTGGGCGGCTCCTCATGGGTGCCCTGCATCGGCCTGTGCTAAGGCCACATGGTCTCTGGGCAGAAGAGCAGGATCTGAGGATGGGCTTGAGCTGCCTGCAGGCTGTGGCCTGGTGAGGGGAATCCCCTGAGATCCCCTTAGAGTCACAGCTATGAGACAATCAGGAGAGCAGAAAAGAGCCAACATGGAACCTGAAGACAAGGCACCAGGACAAGATCCAGAGGTGTCACCAATTGATGAAAGGGTAGAATAAGACAGACCAGCTGGGCCTCTGGAGGCACTGGCTCAGGCCATCCAGTGATGAGGGGGGAAGAGACATTCCAAAGCTATCTGTGGACCGACACTGCTGTCCCCACCTCACCAGCTGGGGCCAGGAGCCCCAATACAGAGAAAGAAGAGTGACAGAATCTCCATAAGAGGAAGAAACAGTGCAATTAACCTGTAATTGACTGATTTTTTTCCTGAAATAGTTTCAAATAAAAAGAAGCTGAGCCCTAACTGGTTTGGCTCAGTGGATAGAGCAATATTAGCCTGTAGACTGAAAGGTCCCAGGTTCGATTCCGGTCAAGAGCATGTACCTTGGTTGCAGGCACATCTCCAGTAGGAGGTGTACAGGAGGCAGCTGATGTATGTTTCTCTCTCATGGATATTTTTAACTCTCTATCCCTCTTCCTGCTTCTCTGTTAAAAAATCAATAAAATATATTAAAAAAAAAAAAAGAAGCTGAGCTAATTTGATTTGGACAATTTTATTTTATTTTTTCCTGCTAGTGAAAGGAGTTGGACTCCAGAGGATATAGGAGATTAAATGATAAATTCCCTTTTTTAAAAAACAGCTGGATATACATTTCAAATTCATTATATTTTGAAGGCATTAAATCTCATTATTTCCTAAAACCAAACTGTATTCTAACTTATATTGGAATTTGACCATGAGATACAACAAGGATATGCAAATTGCCTTCCCTTCATCAGCAACTGGAAAAGTGGACAAAGTTGAGGAAATAACTAGTTTAAGAAACGTGATGGTGGGCAGCATGGGGCAGTGATCCTGAAGGAAAGAGACACCCATGAGGCGGATCTCCCTGGAAGTCATTGCCACTGCAGTGCAGGAGGAAAATGTAAGCAGAACTCAATACACCCATTCAACACTAAATCCGGCCCTGGCCAGGTTGGCTTAGTGGATAGAACATCAGCCACTGGACTGAAGGGTCCTGGGTTCAGTTCTGGTCAAGAGCATGTACCTCAGTTGCAGGCTTGATCTCTGGCCCTGGTTGGGGTGCATGTAGAGACTACCAATCGATGTTTCTCTCTCTTTCCCTGTCTCTTCTTCTCCCTTCTATTCTGTCTAAAAACCCAATGGGAAAATATCCTCAGATGAGGATTAACAAAAAAATAAAAGTAAAAAATAAAATAAATAAACAAATACTGAGTTCACCAATGAGCTGAGGAAACAGAAATGGTCCCTTGGGAGAGCCAGCCTCCTCTCAACCCTGTGGTACCCATGGCAAACACAGCTGTGCCGGCTGCACCATCTTCCTGTATGTATGTTTCTCTAGGCATGGGGGTGGGATGTCCAGCTCCCTGGCCTCCTGTTCCTGTTTTCCAGGGAGAGATTCCCTACCCCTCTGCCCTGCTTCCACCTGTCTCAGTGGTCCCATAGGTGGATGAGGGTTCATAGGGGGGCACCAGGTATTATAAACGCCCATCCTATATAATTAAGAGGTAATATGCAAATTGACCATCACTACAACACACAAGATGGCTGCCCCCATGTGGACACAAGATGGCCACCACAAGATGGCCAGCAAGGGAGGGCAGTTAGGGGTGACCAGCTGGCAGGCCTGCAGGGTAGGGCAGTTGAGGGGAATCAGACCTGCAGGGGAGGGCAGTTGGGGGAGGACCAGACCTGCAGGAGAGGACAGTTGAGAGGACCCAGGCCTACAGGGGAGGACAGTTGTGGGGGGACCCAGGCCTACAGGGGAGGACAGTTGGGGGAACTAGGCCTGCAAAGGATGGCAGTTGGGGGTGACTAGGCCAGCAGGGGAGGGCAGTTAGAGGCAATTAGACTGCAGCAGAGCAGTGAGGTGTCAATCGGGTTGGCAGGGGAGTGGTTAGGAAGTTATTAGACAGGCAGGCAGGTTAGCGGTTGGGACACAGCAGTCCTGGATTGTGAGAGGAATGTCTGACTGTTAAACAGGCAATTGGACATCCCTTCAGGGGTCCCAGATTGGAGAGGGTGCAGGCTGGACTGAGGGACACACTGCCCTATGCATGAATTTCGTGCACCAGGCCTCTAGTTTCTATATAAACACACATGTAGCCAGTCCTCATTCTATCATCCAAGTGATCTTGGAAATGGCAACTTTAAGTGACAGGTGCATGAGGAGACCACTGACCAGAGGCTGATAGAGTTAGGGTACTACATGTTGATAGGCATGTTTGTGGTCACAAAAACACCACAAATATCTACTAGAGACCTGCAATACTTCTAAACTGAAAGATGAAAATGAATGTGGCTAGATGAACATTTTGGAAAGATGAGTAAAGCAAGGTAGATCTTTATTTTTCAACTGATGACTTTAGTTCCGGGCCCTTGGACTGGGGCCTGTCTCCTCCTATCCCAGCAGTTCAGGACGTCAGCAGGAACCACCCTAGACCAGCCACCCACAGCCACCCACCCACTCAAACAAGGACAATGGACAGCCAGTTACCTCTGCAACATCTGAGGAATGTGGAGGACACCCAGTCCCGGGAAACCCACAGGGCTGGTCCAGGGTGGATCATGTTGGTGCTCTGAACTGCTGGGACAGGAGGAGCACAGGCTCCAGCCCAGGGACCCTGAACAGAAATCACCTGGGCAGTAAGAGGCAATGGGGGCAGGGCGGCCCTGGTCAGCCATCCGGAGGTTGAGTCCCAGGCAGGGACAGCAGTGAAGCCCCAAATCACTGCCCCCCCATGACCTGCCTACCTGGGGCCTGACAGATATTGTGTGGTGACAGGAGCATTGCAGGGAAGGTCAAGGGTGCCATCCATGCAGTAGTGAGTCTCATGCATAGAGACCAGTGGGCCCAGAGTTGGGTCAGAAGAGCAGCTGTGAAGAGCTTGGGGAGTGGAAGGGGCTCTGGGCCAGGGCAGGTATGAAGGGGTAAAGGGATGGTGGGGAGGGACACAGAGACCTGGGTTTCCAGGGAGTCCCCCAGCTTGGGTCATCTCCTGCTCCTTGCACACTGTGTTGAGGCAGAGGACAAAGAAAGGCAGAGTGAAGTGTAGGGTGATTCGAAGTGAGGTGAGATAAAGGGACATTTTGACAATGAATTTGAATTGGGATTCCTACAGATGAATACTTGCTTGGTCCACATACGTATAAATAAATTGTTTGTGGTTTTGCTCACCGTTCTTTGTGTCTAGAAGTCTTATCAACACACAAGCAGGGCTGTGTTCTTCCTGTTGCCTTGGCCACAGCTTCATGTGTGGGTTGGTTAGCCCCCATCTGTGGGTCTTAAAGCACCAGCACCCGACTGGAATGGAAATGATTTCAGAAATGAACACAAGTGAGCGCGTGTGTCTGGGTGTTTGGTTCACTATGTACATATTTATTATCTTTTTCTTTTTACAGGTGCACATTTGCTATCATAAACACAACGCAGGCCCAGATCTCTCTGTTCTGAGACCCCCAGGAATGGCTGACGGTGTTGGTGCCATGCTGTCTGCACCACAAAGCATCCTCTCCATGAAAACCAGCAAACCAACAAGGGCCATGCACTCCTTCACTGAGCTCTTTGGTCAGAGGCGTCTGAGGCAGGTGGGAGGGCGGGTGAACAAGGACCGCTAATGTGGGACCTGTCAGCCTGGGGAGTGAGTGCTCTGTAACTGCGTTGATATTCGTGGTGGGGACCTTTCCTGAATCTACAAAGAAAGACTTGACTGAAAGGTGCATGGAACACTGGTTCATTGCAGACAACAAAGCTTAGCGTGAGGCCCTGGGGGACTCCCAGCCGCCTTTGTTACTGAGCGGGTCAGACCGAGTTCAGGCATCCCTGTCCACCTAAAGGGTGCCTGATTGTGGACAGTGTGACGTTGCCGTGGTTGGGGGACTGAGCAGAGATTCGGGAGTTGAGGTCTTGTCAGGGTGGGCAAGGACCTGTCCCCCACAGGCTCTCACCTGTTCCTCCAGAAGGCAGAGTAGCAGAGCAGCTGATGAAAGCACACATGTGAAGAAGGCTTTCGCTCCACATGTTCCGCACTTATTGAAAGACCAAAATGTCCTTTCAGACTACATGAAAATACACATTACCCAACAACTCCACTGTCTGAAACAGGTAATTACTTTAAGTGACTTTTAGAGCAAAGGGCGAAGGTCAGGAGTTTGGTTGTGTCTTGAGCTGCTTTCCCCAAAGCTGGTCTTTCCCACCCAGAATAACACAGAGCAATGCAGAGTAACTGAGTATTTAGCTAGATGGTAACTTAAGAGTTAGGAGAGTGTGAATCAAACATGATTACTATGTGCATACATGATATGCTTTCTGAGCCTTAATGATATGTGATAAAATCTCATGAACATCAGTAGAAGTGTGCAGATCTTCCTAGATTAGGCAGTGACCTTTTAATTAAAATTTTCCCACACTTGCTCTTACACTTCCTGATCGATTTCTTGGAACCCTGGAAGTTTCTGAGCAACAATTTTCCCAAGGGTCTGAGGCAATAGTTCCGTCATTTAGGAATTCAATCAGTAATTTATCTTTATACTGGATACTTGTCCATTATAAGCAGTTAATGCCTGTGTGCGCACACATCCACTCCCCCTCCGACATACACGTTCATACATAAAAGACTTCGTCCCTCATAAACTAATTTTGCCTTATTCATCAGCCAAGACTGAGTACTATCAACAATACAATAGTTCACCAAAAAGCTTGTAGGGAAAAACTTTGGATTTAAAGGGAAATAATTATTTATTACACCTTCAGAAAATTCTCAAGCTACAATTCACCCTTACATTGAAAGAATGGAAAAGTTAAATAGCACCCATTTTTATCTTACCTGTACCTCTATATTCTATATAGGAAAACCAATAGACTCACTCTGGTTTCATTTCATGTGTTCCAATAAGTGTGCTTTATCCACACCACTGCACCCCTATTCTCTCATACATTTCTAAGTTGTTCACTTGCCCTATGTCTATCTTGTGACTTCTCAGTTTCCTCGTGGAATGTGCTATTTTAGGTCTGGATATTTGATCATATTTAAATGCCTTACTCTTTCCTTTTCAAATAGCAGCTCATTTTTCTAGCAGTTCTGCAGAGGAAGTAAGCACATTCTCAGAATCTGAAATGTTTAAATTATCTTCAAAACATTCGTGGGAAAAGGAAAAAGTGACCTTGTCACACTTTCAGCAGCAAAATATTTAAAAGAAGTTGGTCTCCAGGAAAAGGACTTGTGGTAGAGCGCACTGAGAGAAAATCTCATGCTAAACTACTCACGCTAAAGCTGCGTTGTTATTTAAAAAGAGCCAAACAGAGCGGAAGTTTCGGTGGGTAACTGTTCCCGAAACACATCATGTCCTGATATACAAGGACAAATATCAGCTCCATTTCTAACTTAGAGTTTTCAATCACAGGGAGGAAATTCATTTGAGATGCTTTCTATGGTACATTTGGGAAATTTAGACTAGTTTCCAATAGGTTATATTTGGATAGGTTTTGTTTCCTAACAGTTGCACACGGAGAGCCTTCAGGTCCTATTGGAGTGCTTTTATCTTTTAAATTCATTTTGTTTTATTTATGTACTGCTTATTTTAAAATAAACTTGGTAATCAAGTACATGTTTTACTTTACTACAGAATAATGTACAAATCAAGGAATTTTTACAAAATGAACGCCTTGTGTAATCAATACCAGATAATTAATTGCCAACACTGACAACTTGGGAGACTCCTGATTTCTCTTGAAAGACTGGAAATCTCTCCACGTTGCGCCCAGGTTTCCTTTAGTATTGGCCTTTAGGAGAGTGTGACTCAGACATGATTGCTGTGTGCTACGCCGAGGAACACATGGTCCATGAACAGAGCACATGCCCTCCATTTCCCAGTTCCTCCCCAAGAGAGATGGTGCTTTTACTGGCTGTCGCCTTGCCTGGGTGTGACACCAGGTAGTTGGCCTGAGGACAAGCCCGCCCTGTCAGGAGGCAGTATGAGAATTGAGCCGCTCCTCAGTCCCGATGCTGTGGAAGCACTGTCTGCAGCCACCTGAGCTGCTGTACCCTGAGTGTCTTCCACGAACTAATACATTGCACGTGGCTGCAGCTGGCTAGCCAGCATTTCCTGCTTCTTGCAGCTGAAACTTTCCTAATGAATGCACTGAGAGGAACACTTCACGAGTGAATGAGTGAATGAGTTACTTTGTTAGTGAAGGGTTGGTCAGATTAAGCAGAAAGGTCTTTAGTTGAGCCTGTCTCACAGATTAATTTATCTGTGAGAGGGAAGGCCGAGGTTTCTATCTGAGGACAGATTTCATGCCTTCCCTGCTGTTCTTGAGGTGGAGGATGAGAGAGCTCAGGAGGCACTCTCAGAGCTTTGGGTTTTCCATGCTCCAAAAACCAAGTCGCTTTACTTTATAATAATGTGTTATTTTAGGCACCTCTGCCTTTCTGGTATACCTTGGAATTTTCAGTTATACAATGAATGTCCTTTCTAACCTCAATGACTGAAGTTACATTTTTATTTCCAAATTCTTCTAGAATTTTTCCTCCTCTTTCTTAAATATAGTTACTAAAGTAAGGGAGTAGACCTTTATTCTGGTCTAGAATATAAGAGTAGTTGTATCTGTCTTTATACTGTTATTTTTGAGTAAATTGCTGTTCCTAGGTAAAGCACATATCAGCATAATTATGTTATAATAGATAAAGAACATTAACAACAAACATGTTTTAATAAAAATGCTTTTAAAATTTTTCTAACATCCTAGACACAATATTCATAGATTACAGATGATGTATTGTGTAATTTTTATGATTCATTTGTTGGAAAACTTTATATCACTGTCTGATGCTCAATTATAATTTCCATTTTATGAGTAATCCATGTAGAGCAGGGAGGAATATAGAAGAGTTTTCTAGGTCCTAAAATTTATCATCTAAAATTTTTAATTGGTGGAGGAAGTTGAAATATGACACCAAAATATGAAATTACATAGAATCATAGATTATTTTCTTAAAAATATATTTTATTGATATTTTTACAGAGAGGAAGGGAGAGGAATAGAGTTAGAAACATCAATCAGCTGCCTCCTGCACATCCCCTCCTGTGAATGTGCCTGCAACCAAGGTACATGCCCTTGACTGGAATCAAACCTGGGATCCTTCAGTCTGCAGGCCGAAACTCTATTCACGGAGTCAAACTGGTCAGAGCAGAATGGTAGATTGTTAGAGCCGGAACTTTTGGTGATCTAATATAGTCATCTATATAAACTCCTTTTTATCTATGTAAGTCTACATTGATTAAGTGAAATTCATAAATCCAGTTACTGCTTCAACACAAATATCTTGGAGTATTTCCCCTGAGCCTGGGAATATGTATTAGTTTCCTGAGGCTTTCATAACCAAGCACCACAAATTGAAACAACAGAAATGTGCTGGAGAAAAGTCCAGCTAAAAGTTTTGGAGCTAAAAGTCCGACATCAAGGAGTCCCCAGCACCTTACTCCTTCTGAAGACTCTGGGAAGAGCCCCTTCTCATCCCTCAGCCTGTGCGAAAGACCAGAGGCCGTTGGCGGTCTTGGCCCATGCATGCACCACTCCAGTTTCTGCCTACCTGGTCACATGGTGTTTTCTCTGTGTCCCAATGTGTTCACATTGCTGTCTTCTTACAAGGACACCATCCTATCGATTAGAGGCTCACCTGCTCATCATGACCTTGTCTTAACTAGTTACATCTACAATAGATCTGTTTCCATAAAAGGTCAACTTCGAGGTCCTGGATGTTAGGACTTCATAGTGTCTTTGGGGAGAAACAACAGAATGCAAGAGTGCAAAGATGATGTTGTTTCCCACACAGCTCTTACCATGTGGGGGAAGCATGCATGTAGCTCTATGAAGATGCAGGTCACAATAGTGCTGTGGGCATAGAATGCTGTAAGCAACCTGCAGTGGGGCGACTACCCCACTGAAATGGTGAAGGAAGGCTGTGCAAGGCATGTGTCATTTGAACTGGGCTTTGAGGGACATATAGGAGTGCGTCATGGAGAAAAGGATGTCTGCTTAGGAGGAAAGAGAGACAAGGAAAATGCCTGGGGAGAGGGGAGGTCCTGCTCCATAGAGAGAGCAGCACTGGGTCCTCCGTGAAGAGGGTATTTAAAACTTTCCAAGTGTGTCCTTTCAGGGCCCTGGTCTCCACTGATTGGTCAGTACCAGGCAGGGGTCATGACCAGTGATGTGAAAGGCCAGGGGGTCTAAACCTCACAACCAGCGATGTGCTAGAGGAGAAAAGGTCACCCTGGGGTCAAGGTCCTTGTGTTACTAGTTTTGTCCCTTGCTAAGCACCCTGGGCTTTCTGCCCTGGTGACTTTCTGTATCTGGCCCATCATCCTTGCTCTGCTCCTGTCTGTTTGTCTACCAACCAGACTTTGATGCAGTCTCATCTATTATTAAGTTGTAATTCCTTTGGTTAAATTCACCCAGTTGCTTCTACAAGTATAGCTACATTTCTGCAAGTCAACTTATTCAACTAAAGGCTGGCTATTTGAAAAAAATCTAGTATTCCTTAACAATAGTTTTCTAGTAATATTTCCCATGAATTTGAAATCCAGGCATTAAATAAGGGTCCCAGGTTGCCTTTCCAGGGGACAGAGGAAACAAACAAACAAAAAAAATGTGTCCTTGTGACCAAGGTCCTTGTATGCAAAGCTGCCAAAGCCATCATGAATACCCAGCAGGGTATTTTTGGAATTTTATCAGAGAATATCAATTACCAGAAGAAGCTTTATTAAAATAATCTGCATTTCCCTTAAGTGGATTTCCTGTATTTTGAGGAATTATTTTATGCCCGTATCTGAGACCAGCACAGACTACAGCTGTGACTTGCTTATCTTCTGGGACTTGTGGCCTGTCTGTGTGTCCTTAGCCGCGGTCCCCAATGCTGGCCAGGGCCGGTGACACAACTGCCATTAGTACTTGTTAGGCAGAAGCAAACACAAACAGTGTTTGAGAATCTTTCCCCCACTTTCAGGCTGTAACTTAAAAGTATCATAAATCTGGGGAAAATGAGACATAAGCTGGCATATTCATATATATACTATAAATAGCTCATTAAATGCAAGTAAGAGTCAGTAATGAAAATCATGCTAAAAACTCTGTTTAATTGGTTATATATTGCACAATGGAGCTGGAGTTACCTAAAAATGGTAGGCATCCTTTTCCTAGTGTTCTCCCAGGCACTCCGACACAAAACAGACCCTAAGTTGTGTGTAAATGTTATTACTTCTTGTGACTGACTTGCATCTTGATATTTTGCATCAGTGCTAGATATAATAATTCTTGGAACATTAATGAGGCACGTTAAGCTCTAAATTATAATTCACTGTTGTAAGATGTGACATGAACATTGCAGTGCAAGGATTTAAATTACTGTGCTTCTTGAGTTTCGGGAGAGCGTTTATCAATTGGAGTTCCTGTGGAACAGCAGCCCAGCAGACAGGGAGACAGAAAAGGAACTGGAAGACAGGAAGAATTATTCATCTTTGCTTAGGTCAGAAGCACAACCAGCCATGGCCAGTGTGGCTCAGTGGTAGAGCATCAGCCCACAGATTGAAGGGTCCGGGTTTGATTCCAGTCAAGAGTACATACCTCTGTTGTGGTTGTAGGCTCCATCCTGGCCCTGGTCAGGGCGTGGGCAGGAGGCAATCAATTGATGTGTCTCTCTCACAGAGATGTTTTTTCTCTCTCTGTCTTTCCGTTCACTCTCTCTAAAAATCAATGGAAAAATATTCTCAAGTGAGGATTAACAACAATAATAAAAAACACACAAACAAAACAAAACAAAAGCACATCCAAAGAAAAATATTAAAGCTAAGTAGTGATGCAAATTGCTGAAGGCAGACTTACCCGCATTGCCTGAAAGCACAAACACGTTGGTGTTGTGATTTTTAGATTACTATTAAGACATACAATACAACAGACAGAAAACACCCCTCATATTCCCAGGAAAGCCGGTGCTGCAATGTGATGGTCTATGCATCACATAATGTTCTCACGGACTTTCTGTGTGTTAGGCCTGTGGGGACACCTGGAACAAAGGAGCTGCCTCAAAAGGTAAGACTGATTGGGAGGGCCTTCTTCCCTGCTTAACAGCATCCCTGGAATCAGGAGGCCAAATTGTGCCTGTGATGGTTTTTTCATAGTGAAGCATCCAACACACCCAGAGAATGATTCTATAGATACATGGTCCCTATAGATAGGCAGGCTACCCAGAGTTGCCCAGCAGTTTAAAAATGGGTCTTAACATGAGAGTTAGACCTGGGGCCTAGAACTGGAGCTGAGCTAGACCTGGAATCTAGAACTGGAGCTAGAATTAGAGCTATAGTCTAGAGATAGAGCTATACCCAGAGCCTAGAGCCTAGAACTAGAGCTAGACCTGGAGCCTAAAAGTAGAGTTAGTATTAGAGCTAGAGCCTAGAGATTGAGATAGAACCAGAGCCTAGAACTGGAGCTGGAGCTAGACCTGGAGCCTAGAATTGGAGCTGTCATTAGAGCTAGAACCTAGAACTAGAACTGGAATTAGAACTAGATCTGGAGCTGAGAATTAGAACCTCGTGGTGCTGCTTGATTCCATTCCTTCTCCCGCGGCTCCCTTATCTATCTCAGTGCTGGCTCATATCACCCAAACACAACCCTCCTGAAAGCTCTTGTCAGCTGGGCTCTTCACAGTGTATAACTAAAAGAAGAATATTTTCCTTGTTCAATACCACTCATACCCTACATAATAAAAGACCAATATGCAAATTGTCCCCTTGACTGGAAGTTTGACTGGGAGTTCAACCAGGAGTTTGACCAGGGGACAGGGCCTGCCAGCCAACTGCCTGTGGCCCCATCCCCAGCCCACCTTAATTGGGGTGGGCCAGTCAGACCCTACCCATGCACAAATTCATGCACTGGACCTCTAGTGTGTATATATATCTATAATAACAAAAGCATAATATGCTAATTAAACCAGACATCCGAATGACCTTCCAGACAAAGCCGTGACTGCAGGGCAAGGCAGAGGTGATTAGGGGTGATAAGGCAGGCAGGCAAGCAGTTAGGGGCTATCAGGCAGGCAGGCGAGTGGTTAAGGGTGAAGAGGCAGGAAGGTAGAGTGGTTAGGGACCATCAGATAGGCAGACAAAGGCAGTTAGGGGCAATGAGGTAGGCAGGCAAGCAAGTGGTTAAGAGCCAGCAGTCTCGAATTGTGAGAGGGATGTCCGATTGCCAGTATAGGCCTGATCCCAAAGGGACCCCTGCAGAATCAGGCCTAAACCAGCAGTTGGACATCCCCCTAAGGGGTCTCAGTGCAGGAGGATGCAGGCCATGCTGAGGGTCTCCCCCTCCTGTGTACAAGTTTCATGCTTCTATGCCTCTGGATCTATTTTGTTCATTAGATTCCCACATATGTGTGAGATCATGTGATATCTGTCTTTCTCTGAAGGGCTTATTTTACTTACTATGATGCTCTCCAGGTCCTTCCATGCTTCCCCAAAGGGTGAGAGTTCTTCTTTTTCACTGCTGCATAGTATCCCATGGTGTAATGTCCCACTGCGTTTTGTTAAGTATCCCCATTTTCAAACTGACCCAGCCCCTCAGCCACTGCACAGGAGAGGCATAGCAGCATCCTCTGCTGACAAAAAGGGGGCAGTTTCAGAAGAGAGAGGAGTAGCCAGAGGGCAGGTGCTCGCACAGGTAGGTGCAGGCACTGATCTTGAACTTTAGTTTTGTGGAGCCCTGGCAGTGCTCCCTTCCCTGGGGCTTAGACAGGTGGAGGCTGCCTCCCACCACTCAGAGAGGGATAACTCTCCACCTATAAGGAGACTACTACCCGTTCTCCTAACCTTCTGCTCAGCTGTTTGTCAGCTGCAAACATGGAGAGCTCTCATTAGTGAGTAGGTGTCACAATAACACATTTGTTAAAAAGCAAGCACCCAGACACCTCTTACAGAGGCCAGCCTGTCACACAATGCATGGCCTGGAAATTTCCATTCACGTATGTATCCCTTCCTTTCTATGGCTTTTGTGATGAAACTCTGGTTCTTCAGGGAACTGTTTTTCAAAGGACACTATTAAACAAAATAAAACACCGCCTTATCCGTAGTTACTTTGGTGATGATGTTGAAGGAAGAGGAGGAGGAAGAAGAGGAGGAGGAAAAGGAGAAGAAGGTGAAGGGAAAAGGGGGAGGAGGGGGAGAAGAAAGAGGAGGAAGAGGAGGCAGAGCGGGAGGAAAAGAAAGAGAAAAAGAGGAGAAGGAGAAGAAATAAAAAATATGAAGGAAAAGAAGAAGAAGCAGAGAGGAGAAGAGGGGGAGAGGAAGGGAATAACAAAGCTTTTATTTCTTGGTGGATGCTCAAGGAGACCTGGTACAACAGGAACTTGTTTGAAAAGAAAGAAGGAAGAAGGTGGGGTGAGCAGGACAGTAAACCAGTGAATCCTCCCTGACCCCAAACCTCTGGGCCCATGTTTTCCATGGGACGAGCTTTCCAAGCCTCCTTGTCCTCCAAGGCACAAGAACAGGGCTGTGTTCAACGGGCTCTCCTTCTTTCCTGACTGAGTATCTTGGGCACTTAGATCTGCGCCCTTCTCCTCACCTGACATTTTTCCACTAGAACACACGCTGCCGGAGATGACCCCTGGGGCTGTGATTATGTGACTTTGCTCCACTTTCATGTTCTTCCCGCATTTCCCTCCACAGCCCCTCCTTCCTCTGCGAAGCTTGCTGCATATCGGTGGCTCTCTGGAGTGTGGTCAGGCAGTGACAGAGTGTGTGAGCTGGTAGCAGCGTGATCTTTCTGACCCCCCTCTGCACTGCGGACAGGTTTTTGAGAGACAGATAGCTCCCTTCCTCCCGAGGTGCCATACATCAAACCACACTACTTGGCCCCTCCCCCAGCCTGAGCACTGTGCATCCAGGTATACACAGGCCACTCGCATTTCTGTGGCTTTTAGCTCCTGGTCTAAATCTTTGCAGATTCTACACGAAAAACACTTACCATTCTACAACTGAGAATGTTCTATTGAAGAAGAGTCTGTTTTCTAGATTTCTCAACAAGGGAGATGAAACAGCAGGGAGGAACAGTAGTTCTAAGAAGAATAGAATGACCTGGGGAGGTGGTAGAGAGAGGCAGGCTGTCCTTGCTCTCCTGCCTTTGCTGGAACATTCTGCCCCTGGGTTCACCTCTGTTGCTCTCAGAGTCTCCTGAAGTCAGACCCCCAGGCAGACCCGCTGAAAGCAGCAAACCGAACCAAGCAAATCCAGTTTACCCCAACAAAGCCCACAAGGATGTCTGCTTTCGAGGAAGGACACCCTTTTTCAAACAGTGTGCTCCCTGGGGTCAGTGAGTGCATGATCGTATCTCCCCATCCACCTTCACCTTCAAATGTGGAGCTTTTATTTACAAGCTTTTCAATATTCCCATCCCAGTTCCCTAGCAGCTTGCTGCTGGGAGAGATGAACTGTTGCCCTAGAAATTCCCAAAACAGCCATTTCCCTGGAACAATAGTTAACAATCTCAGCACTTCAGTCTGAGTCTTCAGGCCGAGCGTGTTCAGGAAGCACTTGGAGGTTGACTGAGATCCTGGTGTGCCTGGCTGACGTGACTCAGAGGTTGAGCATGGACCATTCTGGTCAGGGCACATGCCTGGTTGTGGGCTTGATCCCAATGGGGGGCATGCAGGAGGCACCCAATCACATTCTCTCTCATCACTGATGTTTCTCTCTCTCTTCCTCTTCCTTCCTCTCTGAAATCAATAAAAATATATTTAAAAAAACCCCACATCACTCTGATGTATCCTAGTGTAGCCAAATGCTTGGGAGCAGGTCACCACAGCGACTCCCTCTGTCAGAGGAAGCCAACTGGGCCAAGACCACCTGGAAGACACTGGATCACCATTCACTAGTGGGAAGTCAATGGTGTGACGCCATGCTCGCCACATGTCCAGCTTGTGTAACCCTCACGCTTCCGCGCGCAGCGCAGGGCAGAGCCCGGAGAAGCACCGAGTGTGCACGCGCTGGGTGGGCAGCCGTGGTGTCTGACCCTCTCTTCCTCAGAAGCTCAGCGACGGATGATGGACTTGGCGGCGTTTCTGAGCTGTTTGAATTCACCAGGACAGGGAGAGGCTGGGGTTCGTGCTGCAATCAGAAAACTTGGCTGCTAGGAACGAAAACCTAATTTGAATGTTTGAAAATAATTCCTAGGAAGGCCTGTATTCCATCATGGAGATTACATGGAAAATGCGCTATATTAACAACATCCTTTGCTGTGTTTGTTCATGGTTACCAGCCATGTGCAGTGTGAAATAGTTACGGTTTTTAAAGTGAGAGTCCCGAGAGTCCCACTCTGTGCCAGTGGAAACATTGCGTCCTCCTGCCAGGTGTCTTCTTTGCACCCTGCCCCAGCTGCTAATCGCAGTCTTGCTCCCTCCAGCCTGGGGCCACAGGGCACCTGCCTGAGACGCCTGCACCCATGCATTTCAAGTGAATGCTCTCAAAGGTGATGGCTCATTTAAAAATAAGAGACATAAAAAAATAAAGGGAAAATATCAAGTCGCTCCTTCCTTGGAAATTATAGCTGTAAGGAACCCATGGGGTCCTCCCTGGGACAGCTCATCCTCTCGTCTGTCAAGATAAGGCTGCTGAGCCACGGAACCACGGCCAAGGCCACACAGTGAGGCAGGCAGAACCGGCGGCCACCTGCGGGCTGGCTCTCTGTCCAGGCCTCCCCACCCAACTGCAGGAGACCATATTTAGGAAAGATGAAAGGTTGACGTTCCTCTCCCATCTGTGTTTTGCAGTAGATCAGTCCCTGACAGGAATTATACTCGGCATTCACAGTGTTTATCTGCAGAGCCCGGATTGCTGAAGGTTTTGAGGTTTGCCTCTCATCAGCCATGTCAGACATCCTGGGAGAGCAGCTGGATGTCCTGGCGGGCCTCGTGCTCACCAATTTGGGGGGTGCCACTGCCCCAGCCACCCTCCCACACAGGCTGCCTCTCTCCCCTACAACAGCAGAGCTGGTGGGAGGCAGCTGAAACATTGCATAGTTTACAACATTATTTAAAGTTCCCCATTCAAAGCCACAAAGGCAAAAATACTCATTTACAGTCCCTTTCCCCTCTGGTTATTATGAATAATTGTGAAAGTGTCACTAAGATAATGTTTCAGAGGAACATCTTGGCTTTCCACATACCTGACATTCATCATCGGACCGCCCAGGCAGGAATGGGTAACTCAGGAGGAATGTGCGCTTTCTCTGGTGGGAGGCGTGCTGTCCCAAGCACAGGCCTTTGCTCAGCTCCCAGGGCCCAGGAGAGCACCATCATGCTTTCCCTGGTGTTCAGGAGCTGCTGATCCCGGGAGTAAACACTGCACAGCGGTATCTCACTTCATCCCACACCTGCCCCCGGGCTTTGCTACCCTCATCTGACGGGGAGTAATGGAGGCTGAGGGATGAAGACCACAAAATTGGCAAGTGGCCGAGCTGTGATTAAATTACACACCTCCTTCCCGCAGGCCCCGTTCCATGCCAGCATGCAGTCTCTGACGAGAAGACAGCCCACGGGTTTGCGTTCGGAACTGTGGTGGGAGAATTACTCCCTCGATGAGGAACATCCCATGGCGCAGGTAGTGGGCAGTCATGCCCAGGGTTATAGGACCTCAGCTAAGGCCTGCGCAGACCAGGAGAGTCACACTGCAAAGCAGGATCATTGGATTCCAAATCAGTCCTCCATGTGTGACTTAGGGACATAGAGAGAAACGAGAAAGGTCACCTGCTAGCTGGCTTCTCACATTAATTACCCCAGGGAGGAACAGAAAGGTGCGCCGGGGTCAAGGTCATAGGAGATAAATAAGAAAGGTGCTTAAGAAACGTTTTAGCCAGACATTCAGCAGGTGTGGTCCCCTCACGGGATACTGTTTGAGCACAGATTGGACACATCTGTGTGTCCACTACTGCATGGACCCTGCCTTAGCCCAGGCCCATCCTTGCCACCTGAGGTTCTGCTGGAACCTGCTTTCTCATGTCTGTCTTCCATGCTTGCCTCTCCACAACCGTCGTTTGCTCCCCAGCCAGCGATTCTTTCAGAAGGGGAGTCAGACCTCCATCCTCTTGTTTTTCCCTTCCTCTCACTGAACTAGGGTCTGCCCTGCAGCTTCCTCCACCCGTGTTGCAGCTTCCCCCACCCCGTGTCACAGCTTCCTCACCCCATGTCACAGCTTCCTCCTCCAGTGTCATAGCCTCTCCTCCACACCTCTGCTCTAATGTCTCCTCTTCCAGGAGGATTTCCCTGAGAATAGCTGTCACTCTATGATGCAGACCCACCTTTATTTTTCTTCAGAGCATCTTTTCCCACTGACATCTGCCTGGAGTGCAGGGCCGTGAGGTACAGCCTGCCGGTCGCATGGCTCGAAATAGACATGAAACCGTCTTTGCCGAGTGAGGGGTGAGTGAGAAAAGGTCAGAGATGTTTGGGAAAGGTAGTACCCAAGTATGGACAATGCCCGGGCTCAGGCGCTTCTTTGTTTCTTCTTTGTCATTTTCTCTAAGGCTGAAATAACAGAATTATTAAACATTTTTCTATTGACAAATCATAGGATCTGCTTTGTGTTCTGAGAGTCTATGATAAGCTTAGAGGAGGAAGAACTCTGAGGAAAAATGAAGCTTTTGCCCCTCCTCTTTATCTCAGAAATGCTGGGTTATTTCTCACCTCTGTGGCTTCCCTTTTCCCAGGGGACATCGGGATATGACAGAGCCATGTCTCTGTATCTGCGCTTTCTGGATGTGGGGAGGAGCCATGTATCTAGACACAGGCTCCAACACCAAATACATGTGCCTTGTGTCTAACTGTTGACCCAGTGGAGGTGAATGTGTCTTGCCCGTACTGCTCGTGCTTCCTGTCATACTTAGGGAGATGTGGGCTGCATTTTCATTTAATTTGTGTGCATGAAAAAGCAAGATGGATTACTGGGTGACTAGAGGGATGGAATGATATGAAATAAAACAAGGTAGTGAGATATTAGGTAGAATCTAAGTAGATAGGTCTTCATCATAAAGTTTTTCCAGCTTATAAGTATTTAAAACGCTTTATAATACTATTTTTGAAAAAGTAAATAATCAAATGCAATAGGATTTAAATAGTATACTATTTAAAACTACTTATTTCTCTTTGATGAGGGGAGAAAAAGGAAGTCAGCTATTTTGATGTAAGCATTAATAGTGTTCTTAGACATATGTAAATGTTTTAGTCCTTAGACTTACTGTTTGTGATTTCTCATTTGTTTGGAAAAAATCTGTTTTTGTAGATGGGCAGTCTGTTTTCCTTCAGCATCCTTGGTCCGCTCAGCATTTGTAGAAGGAGCAAGGAGAGTGAGGTCCTCTGTGTTCACGGGGGCTTTCAGAGGCTCTCTGAAATGCCTTCTAGCCAGTAGGCCGGAGAGCTGTGCCAGAACTCATTAGCACTGCCAACAGGCTTCTTGGGGAAGAATGGAATGACTGCAGGGCCTAAACCTAAAGTGTCCTGTGTCTTTTCCATGTTCGCTTTGTTTTTCATGTGATAAATGGGCAGAAAAATGTGTCTCAGTGCTAAGGACTGTTACCTCTAAAAACACATTCATTCCCTTCAGTGAGCACACTGCATACATAGGGGCCCCCTCTCCCCCCGCCGGGGGCGGTGAGGACAGTCAACTCAAGGTTTCCTTCCCCAATACACCCCCCACTTACCTGACCCTCTCTCTCCACATCCTCAAGATCTTCACCCTCTTCTCTCTTTCTCTTCCTCCCTCCTTCCTTCTTGGCCTCTCCCTCTTCCTTATCTCCTCTTCCTGCCTCTCTCTTGATCCTCTCTCTCCCTCCTGCAGGAGGCTGCAGGGAAAGGCCTGGCCAGACGTTCCCGCAGGCTCATTTCTCCCACTAATGAGATTACCCTGAGGTAGAATTTAGAGGGATATTAGATTCTACTGTCCAGATAGATAAGCTATTCATTTTTCATTGTTGTTTAGTTTCTTTCACATCATTTCTTGCAGTTTATTCATATTTCCTAGCTGGTCCAAGTTACCCTTCTCCATTCCCCTTCCAAGGACTAAGCACCTCTCTTCTTCTCAAGGTCAGATGCATCTCTCTGTTGTTCCTTACAACAAGGTGCCTGGTCTGTGTGTTCTTCGAACTGAAACACAAGCAGAGCTGTAGGGACCCACAGAGGACATGGTCCAGAAGACCCAGCAGCCCCTGCTCCTCCCCCACCCTGCTCCTCTGTGCTCCTCCCTCTTGCTTTATGGAGGGATAGTTGGTGACAAATGTAAGCATGCAATGGGAAGACATGGTGTAGGTGCATGTTGTGAAGGATACGCCAGCCTTGCTTTTTCCGCCAAAGCTTCCCTCTGCTCACGGTCCACTCACCTCCATGAGATGGCCCGTCAGCAGCACTCCCCTGGGCTCCCTGCACCCCCCGTTCCTGGAGGAATCGGATGCTTTTAGGCCTCCATCTCTCACCCCAGCCCCCCTGCCACCGTCCACAGCCTCTAGGTTTTGCTGAGAAAAATGCTTTCATTCAAACTCATTACACTTTCATCCCAAAATGTTCCATTCAGTATTTGAAATCACATGCCCAGTCTACTACGATCTGTCTGGGCCTAACTGTATGCTTCCATGGCGTGTGCACCATGCTCACAGGCTTCGCCCACCTTGTCAAAGATCCGGCAGCTGTTTCCTTGGGCACCTGCCCGGGGTTCTATCTTCCTCTTTCACGGCATCCTGACAAGTCACTGGCTTCTTGGTGCACACCTCGGAATGTCAGCGATCCCATTTGTGATGGGAAGTGACACCAGGCTCCCTGGGAACCAGTCTAGCCCACAGTAAGCCCTTATTCCTCCTGGGCCCCCACTTCCTCACCTTCAGACACGGGGAGTCAGCCTGCCAGTCACACTCCCTGTGCTTCAGGGAACGAAGAACCCCTCAGGGGCCAGGTTTACTTCGAGTGTGTGAGCACACAGACCTCTGAGGCCTGCCCCAGCATGCATGACGCGTGAGCGTGGGCTAGAGGGTCTGGGATTAGCTTTCAGTTTGGTGCCCGCCCAAGTCGGAAGGGCCCACAGTGTCTCCTCTGCCAGACCTTTCAGAATTGGATCCCTGAGTACACCCAGGGGCCAGCACCTATGCTATGGGCTCAGGATGGACATGCATTCCAACTAGAAATGAGCGGGGTCCACAGGCATTCGTCTTTGATCACTGTCTTCCCAGATTCCGCTTAGGACCAATTTCTAGTTTTTAAAAATTAATTTTGCAAATCACTAGAATGCTTTTAACGTTAGGAGGTGCATAAAAACAGATGCAGGTAGGACTTGGCCGTATGTAATATACGCATTATGTTATTTTTATTGACTTTCCAAGTCCTTCCAGTAGCCCCTGCCTTATTTGTGACCCAGCTCAGGGCATGTCAGCATGATAAATGGTGCTGTCAGGAATATTATCTCTTGCTAGTTAACAGAAAAATCTAATATGACTCACATGAAACAAGGAATCTATTGGCTAGTGTATCTACCTTTGGCTAAGCCCACTTTTGCGGGGGGATAAGTAGAGGAGAAGTGAAAATTGGCAGGTCAGTTATGTCAAACAGAGGCGTGGATACATGGAACAGACTGACAGCTGCCTGAGGGGGTGGGGAGGAGAGAGTGACCAGTGGAAAGAAGGTGAAGGGATTAGTCAGAGAACAGATGTGCATTACACAAGCACAGACACAGACACAGACCACAGAGGGGGTAGCCAGAGGGAAGCGGGGACCTGGGTGGAGGTGGGCAAAGCAGGGTGGCTGGGGATACAGAGACATCTGTAATAGTGTTCACAATAAAACTAAAATTTACAATATGCCATCAGTGCTAGTTTCTGCCTCATTCTATCCTTTATTGGCAAAACTATTTTTTTTCCTCAGGATTGTCAGATGTCTGCCAACCATTTCTGGGGACACTGATCTCCTTGACCTCATGCAGAGGTGGTTCTTCCATGAGCTCTCTGGGGAGAGGGGTGACCTGCTCTCCCAGAAGCACCAGCAAACTTCCCCTACATTTTACTGTCCCTGTCTGGATCGGGAACTGGCCTGGACAAAAATCGGTCCTAATCGTTGGCTTCCCATAAATGACCCAGGTAACACGCATGTTAGCATAAGAACATGGCAGGTCCACCACAGAGTTCCACTTGACTAGATGCAGCGGTCAGTTCTCAGATATTAAAAACACTGAAAAGAAGCATAAAACACTCTCTGGAACTTTCCTTCCCTTGGTGAATGCCCCACTGTTTCCTTTGACAGCATCATGCTGGAGTCATAGCATTATAGCACAATTGTAGTCACTTAATAAATGAAATAATACATACGCACACGCCTTTGCTTTCTTCCCCTTCCCTTGACCCCAGCCACTGAGCCTGCTGCTGCCCACGCTTACGTGCCAGATCTGAGAGTGTCTCCTGGCTGGCCTCCTCCCACTGGCCTTTTGCAGGGTGGATGTCTCCTCCTCAAAACCATTTCCTCCCGAGTCCCACGCTCCCCTGGGAGTTCTCCTGTTCCCATGGCATTTTCTTTCCAGCCCCTCAGGGTCATGGGTTCTTCTCTCATTACATTCTCTCTGGAAAATGCCATCTGTCTCTGAGTCTTAAATTATGATTTAAACCCAACAACCCTGACTGTGTACCTCTGGCTGAGGTCTAGGCCCCAGTCAGTGCCCTAGCTGAGCAACATGCTCCTCCCACGACAGAACTGGTCCACTTCCCCGTCTGCCAGCTCTGCTCCCCAAAGCCTAGGCCACGTTTGTCATTCAGAGCCAGTAAGGCACCGTTGAGGATCACCAAAGTACAGCTGCCTGGAGCTTCCTCTGGCCTCTGGCCTTCAGACCCGCTGGTAACTCAGCTGACAGCTCAGGTCTGTCTCCTCTGCAGCATGGCCAGCGGCCTTCTATTAGTTCAAGCACTGCTCACCTCCAACCTGGATCAGGCAGTCCCTGCAATTTTCCAACATTCTCACCAGAGTGACCTTACAAATCTGACTGTCATGCCCCAGGTGGGTCAGTTCCTTCAGTGACTTTCTGACACTGAGAAGAGGAGATTCAAGCTCAACGAAGTCCTTCTGAATCTGGCCCCAGCCTACTTCCCTATCCTCATTTCCTACAACTTCTCACTTCTTAACTTCCTCCTTCTCTGCCCCTTCTCCTTCTTCTCATCTTATATCCTCCTCCCGCAACTGCTTCTTCCTCCCTCCCTCCTCTTCCTTCAGTATTAAATGGTTTGTAGTTCTTTGAAGATGACCGGGTAGTTACACAGGCCTTTTCCCACTTTGCCCACCATCGAACTCCTATCCATCATACCAAGCCAGTCCACACACTGTTCCTTCCAGCTTTCCCAAACCCAGGTCACTGCTTCTTTCCTTGTCTGCCTTTGTCACATGCCCCTTCTTTCTTACCTACAACACTGTCGAGTTACAGTGTTTGGGGTCTGTGGCTCTCATCAGATTACAGTGGTACCTCGAGATACGAGTGCCCTAACATACGAGATTTTTGAGATACGAGCCTTCGAGTGAGCGATTTTTGCTTTGAAATACGAGCAACATTTGGGATAGGAGTAATCGCGCGAATCAGCTGGCTGCACACGACCCACCAGTTTAACCGAGACTAGAGCATCTTATAGTTTTCCACTCCTCAAGGTTACGGAACGAATTAAACTCGTATCTTGAGGTACCACTGTACACGTTTTTTAAAGGCAATCTGTTTTGACTATATCTTAGCCTCTATTTACCGCGTTAGCAGAGGGTCAATGTATGCTGAGGTGGTGTAACTGAAAGCACACATGAGAGTTTTCCTGGAGAGACTACGAGTGTTTCTAGAAATGACACCACACATATTAGTGCCTTACTGTGTATTGCGCCTCCTTGTGCGACTTCCTTGGAGCCCACGTCATCTTCACCGTTAGCTCAGTGTAGGAGGGGTCATGTTTGTCATTCCAGGCCAGCAAGGCACCGTTGAGGATCACCAACAGAGTGCATATGTTATTTCCTGCTGAAAAATTCTTAAAAATTTTCCATTTGGCGAAGTCACTTCTATTTTCTCATGGGAATGACAGCAGAAGCAGTTCCATCTGGAACAACATTAGTAGCTGAAACAAGACATTTGATTACATGGCTCCTGTGGAATCTAAGTTTCGGTGTTCTTGAGTCATCTACTTCTGTAGTTAAAAACCCATAGCACATATACAGATAGATTATTTAATAATGATGCAGCAGTCATGCTGATAGCTATCAGAAAGGGCTCTGCTAAGTTTAGCTTTTAAAAACATATCAGGAGCTGTGGAAAAATGAACCCCGTGAATTCATCTAATCTGCTTTTGCAGTCAGGATGAACCAAAAGTTAATCGTTGTAGACCTTGTCTCTCATCCTTCTGTTCTTGTCAGTCATCTTCCTCAAACTTTTAAAACTTAAAAGAAATTGAATATGGTCATGGAAATTTAGCTTTTCAAAAATGAATAAGAATTTTTATTACATTAATTTTTCTGCCTCTTTAAAGTTTTGTTTATGATGGGAAAGACATATAATTGACCCCTATGAAACTATTCCTGCCTTACTTCTAAGTCATAAGCAGTTGGCATATTTTTTTAAATTGGGGGAAATTCCCAGGGCATTCGCACATTCACGATGCTCTGTGTGGTCCAAAACCAAGTGTCCGGCCAGAAGGAACCCTGAACACAATAGGCTGTTACCCTCTGTGCCACATATGCTGGTGACCGCTATCCTGCTTCCTGTTTTTATGGGTTTACCTATGGCAGATATCCCACATACACAGAGCTTCATGCTGTGTGGCCTTCTGTGTCCAGCTTCTGTCACTGAGAATAGTGTTTTTGAGGTCCCTCCCTATTGTAGCAAGCTTTCAGCTCCTCATGCCTTTTTCATGGCTGAATAATATCCCCTTGTGTGCATGTACCATAAGGCATTTATCTATCCTAGTTTGGGTCATGCCCATTGTCTGGCTATTGCAAGTAGTTGTTCATGCACAGTAATTATTTGACTTCCTGCTTTCAGTGGGTTATTGCATTCTTGACAAGCAAATAAGAGCAAGTCTCCTGAACTTGAGAAAGTTGTTTGCAAATGTGACTGTGTGGAGACAGTTTTTACTGCTGTGTCTGCATCACTCCAGAATAAGTTCAGATAGATGGCCGAATAGCAAAGGTTTCCACCAACATTTTATACAAATAGAAATGTCTAAAAGACAAGGTTTCCTGTGAGGGAGGCTGCACAGGGCCGTGCTGGATGCTTGTTTGAAGGGCCTGCCTCCCGGACTTTTCCACTCTGAGATCTGGCGTTGGGGAGAGGAGGCTTTTCCATCATAAAGAGAAGAGGGTGACTGCGAGGGCAGGTGTGAGCTTCCGGGCACAGAGCAACTCCCACTCAAGTCGCAATCGGGAGTGACTTGTGACTCTTTACAATTTGTTATCTTTGCTTACAATGAGCCCCACTGGCCATTTAGAATAAACATGTGTGGCCTAGGACCTTGCACCCTAACTCTGATAGTGCCGCGTCAAGATTAACCCATGCACATGCTGGGCGGGTTTTCAGAGATGGCACTGACTTGGCTGAAGCAGGCGAGCAGGGAGAGTGTTTATGCCAGTTTTGTTTTTTTGTTTTTTTTTGTTTGTTTTTTGGGGGGATTAAGCCTACTCACTGGGTGCAAGGAAAAGAGGAAACACCAACGAGCAGCAAGTTCCCTAACGGCGCCTGCTCCATCTTGTCTTGGCAGGATGTTCCCAGGCATTGAGGGTAATGGATGGGAGAGATACGGCCGGTGAGGGTGCAATGGCAGTGAGTCATTGGCCTCCTGGACAGGTCCTGCTCCGGAGATGCCCAAGGGCGCGGCTCTTGCTGATCCTCTGAGCAGCAGGACACCTACTCATGGTCTCCCTGGACCGGCCACATCCTGCCTCAGAGTTCCTTCCTGGCTGCTCAGGGAGGGAAAGTTGCAGGGGGAGGGAGAGGGCTGCTCCTGGCCACCCTTCTCTGGGCTTTGCAGTCTCAGCAGAGGGAACCCCACCTCTCTTGAGACCCTGCCTTTATGAGTCAGCTGCTAACCCCATTGGCTTTATTGAGAAACGAAGCTGAGAGGCCGTTAGGACCAGAATGTTCTTGAGGTGGGACCAGCAACCCCCTGAACAAAGTCGTTATTTTCTCGAGCGTTGTGAAATCATTTATTTGTTTTTCTGTTCTTATCTCCCAAAGTGAAATAATTACAAAAGAATTATTGTTTTCTCCTTAGTTGCTGTAATTTTTATGATTGTCAAGGAAAACCACTGGACATAGCATAATTGACCATGTGGATAAAAACACAGTAACCTCCCGATCAAAGGGCAAGTGTGCATGAATATATCCCTTTGAGGGGATGCCAAGAGGCAGAACTTTCAAGCACTCACAGGGATGAAGCCATTCAGCTGACAAGATAAAGAGGCTGCACCAGATCTTAGGTGTTATAGGTTGTGCTGCTATGAACATAGGGGTGCATATATCCTTTCTGATTGGTGCTTCAGGTTTCTTAGGATATATTCCTAGAAGTGGGATCACTGGGTCAAATGTGAGTTCCATTTTTAGTTTTTTGAGGAAACTGCTTTCCACAGTAGCTGCACCAGTCTGCATTCCTACCAGCAGTGCACGAGAGTTCCCTTCTCTCCACATCCTCACCAGCACTTGTCATTTGTTGATGGTAGCCGTTCTGACAGGTGTGATGGTACTTCATTGTCATTTTGATTTGCATCTCTCTGATGATCTGTGATTTTGAGCATTTTTTCATATATCTTTTGGCCTTCTGTATGTCCATTTTGGAGAAGTGTCTATTGATTTTTTTTGCCCATTATTTAATTGGATTGTTTATCTTCCTTTTGTTAAGATGTATGAGTTCTCTATAAATTTTGGAGATTAAACCCTTATCAGAGATAACATTGGCAAATATCTTCTCCCATGCAGTGAGCTCTTTTATTGTTTGGAGGATGGTTTCTTTTGCTGTGCAGAAAGTTTTTATTTTAATGTAGTCCCATTTGATTACTTTCTTCTTACCTTCCATTGCCCTAGGAGCTGTATCCATAAACATGTTGCAATGAAAGATGTATGAGATTTTGTTGCCATTGGCTCTAAGTGTCCATCAGCAGATGAGTGGATTAAAAAACCATGGTACATCTATACAGTGAAATACTACGCTGCTGTAAAAAATTAAAAAAAACTCTTACCATTTGCAACAGTATGGAGGGACCTGGAGAGCATTATGCTAAGCAAAATAAGCCAGTAAGAGAAAGACAAGTATCACATGATCTCACTCACATGTGGAATCTAATGAACAACATAAACTGATGAACAAAAATAGACCCAGAGACAGAGAAGCATCGAAGAAACTATCAAACCTCAGAGGGAAGGTAGGGGGGATAGTGGAGGAGGGGGGTGAAGAGATCAACCAATGAACTTGTATGTGTAATATGCATAACCCAAGGACACAGACAGTGGGTGGTGAAGGCTTGGGGGATGGGGGAGTGGGGAAGGGCAATAGGGAGAAAAAGGGACCTAGGTAATACTTTCAACAAAGAGGCTGCACCAAAGCCAGCAGGCAGGGCTGTGGACCTGAGGGAAATGCAGAAACAGCGTCCAACCCCACCGGCTCCTGGGACGCTGGAGCAGCAGCAACAAGGAAACCAAGGTGGGTGTCCCATAGGTGACCGGCAGCTTAGTGTCTCAGGTCACTTATGGGGTCAGCTGAGGGAGCGGCCTCTGTTAGCCTGTGCGGTACCTGTCCGAGTTTTTAATTCGGGAGTCCTGCTTTCCTCCATCCTGGAGATGTGCCCTGGGGCTAATTTGACATCCTAGGCCTGGAGAGCTGGCAGGCATGCTCCATGGGAGAGCACGCGGCCTCTCTTCTCATTTCCTTCTTCATCGTTGTCCCCACGACCTCTTCCTGCTCCCCTGCTTTAGTGATGACACTGCAACCACTTCCATTGCCCAGACCCTCTTGGAGCTGGATCTGAGTCATGCATGGGGAGCTACAGAGGCCCCCAATGGGCGAGACAGTCACCATTTCAGAGACTTTACAACTTGGTGAATGATGTTAATATAGAGCAAAGATGGTGCCTGCCCGAGAAGTCATCCAGATTGCAAAATAAGGCCCAGGATCACATCTGAGTTAGAAGATGAAGAGAAGCTGATGGCCTGGGGCATGGCGTGGGGACCCGTCTTGGAAGAAGGTGCAGAGGACTCTGCTGAGCTCCTTTGTTCACAACCCAGATGGAAGCTCGATCCCCAGCTGATGAGGTGGAGACTTCCATGCATGTTACAGATTTTGAAACAGAGGATTTGAAAACTGAAGTCCTTTGCCCACAATCCCAGCTGAGTGGAATTGGAAGGCGGCAAGTCCAGAGCTCACAGCTCTTGCCCACCGTGCGGAGCAGTGTTTGCCTTTAGTGAAGGAAAGAACACTTCAAAAGAAAGGCATGTGTCCTGTCAGGAGGCCCTGGTGGGACTGGGACGGGAAGGCGAGAAGAAGCTGTAAGAGATGGGGCTGGGAACGTGAGCAGGACTGATAACAAGGACCCTGAGTGCTGGGAGCAGGTGCTGATCGGGGAGGGCAGAGCCCTGCCCAGGCTCCAGGAGAAGGGGCTCTGATTAGAGAGCTTCAGGTCACAGTCACAGAGGTGTGAGCAGGCGGAGGAGATAAGGGCTGGAGGAGAGCGAATGCAAGGCATGTCTGGATGATGCTGGAATGTATGGCTGAGGGAGAGAGAAGAGTTCGAAGCGACTGGCTATAATGAGCTTGGGGCTGTGAAATTAAGGGATTCCCATTGCCAGCAAACCATAAAAGGATCTCTTCTGGGGGAGAGAGCTGTTAAACTCTTTCAGGATCTGCTGAATTTATGGCTTGGAGAGATGACTGAGGGAATAACAGCTCACAAACAGAAGAAGCCTGAGCCCGGGTGTGCAGGAGAGATGCAGGTTGAGAGTCATCTTCATGGGAATGATGATGAGGTTCTCAGAAGGGAGGAGTCTGGGAAGCAGTGTGGTCAGAGGTAGTGACCACTAACCTATTGCAAACCCAGCAGATAATGCGTCTCAATGATTCATCTTCCCATAATCCCACAGAGGGATCCTCCATGCTCACCATGTCAGCCAATCCCTAAAATTACGCGTTTCAGATATGACCTCTGCCTCTCTATCCTAAGTCATCTCTGAGCCTCGTCTTCTGCTCTTTGCTTTTATAAAATTGTATTTCTATTTATTTTAATTCTCACCTGAGGATATATTATTTTCCCCTTTGATTCTAGAGACAGGAGGGAGAAAGAGAGATGAGAGAGAGACACATAGATTGGTTGCCTCCTGCATGCACTTGGACTGGAGTCAGGGGACCTGCAACCAAGGTACGTGTCCTTGACTGGAAATCAAACCAGGCTGGTTCTAGCCACTGAGCCCAGCCAGCCAGGGCTAATAAAATTTATGACGTTAGTGGGACAATGAATCCTTTTGAGAATAAAACATGTTTAATATATATTTAATACTGAAGTTCACTAGGGATGACTAGACATCTGTTTTGGTTTCTATCTACTAACTTCAAAGCACCTGAACTTATTTTAGCTTCCTGTTAGACTAAAGGCTTGAATTTTTATTTTTACTCACTGAGAAAGATGAACAAACTGTGCTGTAGAAATGATACAAAGGGGAACATTAGGGAACCATGGCAAAAATGTCATAAGGATAATAAAAACATAGTTTACATAATTTTTTGTTTTTCCTTTGTCTTTTTTTAAACATGCTATTTTTCTTTTTTAAATATTAGGACTCACTATGTGTTTTAAAAAACTCAACTCTGTACAAACCCATTGAATATATACTTTGGAAGTGCTGCTTTACATTTAAAAAGGAGTGGTTGCTTTATATATATGTATTTAACACTAGAGGCCCAGTTCACAGATTTGTGCACCAGTGGGGTCCCTCAACCTGGCCTGCATCCTCTTGCAATCTGGGACCCCTCAGAGAATATCAGACTGCTGGTTTTGGCCCGATCTCCACAGGCCAGGCTGAGAGACCCCACTGACTGGGCCTCTAATATTCATATAAGATCTTTGGCTAATATCTTCCTGCCCTCACCCTTGCCCCCTTCCCTCTGAGATTCATCAGTCTGTTCCATGTTCCCATGCCTGTTCATTGAGCATCTGCCTCTTGGTGGTCAGTATACATCATAGCTATGGTGGGGTGGTCAAATAGTCAAATGGTTGCTTAGGCTTTTATGTACATAGATTGCTAGCTTGGTGCATTTATGCATTCGTTGTCAGATCTTTAATTATCATATAGGGGAACATAAGATTCTGGGGCTTAAAACAACAGAAATACCAAACAGCTTCAGTGTCATCTCTTTGGGTCCCTCCTCCACCTGAGTATG
This sequence comes from Lasiurus cinereus, assembly GCA_011751065.1. Lineage (NCBI taxonomy): Eukaryota > Metazoa > Chordata > Mammalia > Chiroptera > Vespertilionidae > Lasiurus > Lasiurus cinereus. Next base: position 801,291 of record JAAGEH010000289.1, read on the forward strand.
GCCTCACATTCCTGGACCCACATGCCCCCTCACCACAGGTGTGCCCCCACGCCCCATCTCCTCTGCAGCCTCAGCCCCTCCTTTGGCTTGCTTGCCTTGTTGCTAGACCCTCCCAGCCTCTCCTGCTAACCACAGTGAGCCTCTTTCTGAACAGCCTTTAAGTTGGCTCTCATGGCTGGAATGCAGGTTCTATGTATGTTATAGTGAGCCATTGAACTTCTGGTTGATTGAACTCTGGAGGGGACACTTTGCATATTAGGCTTTTATGTATATAGACTAGGATCCCAGTGCACAAATTAGGGCACCTAGAAAGGAACTGTGGACCACGAGGCTGTGATAGGCACAGGGGTAGGTCTCGGCTCATCTTCGATGCCCCTGCCGGCCTCTCCTGCTGCAGCCCCTTGGTCCCCTATGTGTGGGGAGCCTCACTCCTGCTCCTGCTGTTCCTACTCGCTGACAGCGCTGGTCCCACTCGCACCCACTGATGGCATGGAGCAATTGGGGCTGGTGCCAGCAGTGGTGCCGGTGATGCCATCAGTGTGTGCAAGCAGCAACTGCTGCCCTGATCACTCCTCAGGAGCAGTGGGAGGTAGAGAAGCCCTTAGAGGTGATCAGGACTGGCAGCTGTCACTCATACCTGCTGACAGTGTCAACTGATCAGGACTGGTGCCTGGCACCAGCAGCGGATGTGAGTGCTGGGTGGGACTGTGGCACATGGGAGCAAAGAATTTTCAGTAACCACCTGAGGCTCACCCCAATGACAGTGACTGGTGCCATGCCTCAGTTGGGCACCCCCGCTCACCTGCTCCACCATCCCACCACAACCAACACCCACCATGTTCTGCACATGCCTGCTGGTGATCAGTGCATGTCATAGCAACGGGTTGTTTGGTTGTTTGGTTGTTTAGTTGTTCTGATTGTTCTACCATTCAGTCTATGTGCATATTAGCCTTTTTTTAAAAGTATATTTTATTGATTTTTTACAGAGAGGAAGGGAGAGGGATAGAGAGTTAGAAACATCGATGAGAGACATCAATCAGCCGCTTCCTACATGCCCCCTACGGGGATGTGCCCACAACCAGGATACATGCCCTTGACCGGAATCGAACCCAGGACCCTTCAGTCCATAGACAGATGCTCTATCCACTGAGCCAAACCGGTTTCAGCAGATATTAGCCTTTTATTATATAGGATTCCCACAGATTCCTCTTGTGACCAGTGTTCTCTGGCTGGTTCTCAGTTGCTCCATTCCTGCTTTTTATGCTGGCCCTGATTCCCAAGGAGCCCTCACAAGGAACTAACTTCCTCCATGTAGGAGATGGACAAAGATCTTTTTCCTACCCATCTTGGGTTCTCTACAAAGAAGACAAAAGTCAGATCAACAAGAGAAAACATACAGAGGTCTGTTAAGCTGTGGGTGGTGTGTACATCTGGAAACACTGGGCAAGGAGTAACTCAGAGAACAGTTAAAACTTGGCTTCTGTGTCATCTTAACAATAGAAGGGGACATTTTAGAGAAGCTACAGGACAAAGGGAAGGCTCTTCTGAGCATCTAAGGGTAACGCACTGTGGGGAGGCCAGTCTGCAGGACGGCTGCTGTGGAAGGGCTGCTTTCAGCAGGTTCGCTAGCAGATGCCTCCCATGCGCTGTGGGAGTCGCCTTGTCTCCAGTGATGAACCACCCTTCCCAGCAGAGAATGTATATCCTGCTTTTAGGCAAATGGGGCGGAACATGTGTGTGTCGGGAGCGGGAGGGGACATGGTCTGCTGTCAATCACAAGCTCTCAGCTGGGACTAGAGTCACTGCTGGTGGAACATGAATCATAAACAAAGCGTATCTGGGCTGTGTGAAATTAGGGGGAAGTTCAGGTGTGACCCATAGTGTTTCCTTACATTGAACTTCTCAAGGTGATGATTATTTCTTCTTGTGAAAAGAATCACCTGGGTGTGGGCAGCGTAACCAGGCCTGTCCTGGAGATGCTGCTGCAGTGGCTCTGGAGAAGACCTTGGGGTTTATATTTTCAGCTGGAACCCAGACCCTTGCTTGTGGGATGGGGCTGGGGTACCAGCAGCATGGACAGCCCATGGTAGCTTGTTGGACCTGTGATGCTGGGCGCCCGGCCAGAACTCACAGGCGTTCAGACACTCGGGGAGGCACTGTGCTCAGCCAGTGGTGCTCAGGGCAGTTGGGACTGGCAGCACTGGAACTTACCAGAATTCCAAGCCCCACCCCAGACTCCCTGAGTCCAGAACTCTGGGGGGTGGACCAGCAGCTGTATGTTAGACCCTCGGGAGGTGGGGGGTTCCCGGAGCTGCTAACATTTGCAAACCATCGCTGGACATGTTCTCACTGTCGGGGAGATGGGGACACAGCATCTAATGCCACACAGTGGTTCAGTCGGGAGTCTCCACTGCTTTTGTGCCTTAGAGTCAGTTTATAAGCTTCTCAGGGCAAGCCCCACAGCACACCATTTAACCCAGAACCCAGGACACAGATTGTGAAATGTTCCAAATCTAGTGCGCAATGTGGCCGGGGCTGCAAACAAGCGGGGGTGCAGTGTGCCCTCCTGTGCAGCCGCAGGTCCCGCACATTCATCCGACAGGCCCTGCAATGCGGGGACACACCTCAAGACTCCCTGGCCCACGCCCACGCATCTTGCCAGGTGTGACAGGAAGGCGCCACTGATCATACCTGAGCCATGAGTAGGGTTTTCTCTCCAGGAACCACCTTGAGAAGTGGAGTAAGTTTCCTCTGAGAGGAGCAGGCTTTCGTACTTCTCGCATAAACAGAACATCTGCCAGGCCCATGTTTCCTCCTGGGCCATAGCCCCTGCAGGTTTAAGCAGCTCCCAGAGCTCCCAGCCTCAGAGGGCTGGGAGCAGGGGAGGGACGCCGTCTCCATGTCTGATCCAGAGGCCCACGTCTTTTACGGGCTCTTATGGAACCGGTCTAGACAAGCTTGGCTTATGAGTAAGTCATCCAGCCCGAGGCCTGTCCTGTCCCACGTCAGCCTGTTCTCCTCTTCTGGTGGGCCCTGCTCCTGAGCCTTCACGGACACAGATTCTGGCCCTCATGCTAGATTGCCTTCCTGCCTCCACTCTCCTCTCTGGTTACTGTGGGTTCAGTCCACTTAGGGCCAGCTCCCCGGGGCAGCCCTTTCCACGCCCCCTCTCAGCATCTGCTCGGACTGGACTAAAAACCTCATCCAGGCCCCAGAGGGACCAGCATTTCCAGTGTGAGGCACATAGTCTTTTCTATAGCGAGAATAGTAACATCCAAATTTGTATAACATGGCATAACTGCTCTCAGTATACTCATAAAAATCTTACTTGATCCATTATTCCAATGTAACAGCTAGCCTGGTGCCCCCCATGCAACAAGCATTCATTCTTTGTTTCTTCAAACAAATGAACAAATAGACTCCTAAACTTCAAAGTGAATGAGGGAAAATAGGTCCTATGTTAGGGACATAGGTAATGGACCTCATCTTGTGATAAACGTGCCTGAGTTGCACTGAGCATCATTTACCATCATCCTCTGCTACTTTCACCATTTGCACTAAGTGAGATCACCCACTGCATTGTTTTGCTGGACCATCCTTCCTACACGTCTGCCAGGAGCCTTTATTGAGTGTCTGCATTGATTCACACAGGGCCTACTGCTTATCCCCTTAGATGGCCCACCCATCCTGCCTCCTAGAATGTAGACATTGATCCTTCCAGTAACTTGCCCAGTAACTTATTGATAACACATCCGAGAAGAAATGAGGGGGGATTTGCAAGTAGAAGGCAGCGGCACCAGCTCCCCAGTCTGGTCAGTGCTCCCAGATAAATCATCCCACCCCTCCCGCTCAAGCAGACCCCGTTGGGCTCAGCTACTCTAAGGTAGCCCCCCAAACCCCATCCAGAAGCGGTATCCTGCACTTGAGGCTAACCCAGGAGGAAAGAAGATTTCAAGAAAGGTGAGCCCTCAGTTACCCTTCACTGTCTTTCAGCAACAAGAAGGTTTGAGGAGGATGCTTGAGGTGAAGACCAGCTGGCTGCCTGGCCAGCATGTCTCAGTGGTTAAGCCTCGACCTGTGAATCAAGAGGTCATAGTTCCATTCCCTGTCAGGAAACATGCCTGGGTTGTGGGCTCCATCCCCAGTGTGGGCTTGCAGGAGGAGCCCATCAATGATGCTCTCTCATTATTGATGATTCTCTCTCTCTCCCTCTCCCTTCCTCTCTGAAATCAATAAAAATATATTGGGGGAAAAAAAAGATCAACTGATTTTAGCTGAATCTCTGATTCTTCCCTCACCTCCCAGTCTTGCATGGGGTGAATTTGGGGTGAGTTTGGTACCTAAAGGGCACAGCAGTAATAAGTTTACTAGAGGCCTAGTACATGAAATTCATGCATGGGGGTAGGGGGCGGGGTAGTGTGTGTCCCTCAGCCCAGCCTGCACCCTCTCCAATCTGAGACCCTCTCCAATGCAGGGAGCATTTAGGCCTGATCACAAGCCAGGACTGCTGGCTCCCAACTGCTCGCCTGCCTGCTTTCCTGATTGCCCCTAACTGCTTCTGCCTGCCAGCCTGATCACCCCCTAACTACTCCCCTGCCAGTCTGATCTATGCCTAACTGCTCCCCTGCTGGCCCAATTGCCCCTTACTGCCCTCCCCTGCAGGCCTGGTCGTCCCCAACTGCCTCCATCTGCCCTCCCCTACAGGTCTGGTTGCCCCTAACTGCTCCCCCCTGCTGGCCTGATTGTCCCCAACTGCCCTTCTCTGCAGGCCTGGTTTCCCCCAGCTGCCCTCCCCTGCTGGCCTGATCACCCACCACTGCCTTTCCATGCCAGCCATCTTGTGGCAGCCATCTTGTGGCAGCCATCTTGTTTGTTGGAATGATGGCCAATTTGTATATTATCTCTTTATTATGTAGGATTGTTCAATAGGAAATAGAACAGCAGGGGAGCAATTAAACAGAGAATTCAATTAATAAACATAGTCTTAAACATCCCTTTGTTATCCATGCTAGAATTTTGCTTCCCATGAATAACCCAAATAAACATGCTAGGTCTTGACTTCATTTCTTCAGACCAGAGAGGAAGTCGCGGGCAGTGACTGGCTGATGGGAGTCTGGTGGGAGCGTCATGGCCTCCTGATGTAGGAAACGAAGGTGATGCCCAAAGGCTTTTAAGAATGCCTCGCAGGGTTTAAAGTAAAAGTGACAAAATTATCAGCCATGTTCAGGCAACATGCTTTGTTGTTTCTGTTGTGAAACATAGAAATCAATAATGATTCAGATTCCTTTAAAAATTACCATTGGAAACAAGAGCATTTTTGAAAATATAAAGAAAGTGCATTTTGGGAACATGCATGCCACACTGAAAAGGGGCGGCTGGAAAGACTCAGTGTTGTCCACTGCCAGGATTGCAGGGTGGTGTCCATGGCTGGAGAGGCGTTTTGATTGACTGAGAATGTCATGGAACCATAAATTATTACCAACAGGAATCACATTAGCACAATATCATACAGACTTCGTGAGGGAGACTCTTCTTTATATTAAGCATTTAAAAGGTAATTTCAGAAAAAGGTAAGGGTTTACCCATGTAACCCTTCCCACGGATGCATCAGGGAAAAGCATAAAGGAGGGCTCTCAGACAAAACAGAAGGGAAGGCACAGACACTGGGCCTGGCGGGGAAGCTGGACAGCACGTGGCAGAGCAGAAAGAGAAGCTGAGCCAGAAAGAGGCCACACACGGAGAGGTGCGCTCCTACCTGGGAGCAGGGCCAGAGAGTCCCAGCACTGGTGCCCAGGAGCTTAGTAATCCACCCGACCAGACCAGGCATCAGGAGCTGCCGGAGTTGTTCAAGGAGAGTTTTTAAATAAAACGGAAACTTAGAACCATTGCAGCTGGATAACCTAAGAATACTTAGTACTTAATTCTTTTTATAAAGTGAAAATTCTGCATGTCTCGTGAGATAGGAACAGTGTAGAATACAGAGGAAGTTAGTTTATAGTAAATCCCCTGGGTGATTAAAAAAATGAAAGAAATTATTTGACTTATAAAACACATCAGCTGGTATCTGAGATTAAGAGTAAAATCTGTTTCTTAGGAAGAATTGAGGAAAATGGGAATATCACACTATATTATTTATAAGGTTTCAGACTATACATAATCATCCTCCTGAAAATTTTACTGTATGTTGTCCTGGCTAGTGTTGCTCAGTGGTTAGTGTGTCTGCCCAGCATCAAAGGGTCTCAGTTCAATTTTCACTCAAGAGCATGTATCTGAGTTGCAGGTTAGATCCTATCCTGGCCTCGTCACAGCATATGTAGGGAGGCAACCAAGGGATGTGTCTCTCCCACACGTTTCTCTCTCTTCCTCCCTCCTTTCCATTCTCTCTAAAAAATCAATGGGGAAAACATCCTCCAGTGAGGATTAACAAAATATAAATACATACAGTGAACTTCCTTTAAAAAACAAATAAAAATAAAAATAAACCCATTACTGAATGCTTTTTCCATCCCATAGCCTGAATTTAGTCACTATCAATGTTCAACTCAGGGCTATGCAACATAGAATTCCTTTATGTATTTTAGATACAGGAATTGAGTGAAACCAGCCAACAATTTCAGTCAAGATTGTATCTAGCATGATGAGCAGCACTAAGCGACCCAGCCCTCTCCTGGGCCTTAGGGGCCCCTGCTGCGCCTCCCCCGCCACCCAAGAGTCTGCTCCCCAGGCCAAGCTGTGTCTGGCAGGCCTTGGCTCCCAGCAGGCTGTGGTCAGTCTGCTCAGTCTCCATGCCCTGTGTGGTTGCTGTTGTAGCGATCAATTCCTATTTCACAAGACTTCACAGTAACAACATCTTTGTTTTATGAGGATTTTAAACACTTCTTATGTCTGTGGGGCACAGTTAGGCAGGAGTTCCTGGTCAGCTGTCTTTTTAAAAATTTCACCTTTGGAGAGAAGACAAATAGATTTACATTTGAATTAAATAGTTTATTATTTAATTTTAATGGACAAACTTCAAAACTGTAGTGAGTCTTTATCAGTACCTGTGCTATTTCAATAACATCCTCTAGGTACCAATATTTTGTTTTTCAACATACATGTAAGTACCATGCATGGTTAGTGTGAGGTTCTCAATGGGATTGGATCCAGAGATAGATATGATAGCATCCCTGTCTTCAGGGGAGACAGAAAGATATTTATTGGGAGCTAATTAACTAATTAGATAGTACTTCTCAGATTATTTTGATATCAGGATTCCTTTAGATTCTTGAAATTAATTGACAATCCCAAGCTTAGATCAATATTTACTACACTAGATACTAGAACTGAGAACATTTAAAATGCAAGCGTACAATAGAACATTCCTTTAACTGCCAGAATGACAATTTTATCCCATGCTGTGTGCCCTCCGGAAAACCCTGCATGCACTTTTAAGAGAATGAGAGTGAGATAGGAAAAGATGTCTTCGTGTTATTAAAAAAAACAGTCTTGGCTTTGTGAAGCTCCTGAAAGGCTTGAGGCCACAGAGACCAGGTTTGGTTGGTGCACTGAACGAGGTGTCCGAAGCTCTAGTAGATATGAAATCCAAGCCCCAGGGGCTAAAGGGAGAGAGAGCACTTCCTATCACTTAGTGCTCAAATTATCTACTAGCACACCATGTGGCAATGTACCCCTATTAGGAGCGAAGGATTTTGCATGGTGCACCCTTGCCCTGCATCTGATTTGCTGAATCAGAGTTTGTGAGTGTGGGGTGTACCCATCACATCCTGCAAAGCTACACTGGGAAACATGCAGCAGCAACTGTTCCCTGCACAGGCCCCAGGCCACAGATCAGCAGGTTCCGTCCAAGGGCCTTTGTACCTGGTGCTCAGAGTCTCAGGGCGGTGGGCAGAGGAGCTTGCTTTGTCTTCCTCTCTTGCATCTTCTCACCACTCGAAAATAAAGAGACAGTAAAAGGGGTCCACATGTCCAGGTTTGGGGATCTCAGTCCAGGGGAGTTGAGAACACGCCCTACAAAGATGGCCGATGGGCTTGCTAGTTCACAGGATGTTCCTAAAATAAACAAACAACATTGAAACAGACTCAGAGACACAGAGGGCAGATGGTAAGTGCCAGAGGGAAGGGGTGGGGCTGGTGAGAAAGGTGAAGGCATGAGAAGCACAGGCTGGTGGTTACAGAGCTGGCACAGGGGTGTGAAGTACAGTGGAGAGAACCCAGTGGATGATATTGTGATAGCTCTAGATGAGGCCAGGCAGGCGCTAGACTTATGGGAGGATCACTTTGCAAAGTATGTGTTTATCTAACCTCTATGCTGTTCACCTGAAATTAAATCAAAATTATATTGAGTGCAAGTTATAATTGAAATTTAAAATATTTAAATATTTAAAAGGGTAATATGTAAATTAGACTGGGAGACTTCTGGATGTCCTTCTGGTCAAAGCCATGGTGGCAGGGCCAAGGCAGAGGCAGGTAGAGGCAATTAGGCCAGGAGGGGAGGGCAGTTGGGGACAATCAGGCCAGCAGTAGGGGGCAAGAAGGCTGGGGGGGGCGGGAGGAGCAGTTAGGGGCAAGCAGGCTGGCATGCAGAGTGGTTAGGGGCGATCAGGTAGGCAGGCAGGTGAGGGAGCCAGTGGTCCCAGATTGTGAGGGGATGTTCAGCTGCCAGCTTAGGCCCAGATATCCTCTAAGGGATCTCAGATTGGATTGGGTGCAGGTCAGGCTGAGGGATACCCCCCCACTCCATGCACAAATTTCATGCACCAGACCACTAGTTTCAAATTAAAAACTTAAATATTAACAGAAGACACAATTATAAGCTCCCTGTTGGGGCTAGTTGCCACCTGAAGGAAGCCACCAGCATGGCCAGGAGGGACCAGAAACTGCACAAACCTCATTTCTACCCTCAGAGTCTAGGACGAGGCTTTTGCTGCCAAACAAGGGAAGGGGGAGGCCTTGTAGGGCAGCCTCCCACCCCTGGAACAGAGTGAGGGGGAGGGCAGGTCCAGATGAGGCAGGGAAGCATTAGAGTCATCTCCAATGACTATGTCTTAGTCTGGGTTCTCTAGGCTGGCCCGCCTTACCTCTTAGAGTTCACCTTTTCCAGAATCCTATATAATAAAAAAGTAATATGCAAATTGACCATCATGCCCTCACAAGATGACTGCCTATGACCAGGCTGGCAGGGGTGTTAGTGAGGGTCAACCAAATGACTGAAGAAGCAGGCTGTGTGGGGTGACCAGGCTGGTGAGGAGGGGGGAGAGCATTTAGGGGCAACCAGACCAGTAGAGGGGAACAATTGGAGGTGACCAGGCTGGCAGGGGGGTATTAGGGGTGATCAGGCTGGCCAGGGGTGGCAGTTAGGGGCCACCAGGCAGACAGGCAGGTGAATGATTAGGAGCCAGTGACCAGGGTTATGAGAGGAATGTCTGACTGCCAGTTGAGACCCAGACATCTCTTGAGGGGTCCTGGATTGGAGAGGGTGCAGGCTGGGCTGAGGGAACCCCCTTCCATGCACGAATTTTGTGTACTGGGCCTCTAGTGTCATATAATTGGAATCATACAGGATGTAGCATTTTGAGTCTAACTTTTTAACTTAAAATAATATATTTGAGGTTTCTGTATATAGATAGTTCATTATAGTTCATTTGTTTTAAATTGCTGAATAGTTTTCCATTATGTGGGTAGAATAATATTCCATTATGTTGGCTTACTCATTCACCAGTTGGTAGACATTTTGGATTGGTTCAAGTTTTCAGAGATTATCTATAATACTTCTATCAACATTTATCTATAGGTTTTTTGGTCTGAACTTATGAGTTTTTTTTGGCGGGGCCTTTTTATTAGGGTAAAATTGGTATAGAGCATGATATACAGGGCATGGTAAAAGTAAATTCACAGTTGTGAATACATGAAACAGAGTTTATTCTTAAATTATTATTTATTAACTAGAGGCCTGGTGCACAAATTTGTGTACCAGTGGGGTCCCTCAGCCTGGCCTGTGGGATCAGGTTGAAATTGGCTCTCCAACATCCCCTGAGGGTTCCTGGATTACAAAAGAGTGCAGGCCAGGTTGAAGGACCCCACTGGTGTACAATTGGGGCCAGGAAGGAACATGGGAGCTTGGCCAGCTGGGGAGGGACCGGGAGAGGGGTCCAAAGTGTGTCTGGCCATATCACTCAGTCCCAATTGGCTGGACCCCAGCAGCAAGCTAACCTACTGGTTGGAGCATCTGCCCCCTGGTAGTCAGTGCATGTCAGAAGGAACAATTGAGTGGCCTAGCATATACTTAGCATATTATGTTTTGATTGGTTGAGTGGTTGACCAGAAGACAGGACACTTAGCATATTAGGCTTTTTTATATAGGCTTATTGTATTATTTTCCATATGAACAACTATAAACCTACTCTTTCAACCCCTGTAAATGCCAGGTGTACAACACCATAATTCAGTATTTGCATGTACTACCCAGTGATCACCACTGCAAGTCTAGTCACTCTACTCATGTCTATCAGCATACATTTGATCCCCTTCACTCACCTTACCCTCGTCCCAAGCCCCTTTTCCTCTGATAACCACCCTCTGTTCTCTGTATCTATGAGTTGGTTTTTCTTTTGTTCTGTTCATTCATTTTTTAGATTCCAAACATAAATGCTATTTGTCTTTCTTCATCTGACTTATTCATCTATCATAATATTCTCAAGGTCCATCCATGTTGTCACAAATGGCAGTATTCCCTTCTCTTTTTTTGTTAATCCTCACCTGATTTTTAGAGAGAGTGGAAAGATGAGAGGGAGTAGCAGGGAGAGAAGAAGAGAGAGGTTGAGAGAGAGAGATCAATTGGTTGCCTCCTGCACCTACTCCAACTGGGGCCTGGGGATCGAACTTGCAATCCAGGTACATGCCCTTGCCCGGGAATTGAGCCTGAGATCCTTTGGTGCAACAGCCAATGCCGAGCACACTAGCCAGGGCAGGATTTCCTTCTTTTTAGGCTGAGTAACATGCTTAGGTTGCTTCCATGTCTTGGCTATTGTCAATAATGATACAACGAATAGAGGGGTGTACATGTCTTTTAAAATTAGTGTTTTTATATTATTCAGATAAATACCCAGATGTGGACTTGCTAAATCATATAGTAGTTCTATGTGGACTTGCTAAATCACATAGTAGTTCTATTCTTAATTATTTTAGAAAAAATTTTATTGATTTTAGAGAGGAAGGGGGAGAAAGAGAGAGAGAGAGAGGGTGAGAAAGAATCATGGATCAGCTGCCTCCTGTACACCCCTTACTGGGGAACGTGCCCAAAACCCAGGCATATGCCCTAACCGGGAATTGAAAAACTACCTACTAGTTCATAGGTCGACACTCAATACCTTAGGAATGTTGGGCACCTGCTGGCCACCTGAGTATCTTTTCTGGAGAAATGTCTGTTCAAGTCCTTGTGCCCGTTCTTTACTCAGGGCACTTGCATTGGATGCTGAGTAGTGGGAGTGGGTGGTCTGGTACTGAGTGGCAGTGGGAGTGAAGTCCTGAGGAAATCCCTGGAAGAAGGGGGCAGGAGGCTGCATCCCGAAGGCACACAGGTTAGGAGACAGACGAGGAAGGACCTGGTGAAGGGCAGAGAGCCCTTTCCCCCAACAGGAGAAAGAATTTCTGTGTAAAGTCCAGTGAGGACATGATAGAAAAATATCAGAAAATTTGTTTAAGATTCTGTCTTCAATATTTAAAATGTGTTCACCCCTTACAGCCTGTAGATAAGGAAAGTATTAATTTTCTTAATTCTAAGTAAAAAATAATATTAATTTGTGTATGTTTAACTGGATTCTGAAAGGTTCAGCATGTTTTTTTGTTTTTTGTTTTGTTGTTGTTGTTGCTAATCCTCATGCGGATATTTTTCCCCCATTACTTATTTATTTATTTTAGAGAGTGGAAGAGAAGGAGAGAGTTAGAGAAATATCTATGGAGAGAGACACATTAATTGGTTGCCTCCTTCACGCACCCCAATCGGTTTGGGGGTTGAGCCTGCAACCAAGGCATGTGCCCTTGACCGGAATTGAACCCAGGAACCTTCAGTCCTTGGGTCAACACTCTATCCACTGAGCCAAACCAGCTCGGGCTTATTTTGTTTTTTAATCAAGTTTTTACTGCTAGATTGAGAGCCTACCAAGAGGAATGGTTATTTCCTCTCTTGCCTCTGAATCCGTGCTTAAGGACTGCATGTCTGTAAACAGTGCCAGGCAGTGGAGTAATTATGCAATTACTGAAGGTCATGGTTGGTATGAACATCTTTTATTAAGTGCTGTGTCACAGGCTTAGAAGCACACAGACCCACACCAGGAGTCTCACATCTACCACACATGGAGCCAGTTGCTTACACGTTTTCTACAAATATTTCCCTGTCATCATCTCACGATGACAGTAATACAGGCATGTGGTGGGCGCTGAACCTAGCTCCTCTGCCCCGAGTTCTGTGTCCAGCTTGTTTCTGTGCAGGCTGATCCTACATGCGCACATGTGCTCATTTCCGATGTAAGTGAGCACTGGACCCAGCCCAGATGCCCTGCACTGCTTTTATTGACTCAGTATTATCTTTGGGAGAGTTGGTTCAGATTGTTTCAACACATTCTTTGCTGAGTTTTTCTATCACCATGTACCAGAGCAACAATGCTAAGTGAAATAGGGACCCAGAGAGATGCAGACACACTCAGAGCATCTCACACAGGTGAGAGGGTCCTACGTGGGAAAGAAACCTCTGTGTTCAGCTGGAGGAATCAGGAGGGCAGCATTTCTTGAGGAGGAGGTGTCCGGCTTGGGCAGGGGTGGCAGGTTTTCGGGTCGAGGCGTTGGTGAGCAGAAGGCAGAAGAGGCACAAAGGCGGTGCGGCCTGCACGTGGGGTGCAGGATCTGTGATGTGATATAGAGTTAGCTCTGAGACTAGGGTTCTGGGGGCCCAGGCAAGGCTGGTGGAAAGGGCTATACAGGCGGACAGGCCTCGGGCTTTGGCCAACCATCCAGGGGGCTTGACCTGCATGAGCAAAGTGGTCCCAGCCCAAAGTGTGTGGCTGTCACTACGGAGCCCAGTGGCCGTGTGAGGGCTGCCCTGGAAGGGAGCGCAGCCAGAGGCATTTTTAAAAAATATATTTTATTGATTTTTTTACAGAGAGGAAGGGAGAGGGATAGAGAGTCAGAAACATCAATGAGAGAGAAATATCAATCAGCTGCCTCCTGCACGCCCCCTACTGGGGATGTGCCCACAACCAAAGTACATGCCCTCGACCAGAATTGAACCTGGGACCTCTCAGTCGGCAGGCCAATGCTCCATCCACTGAGCCAAACCGGTTTCGGCCAGAGGCATTTTTAAAGCTCCAGTGAAGCAGGATAAGTGATAAGGGCTTGTACTTGGATGATGAGCCAGGGCGAGGGGGTGGGGCATGATTAAGAAAGAGCAGAGCGAGGGGCATCTAATTTTGGATGGTGCTGCTGAACTAGACAGAGCAGAGCCGGGGTGAGAGGCGTGGCCTCAAACCCCAGCCCCTTATGCCTTGTAGAAGTGACTGCCTTTTCTGATTTCCTGCATGTCTGAAGTGAGAGCCTCCTATGTCCTGGAGGTGAGACAGAGCCCACACCCCGCACAGTGCTGGGATGTGGGGTCAGTAAGTGGTGACCTACAGTTCACCACCGTCTCCCACACACAGCCCCTCCTGCGGGTCACCTTGTGACCTCACAGTCAGGGAGTAGGTGTTGGTGGTGAAAACCTTTAGATAAAAACATTTTTTTTTCAGAAGAAATGTTTTATATATGCTACATTTCCCCACTTGAAAGAAAAATAGTTTTGAATTTCATTTAAAAAGAGTATTATTGTAACTAATACAAGGGCCTCTTTTATGGAATAAAAGCAAACTGAAGGCCACAGAACCTGAACCCAGCCCGGTCTTCCTGCCCCTGAATGGGAAGGCAATGGATGCCTGAGCAAATTACCACTTGGGGCATCATCAGCTCTGGTTTCTGGCAGCACCGGCTGTAAGCCTACACTGAGGTCCAGGGACCCCGGCTTCAAGGGTTTCTGTTCAATCGCTCCTTCTCCCTGTAGCAAGGGGTGTTCCTGGCCAATCACTGCCCTTCCTTTGCACCGGACCTGCCTAGCTGGGGTGCATAGTCCTGAGTCAAGGAATCAGCGACCCTTCCTCCACGCTCTGTGGCCTATTTCACAGAGCCGATGGGCCTGGGCTAAGTTACCACATGAGTAAGGTCATGGGTTCTCGTTGCTGATAGACATAACGTGGTGGCCCAAGTAATAACAGATGTCTTTGTTTAAGTGTGAACATAATAACAAGCAGGGGAGGGGAGGGAACCACGGAGGGCCTCCGAGAATGGACGGCTCGTGTATGGGCAGGCTTTGCTTCTTGTGGGCGGCTCTCTCCTCTTGTACAGTAAGGACACGTAGAGGAAACCATGGAACTTCCTACTCTTTTTGCTTTTTAGATAAATAATTGCTCCCCCTTTTTCTTCTTTTTTTTTAAATACATTTTATTGATTTTTTTACAGAGAGGAATGGAGAGGGATAGAGAGTTAGAAACATTGATGAGAGAGAGACATCAATCAGCTGCCTTCTGCACGCCTCTACTGGGGATGTGCCTGCAACCAAGGTACAGGCCCTTGACCGGAATCAAACCTGGGATCTTTCAGTCCACATGCCGACGCTCTATCCATTGAGGCAAACCGGTTTTGGCTGCTCCCCCTTCTTATATTCAAAGATAGTGAGGGCTTCAGTGAGATGAACAGAATCATTTCCTGTTCTCAGCTTCTCTAATGCTCTTTAAGCTCCTCCTTCTCATTTCCCAGATCACATGGCTGATCTGTGGTCTGAACCCCCTGGTCACATCCCATCCTGTCGTCTGAACTTGGCCTTGGTGGATGCTTATCTGGGGGTCACATGAGATTGACCGTGCTAAACGCCATTGCAGCTCCATCTTTGCTAAATGTCCAGGAGATGCTTTACTAAGACTTTTTAATTATTGTCTCCAATTGGAAAACAAAAACAAAGTCACATTAAATCAACCCTGGGAGAGAATTGTTCCACTATCACTTCCTTCTCTGTGAGCGGAGGAAACAGCTTGTATAGGCCCTGGTGCTGGAGGATGCTCACCGTTTGGAAAAGGAAGGAGGTAGCTGTGAACTTTGTAAATCCAACTCAAAAGCACATGGACTCATGAATAAATAGTATCACCTTTTTTGTAGAAATGTCGAATATTTCGTCTATATGTGTTTTCTAAAGGCTTTTATATGGTAGTTTTGATTCTTGTCTCAATGTCAGTTGTTGCATTTTATCAGATAATGCCACAACTCTTGTCTAACCATAGCATTTTTGGTGACTGTTAGCAATAAGCAAGACGTAAAAACAAAATAAGAGAACTAACCATCAGGCAAAGTTTGAAGGAGCATCAGATGAATTGTAGATGGACCACTATTTACAGTTTCTGACGCATCCAAGGGCCACGGGTCCCACCACACAGTACCTAACCTTTCCCCTAACAGGGCCCTGGTCAAGGGGAACAAGTGGGTGGTGAGGAGACCCGGGAGTGAGTGGTCTGTCCACTTTCTCCGATGCCAAGGTCAGGCTCAGAAGAAAGAGGGGCCTGTGTGCGTGTTGGGAGTGGGCTCCACAGCCACAATGGCTCCTCTGGTATCTCCTTTCCTCCTGAAGTCTTGTCCTGCGAGTGATGCCTGTACCCCCATCCTCAGGGCCCCTGTCTCTCCATCGGCAGGGCCCGACCAACATCCCCTCCTGCAGCTTCCTCAACCTTCCTCTCCAGGCTGCCCCTCCTATTCATCACTGCACTCTGTTTTCTTCACATTGGCCTCTCTGAGTGTTGTGTATGTATTCAGTGGTACCTCGAGATATGAGTTTAATTCATTCCGTAACCTTGAGGCCTGGGAAACTATGAGACGCTTGAGTTGAGGTAAACTGGTGGGTCGTGTGCAGTTGGCCGATCCTCGCGATTACTCATATCTCAACTGTTGCTCTTATTTCAAAGCAAAAATCGCTCTCTTGACGGCTCGTATCTCAAAAATCTCGTATGTTAGGGCACTCATATCTCGAGGTACCACCGTAGTTAAAAAATATTTTGTTGTTGTTAATCCTCACCCGAGGATACTTTTCCATCGACTTTTAGAGAGAGAGAGGAAGGAGAGAGGAAAGAAGAAACACCCATATGAGAGAGACACATCAGTTGGTTGCCTCCCAGGTTGAACCTGCAACTGAGGTATGTGCCCTTGACTGGAATTGAATCCAGGACTCTTCAGTCCACAAGCTAATGCTCTATCCATTGAGCCAAACCGGGTAGTGCTGTATGTATACTTTTAAAAGCATGATCTGTAACCCACAGCATCCCCATCTGTTTGGCTGCTTGCTATTCACCAACAATAGAACATTGGACTGGGCGGGCCTCAGTCAGTTTATCAGGAGTGTGGAACGGGGAGTTTTATGGATCTAGTATGTCCCCAAGACCTTGGGTCTTCCTTGACCTGCCTTCATGACGTTATTGTGTATGATAACTTTTACAAATTAATTAAACTTAACAAAATTGCTCTGCTACTTCAGCAGGAAAATGATTTTCTCAGGTCTTTCTTTTTAGCAGCTAGCCCAGAGATTGGTTTAGAAATAACTTTTCCTCTTTAGAAACACCTATATGTTCATTGCGAATGGGATGGGGAATGCCAAGGCATGGTCAGAAGGTGGCCACTGCTGATAAGGCTCTGGCAGGCGTCCCAGTCGCCAGGGTTGGAAGGGAAGTGGGCAGCGTGGAGGGGCTCTCGGGGAAGCAGGTGGACGGTACTTGGTAGGCTCAACAGCGTCTTCAGAGAGCAGCTGTCTGATTCCTGGTCACTTAACTAGCTCTGATCTCAATCACTTTTATTGCATCAAACGGTGGAAAAGTCTGTTACATACATTTTTGGGAGATGTTCAGGAAAACCAGTGAAAAGCAGCTGTGTCCATACCTGTCACTGTGGGAGGGGTGGGAACAGCTGCGGGGGGCAGGGGATAGCTGGGCGTGCCTGCGGGACAGGGGTCTCATCTGTCCTCCCTCTGCAGTGTCCACTCTGCGACATTTCAGATCTCGTTTATGAGCATGCAGACATGTTCAACTCCACTGAGTGATGCCTAAGGTGTCAGAACCATCTAGTCAGGGGTTTAAAATGCTATGTAGTGTTTTTAGTTGTGTGTAAAC
This sequence comes from Lasiurus cinereus, assembly GCA_011751065.1. NCBI lineage: Eukaryota > Metazoa > Chordata > Mammalia > Chiroptera > Vespertilionidae > Lasiurus > Lasiurus cinereus. Next base: position 818,513 of record JAAGEH010000289.1, read on the forward strand.
AAGGCTGAAGAAGGTCTCAGGGGTAGGAGTTCTGTGTCTGCTCTTTCAGATGCCTGTAGATTTCATAGCTCGGATTGTCCTGATGCGTGTCCCTGGGCAATGGGCGCCTGGGCGGGGCACCTGGTCAGAGGACCAGTTCCCTCCCTGGCTGGGCGGGGATAGCTAGGTCGTGGGAGACTGGAGTCTCTCCCAGGGTGCCTCCTGAAGGAACAGGGCTTATAGTGATCCTGGGGTTCTCTTTTGGGGCCTTCATCTCAGAAGTGCGGGTGTTTTATTTTGTTTATCCTTGAGAATGAGACATGGTTCTGCCCCATTTCCCAGTAGGCCATGTCTGGGGAGACACCTGCTACATATAAAGCCCACTTCACATCTAAGTGCAGAAGGAATTTATTTTTCATGACCACACTGGATGCACTGCTAAGAAGTGGATGTCGTGTGATGGAAGTGTGAAAGAATCCTTGATTTCCCTCGCCTGGACAGAAAAATCAGTAATGAAAACACAAATGTGTTTGGCCCTTTGGTTTAAAAATTACAGGATGGTAAGACCTTGTACAAACACCTAAATCCCTAAATGACCAGTTATTGCCAAGCCACAGGTAAAATTACATTTCTGCTTCCACAGACTGAGCCTGATTGTGCGCCGACAGCTCTGCAGACTCCATGGCTTCGCAGCCAACCTCAGGGACCAGGGAGGCATGCTCCTGGGGCGGCCTTCCCACGGGGAAAGGCTTTCTCTTCGAGGGGACTCACTGTGTGGCTGGGCTTGGAGCCAGGGTGGCTTTCCCAAATGGCTGCAGAGCAGGTTCACACCTGGCACTTCGGCGGAGTCTGTCTGTATGTTTTCCCTCCAGTTGCTCAGCACTGCCCCCCTGTCCGGGCTCCATGTGTATCCACACCTGCTCACTGGTGTTCATTGAGCTTCTGGGAACACATGCAGGAGGGGCGGGGCTCACAGGTGAGGCGTCAGGCTCCGTTCTCTGCAGTCAGATACAACCGTTGGCCTTAGCCATGCAGTGAACATTTGCAAACATTTGCACAGCTGTGGGGGCACAGGGGCGATTTCTGCTGCCACGGCTCCTGGGGGGATGGCAGTGATGGGCACACTTTGGAAGTTGAACGGTTACATGCAAACTAGCCTTTAGGATATTGGTTTGTGAACACTAGCTTATCTGCAGCTCTCCCTGAACAAAACATCGTCCTCTTCCTTGCTCTCGCTTATTTAGCCTCTTGCCCTTCCAGGAGCAGCCAGCAATGTGCCTGTGGGAGCCTGGTCTGCCGTCCTGGTCTGCCACCTGCCTCTCCTCCCAGGCCAGTCTCTTGCTCTAACACCTGGTTTTGAAATGGTCTTGGTTTGTCCATTCTCCCAGGGTTCTCTGAGTGCACGAAGGCAGGAATCACTATTATCATTGTTCTTACTGTTGCTCCCTCATGTCGCTCACAAGTGTCATGGTATAGACAGCTGCTGGTTCTTCAGGCAGCATGTACATCCTCGGGACATCATTGCCGTACTAAACACTTAGCAGCGCATCGCATGCTTTTCCCACAGGGACAATGGGACATTAGACAAGAAAGAGTTGCAATTCCTGTGGCTCAGTAACAGAATTTTTCCAGGGGGAAACTGAGGTCCAGAGAAATGAATCCGTTTACCTGCCCTCATGGAGCTTGGTAATGGCAGGACCAGTCCTTCAGAGAGGAAGGCGCTGTTCTAAGGTGAGTGTTCAGGGTTCAAGGCCACACTAAGTAGCACTCTGGAGTCGCCACTGGCTTGGGCGCATTGACTGGGCAGCGGCTCCTCCTCTCCTCAGTCTCTCTGCCTCTACTTTGAAGGGGCGCTCAGGAGAGAGCCCGACGGCAGCTGCTTGAGGGAGGCCCATAGGAGCTACTGTGTGAGAACGTGCCATACAACTGCATGCAGCCATCCACTAAAGCTGTGCTTGCTCGGTCCTAGGACTTCACTCGGGGCTCAATGCTGTTTCTGACTCGAGGGGAAACGCTTACCTGAGGACAGTCCTTCCTGCTGTAAGAAGGGCCTTTCTAGGAAGGTATTAGGAGTTCCTCTCAAGCTCCCAGCCAGGACCCTGCCAGTGTGATTGCCTTCAGCCTTTCTGCTCATCGGCTTCACTCCCAGCCTTCAGGCTCTGACAGGGCACAGCTGTCTTGATTGTGACCTGGGATAATGAGGTGTCATTTATGAATTCCCTCATAAGTTAATTGTAAGTGCTCGCTTTCCTGTGTTTGATGCTTGGAAGGGAACTGGGACGTGGCATAGTTGGGAGCTGGTATTTCACCACACTCAAATACTGCTGACATTGATTGTCATGCTCAGCTCTTCTGAACACTTCTTAGCCATTGGACCTCCGATGCGTGGTAGCTTGAGCTTGAGCTAACACCTTGCATATGGAGCACTGCCATTCAGAGTGTAGGCTTATTGCTGTTCAGTGGTAGATCTGATCATAAGAGCAATTAGAAAACACAGCATGGCCCTAGCCAGTGTGGCTCAGTGGATAGAGCTATGACTGAAGGGTCTCAGGTCCCATTTTAGGTCAAGGGCACGTACCTGTTTTGCAGTTCACTCCCTGCCTCCCGGTTGGGGTGCATGGGGGAGGCAACCAATAGATGTGTCTCTCTCGCATTGATATTTCGCTCTTTCTCCCCTCCCTCCCATCCATGCTCTCTCTAAAACAAACAAACAAACAAAAATCAATGGGAAAATATCCTTGGGTGAGGATTTAAAAAAAGACAGCAGGAGGGAGTGCAGAGTCCGGCCCAAGGCAAGGTTGGACCAGGCTAGTCTCCCCTCTTCTCTCAGGCTTCTGCACTCTCACACCCTGCTTTCATTCTTGGATGCCTCTCTGAAGACACTGTTCTCCTGGAACTTGCAGCTGTGAGCCCTGGTCTGAGCTCGCACAGCTATGCCCTCTTCTTCCCATAAAGGTCCAGGCAATGGCTCTCCCTTCAGCAGAAAGCTGCCCACCAGGCTGGGCTCCCCGTCATTTTCAGGCAATGCATTTGTTTCTGATTTCTGTCTGCACATGCAGCTCCTTTTGTGAGGCCCAGATGAGGTGGAGGGCGGAGGGCTCAGGCTCTCAGAGGCCGTGTCCGTAGGTGTCCGCCAACTAAGAAGATACAGCAGCTTCTTGTTCATGAAGATACTACTCAGGTGTCTGTTCATTCATTATTTTGTTTGCATTTCTGTGTGGGTCACTTCTCTTGAGGGCAACTGTAAGCTCACTGGCTCTTGCCCCAGTCTACCCACACACCCAATGAAGCAGCAAGGCGTTCCTTATTTCTCCTGCTATCTCTGGATCCCGAGCATTTCCTCAGAGGTTCCGCCCCTCTGCTTTCATTAGCCATCTACTCCTGACTCCTTTTTCAGTGCTTTGGTAGCTGTTGATCCTAGTAGTTGAAACTCTCCATCGGATCATTCCAAAATCCACGTCATATTGGAGCTTAGTGCTGATGCTTGCTGCGTCTCTTCAGTCTGTTCTTTCATGCTCTGTGATCTGCTGTGCAAAGCTGGGCAACACTTGTGTGTACTAGGAACTGAGGCAATGAAGCTCCTGCTCAGGCAGGAGATGGCCATGTTTAGCATTCACTGCAGCTGTCAGTCCAGATGGTTCAGTTTGCTCCAGTTTCCGTTTTCTTTTCCTCCCGTTGTCTTTGCATTTCCACAGGAACGCCCTGAGCCCTGTCTGTGTGTAGTTCTCAGCGTGACCTGCTGTGCCACACTGGAGTCCCCCTGAGGGGCAGCCTGGCCGGTCAGGGGCTGTGCGATATAATCGTTAACTCCATTCATCTGTCTTTTAGTGGACCTGAATCCCTGGGGAAGGGCTACCCTTCGGAGCATTTCTTAGCTGTTTCTTCCCTTCCTGAGGCAGGGGGGGAGGCAGGGGTGTTGTGTGAGCTGAGGGCCTCCCCTGAGGTCACAGAGGCCGTCTCCCTGGAAAGCAGAGCTTGGTGAGGGGGATCCTCCACCACATTTCAGAGGGGTGACTTCTCTGCCTCCAAGACAGAAAAGGGGTTCTCTCTCACCTTCACCGGGAGAACCTGTCAGGGCTCCTGAAGGTGAAACCATGTGATGTGCTGGCTCCTCCAAGACTGAGCCCAGAGTTGTGGATACCCAGCCTTCTCCCACTCGTGGGATTTTCAGTCACAGGCTCCTGCCAGGCATGGACTGCAGGGCTCCGGGGTAAGGTGGCTGAAGGCTCTGGTGTCCTGCACTCGCCTGTCTCCCTGGGGCTGGAGGCCCTGCTTTGTCCATGGCCTCGGCTCCCAGAGCTCAAGAAAGGCTGTGGTTTCAGCTTTGCAGCTTCTCTCCTGTGATGGTGACAGTGACCATTTCCAAGCTCTCTATCCACCAGGGGCTGGAACAAGAGTCTCTCCTGCTTCTTCTAAAACTTTCTGATGTGGCCCTGGAACCGCTATCTCCTGCCCTCCCCTGGAATCTCCGCTGCTCCATAGTCTCCCCACAGCTGGCATCTCACACTCACGCTCCCCCGAGTCTCTCCAGCACATTTTCTGGCTGACATCTGATGTTGCTGCAGCTCACTCTCTGCTCCCTGAGGGAGGAAGATGGGCAAGGACACTTCCTGAATCTGAGAAGGTCTTCTGCGCCCTTGTTTCTGCAGAGGAATGTGTAGCCCAATGAGCTCCTCTGTGAGTTGACATTTCGGGTCTAGGCTTCTGAGTTATAACCTCCGAGTGGGCAGGAGTGCCTCTTCCACCTGCAGACTGCTCTGCCACTGGGACCATCCTTGGGCTCTGACTGGTCATTTTGTGTGTGTTTTTGGATGTCTCCTTCTGTGACTTATATTACTTGGTTTGGGACTGCCTGAATTGTCCATCTTTCTGAATTCTCTACTTGTCTCATCTGGCTTACCTCCCTCCCACCGCCATCATTTCTATTGTACTCAACTTTTATGGGTAAATCTCAATTTTATATTTCAAATATCCTACTAAATTTTTAAATTTTTAGTAATTATAATAGAAAATTTTAAGAACTGGCTTCTTTTTTTCCCTATTTGGCCCCTTTTCATAATAACATGTTTAGTTTATTGATATAATGTCTTTTCTAACTTCTGTTATGCTTTTTGAAAGATATTTTGTTCAAATTCTGTTCTGTTCTGTAAATACTAGAGGCCCAGTGCACAAATTCATGCACTAGTGTGGTCCCTTGGCCTCGCCTGTGAGATGCTGCCAAAACTGGCTCTCTGACATCCCCTGAGGGGTCCCGGATTCTGAGAGGGCTCAGGCCAGGCCAAGGGACCCCGCTGGTGCATTATCAGGGCCAGAGAGAGACCTGGGAGGTTGGCCAGCCAGGAAAAGGCTGCAGGAGGAATCTAGGGTGTGTCTGGCCCATTTCCCACAATCCCGATCAGCCAGACCCCAGCAGCAAGCTAACCTACCAGTCAGAGAGTCTGCCCTCTGGTAGTCAGTGCACATTATAGAAAGAGGTTGAGCACTTTTAGCATATCATTAGCATATTATGCTTTGATTGGTTGAATGGCCAACCAGTCAACCTCACACTTAGCATATGAGGCTTTTATTATATAGGATTGTGTGTGTGTGTGTGTGTGTGTGTGTGTATGTGTGTGTATATTATAGGCCCATTGCAGGAAGATTCCTACAAGAACAGGGCTTCTTGTGGCGGTCTCTGTTGCCCTGCCTGCTTCCCTCCCTTCTCCACACCTGCTTGCTTGCTTCTCTGCAGCTTCCCTCCCTTCTGCAGTGCTTGACTTCCTTCTACACTGTCTTCAGTCTTTGCTCTGCACCAGGATATGCAAATTAACTGCCATCTTGGTTGGGTTAATTTGCATACTCACTCCTGATTGGCTTGTGGGTGTGGCTTGTGGGCATGGCTTGTGGGTGTAGTAGAGGTGCAGTCAATTTGCATGTTTCTGGTTAATCTGGTTAGTATCTGTCACCACATACATGCTTACAAAAGTTTTTTTTTTATGAGAACTTTTAAGATCTATTTTCTTAGCAACTTTCAAAGATATAATACAGCATTTAAACTACAATCACCATGCTGTACCCACGACTTATTTATTTTATAACTGAGCATTTGTACACTTTGACCCCCCACACCCAGCCCCCACATCCCTACCTCTCACAAGCTCCAATCTGTTCTTTCATCTTGGTCTCTCACCTTCATGCTGAAGCTTCTCTCCAATGTTTGGAGATCCCTGGTTTTCTAGTACAATATTGTAATAAAACAAGGACACGTGATGATGGGACTTTTATTCATAGCACAGGTGTGTCCATAGCTGGGCTTTGCTTTGTGTGCAGATGGGTGGGAAGGGAAACCCCTACATTACAGTGGACAGAGTTAGTAATATGGGGCACAGTTACATTTGAAGGTTAGATACAAAATAAACAATTATTCAGTATTTTCCTTACACCCCCAGCCTACATGCCGTGACATAATGGTATTTTCTGAGCCGGGTTACTGGAGAGAGACTCTAATTTTCTTTGGGCCAGGAGCCTATGCCTTACCTGTGATATGCACATGCACATGTGTGGCAAGTAGCGAGTTGGGAGCTGATTGGTCTGTATGTACAAATTTCCCACCAATGCGCTTATTCCCACTCCTGACCCCACGGCACTGACATGTCAGAGAAGCACGTGTATCTGCAGCTTCCAACCGGATAAGTTCCCATCTCACCTGAGCCCCCAGGGCAGCTTCTGCACAGCTGTGCCCAGCGGTGGCCTAGCTCTCACCAGCCACCCTCATCCCTCCTCACCTGGAGCTGCACTACTACTATGCACCTGGGCAGGGACCATTTTCATCTTTTGTCCAGGACTTTTGTTGTACTTTTCCTATGTGTAGATGTGTTTAGATACACAGATGCTCACTGTTGTGTTACATTGCCTACTGCACACAGTACAGCACCCACTGTGCAGTGCGCAGCCTGGGAGTGGCAGCTGCCCAGGGGCCCCTGGGTGTCACCTGGGTCTGTGGGCGCCTCTGTGATGCTCACACATGGAGACCTCGCCCGATGTGCAGTTCTCACACAGGCCCTGTTGCTGAGTGACACAGGGCTGTGGTTTCTTTTTATTGGTCTCAGCGATGTGGTTAGAAGAACTTCCCATTCCCGAGTTTTGCCATAACACTTTACTGCCAGCCACTTGGTCTGGGCAATCATGGACTCTAGGTGACCACAAGGGGTGATTTGAGTACCTGTTTCAGTGCAGACATGGCTTCCCTGGTCAAGCCACAGAGTCTCTGTGGGAGTCTTTCTGCAGTGAACCTGTTTAGCTGGAATAGATGGTCCTCGGTGGCCATTTCTCTGATACCCTGTGGGGGGCGTAGCTGCTGCGAAGAATGCAGCATCCTCAATGCTGTAACGCATCCCGTGGGTTAGGGAATTGTGTGAGGGGCCGGGGAAGGGGCTCCAGGCTGAGTGTCCATAAACGGCTCCATGGCCACAGCACAGGCTGGTGGCCCGTGTGGCTGGTGCTCCTGCTGACTAAGGTGGCTGCCCACCCACCACTGGGAGGCTACCACTGTGGTCGGCTCCAGCCGTGTGGCCCAGGCCAGCAAAAGAGTACCCGTTCTGGCTCTCTCCTCACCCCTCAGTCACACACACGCACACACGCACACACATGCACAAATACATGCACGCACACAAGCACACACACGCACATACACACATAAACATGCAGAAGCCAGGGGATCCCGCATCGCCTGGATGCCACATGCATGCTCAAGGAAGCATGTTCCTCTCTCTCTCTTGGCCTCTCAGCTGCAGAGGCCCCACAGGGCCCAGTGTGGCTCTGCTTGTTCCTCCTGAGCCATCGTTGCTACATTCTTTTCTCTCTCCTTCTCCCTCTTGCTTTTGTCTCTATGTCTAGCTTCTGTTGTGCTTTACCATTGGCCATTACTCCATTCTGAATGTGCGAGCTATTTACTGGGAAGCCATGGGAGAAGCAGGGAGCCTGATCCAGGGCAGCTGGCGGCGTGGACACAGCATGGGCGCTGTCCTCGCCTGGCCACGTACGCCTTCCCAAGGACAAATGGACTTCTCCAGTCCGGGCCTTGTGTTCACTGAGTGTTCTTACTAACTCACAGTCTCTGCTGTAAATATGGCCGTCCCCATCCCCTTCCAACTTCTGAGCCTCGGGAAGGAAAGTGGCGGGTGTGGCAGTTCCGTGGGTCCTTATGCACGATTGTGTGGTGGGGTGGGCGCCTGCACATTTCCCTGGTGAGGAGCCCAGGGCTGTGGAGGCTTCCTGGGCTGGGCACTGTCACTGTGTGGATGGCCCATCCCCTCAGGTGCCCTGAGGCTCATGCCCGTCTGCGCCCACCCCTGGTCGGGTAGGTCTCCTTCAGGGCTCATGGTGTGCAGGTACAACTCTTTCTCATTTCACAAATGTTTTCCTTTTACCTTTTGTTCTCTGTTATTCTGTAGACCCAACGAGTCTACTGTAATAAACACAACTTTATCCTGACATATTTCGGGAAGGAATTGAAAGGAATATTTTAGATCTCTCTCTCCGAGTAGCTACAATGAAACAAGCCACCTGCCTTTCTGCTCATGTGGCTCTGCACTCCAAGGCAGTCAGTGGGACTCCACACAGCAGCCTGGAGAGGATGGACGCAGGGACTCGCAATGAGTGATGATCCAACTAACGCCAATGACAACTGAGCTCCACATTGTTTATTAAACATGGGACGTTGTGGCCTTTTCCCAGCAGAGCCGTCCCATGGACACTTCTCACCTGGACCCACTGGAATGTGATGAAGTCCATCCTCTCCCGGAGCAGCCTCTCCACAGCTCCCAAATGCATGAAGGACTCCACAGGATGGAGAACATGGCCTTGCCTAGCTGCAGGGAGGAAGTGAAAGCATTATGCGTATTAGGACGAGAGGAAAACGAGTAATATTTAGGTCATAAATGGAAATGTCACTGTGTCCTGGCACTGTTTGCTTTGCATATTTATAATTTTGGTTATTTATACCCTGCTTTGTTTTAAGAAGGATCTCAGGCAACCTACAAAAATATACAAAATAAGAAAGTGAGGAAACAGCAGTTAAGGGAAAATATTACGAAAGCACAGATCGAGCAGGGGTGGGAAACCGAGCCAGTGCACTGAGCCCGTGCTCACTAGCTGCACTCACCATGTGGCCCTGGGCTTACCAACCGCCAGAGTGAACATGGGGATGTGATCAGTACCCAGAGTCACAAACTCCCTAGCACAGAACAAGGCTGCGCAGGAGCCCTCCGCTGCAGCCCAGGTTAAAACATAGTACCTTGCTTTCATAGCAACAGTCACAGAGCAGGGAAAACAGCAGGGCTCAATGAAGTCCATGGCATAACATCCCAAGTAACTCACTCACATGTAAGGCAGCAGCAGTGAGCCTGGGACAGGCCCACCAGAATCCTGCTGCTTGTGGAGTGTGAGTGTTCAGAGAAATGTGCTCATGAAAAAATACATTTCCTTCCCTTTTAATAATTGTTTTCAATTTAAATATTCAAGGAAATGAACAAATGAAGTAAACAAATGAAACCCACTTCTGCTCTCCAGGTCTCATGTGAAGAATGTGAATTTCTGTACGTAAACACATGCATCATGTGTGTATGTGCATATACATGCATGCACACGCATATGCACACTCATGGATGCAGAGCCATCATCTTCCAGGCGCATGGTGTGGCCACAGGTCCCACTGCTGGTCCACACGGACCAATGGACAGGCTGGGTGTGGGGACAGTGCTATGTGTGCTGCTGGGAGTAGGGGCTTGGGCAGGGGACAGGGCAGAACCTGGAGCAGAGGCTGGGGTAGAGGCCAGGACAGAGGCCAGAGTCCGGGGCAGAAGCTAAAGCAGAAATGCTTTGAAGACCTCTATGGAGGTGTTGACTCAGGGAGGCTGCAGAGGAGCTGCCATGTGGGCCATCCACAACCTCCGTCCCCCATCCTTCTCCATCCAGGCAGCAGACCTCACATACCTCCTTCCGGGCCAGAGAACTGTGAGTGAAATGCAAGTATAACAGAAAAAATAAGCTCTTATCCTTAGTGGCTACAAATGCCTTGGTGACAGAGACAGCCAGACCCAAAGAGCCCTCATTACCTGAAAGAGAGGCAGCAAACTCAGCAAAGGAAGCAGGCTCGCTAGGAATATCAGGCCAGGGTGTTAGAATAAATATCATGTATGTCCTAACAACTATAAAACCAACTATCACAACCAAGGAATACAACTGGGGATTTCTAAAGCAAGAATAGGTAGTAACAATAATGTTGTATATCAATTATCCTATAAAACAAAAGCGTAATATGCAAATCAACTGAACAGCAGAAAGACCAGTTGGTGGAGGGAGGGGCCAATGAGCAGGCAGGCCAGGCCAGCCAAGGCATGTGCCAGTGGGCAGAGGGAGGGAACAGTGATGGGGGAGTGTGGGGACCAGCAGCAGTGGATAAATGATGGGGCAGGGGCTGGCACTGTCCCCTGATCAGCCCGTCCGGTTGCCTCCTGCAGAGGGAGGCCAGACTGTGTCTGGGAGAGGGCCTAAGCCATTAATAGGCCATCCCCTGAGGACTCCAGGACTGTGAGAGGGTGCAGGCCACGCTGAGCGACCCCTTTCCCTCTGCCAATGCACAGATTTTCATACACCAGGCCCCTAGTATCTCCATAAGAAATTATAGTAATGAAAAAAATAGAGAATGTGAATATAAGAAATATGGCATAATTGTTGGCATTAAAATCTCACTCCATTTCCAGAACAACACAAAACTGTTGATAAACAAATGAATGAGCTGGAATGGTAGGGAATAACATAAAATGGCACTCATCTAAGAGGAATAAGGAAGCAAAACTATTAAAAATTGAGACAGGGCTTATACCATTAAATGTCCCAGCATCTATCTAAATGAGTGTCCGACAGAGAAATGGAGGAGGTCTCGAGGGAGAGGAAGGATAGAATTTTCAGATATGAAGATTCAGTTCCTCAGATGTAGGAAACCCCCCAATCCTGAGCTGGGTGTTTTTACATACACATACTCTCTCTGCTATGTGCTGGGGGGAGTTTAGATCCTAAGGATGAAAAGTCTTGACAGATTCTTTAAGGAAACATTATTTACAAAAGAATGAGCGTCCGATGGATCCCAGTCTTCTTAGCAGTAACACCTGGTTGTAGAGGGAGATGATATTAAAGATAAGGAATGGAGATTGGAAAAAATAAGTTAAAGGTAAATGCAGATATCAAATTCTAAAGCTATAAATTATTTTTAAAAGAAAATAAAGGGTGAAGAGGTAAACTAAACATTTCAATAACAGGTTCCTAATGTGAGGTTAGAAATATAATAATAATCGCAATATAAAATCAAAAGGAAAAGTAACACATGAATGTCAACTAGACAATTTTGAGTTATATGAATCAAAACAACTGAATTTTCTTCTCTACAGAAAATGCCTCCCACCAGGAGAGGGAAGCAGAAGAGAAATGAAAGGGAAGTGGGAGAGGAGAGGACAGCAGGAAGGTGACTACAGATAAAGCACTTGTCTCAACAGAATCTCCCAGGGACTGTCCTGGTCGCTCTTTATGGGGGAGACTAGGCGGTGAAACTGAGATGAGGGGGTGCTGTGCACTCTGGCCCACACCAGGTTGGGACTGGCAGGCAGCTCTCACCACAAGGGTCCCTAAAGCAAACACACTGAGTAGACATGGCTTACCATGTTTTTTTTGTTTTTTTTACATATTAAAAAAAAAAGAGAGAGAGAGAGAGAAAGAAAAAGAAAAAGAAGAGAGAAAAGAAAACACTGTGGAATCTCTGTGAGGCCGTGGATCTGATCAGCATGGTCCTGTGAGGCCCTGGGTCAGATCAGCGTGGTCTCTGTGAGGCAGTGGGTTACCTCAGCATGGTCTCTGTGATGGCATGAATCAGATCTGACCCACCGCCTCAGAGACCACAGCCTGACAGACACCACACTGATGTGGAAGCCCTTGAGGAAGTGCCAGCAGTCCCAGCAAACAATGAAATGTTAACACTTCCCAGAGATAAAAGGGATTTTATGCTAAAAACTCCTTTTGTAGATGTAAATAGGATTCAGCTGTGTCCTAACCACGGTGATGGGCACAGATCACCATCCCCACTCTGGGATCCAAGTCTATTTCAGTGACTGCCTCTGTAGACATCAATACTAGTTTTTCATCTTTGGACTTCAATTTGGAGAGAACTTCCTTGAAGGTGTAATTATAATAATAAGCAAGTGTTACTGTGAAGTTCACTAAACAACTGAATGCCTCGTTGTGCTTGCTCCTCATGGGCTCTGCCTCCACTGTCTTAGGAACTACACAAACTACGTGAGAGTATTACTCAGAACCCATCACTCTGGACTCGAATGCATAAAACCAGACAATCCAAGTGTTAGGAAAAGTTGTCACAAGCTGGGAAAATCAAAGACAATTGTACCTCCAATGGGAAGTGATGACTGATCTGCACTGAGAGAGCACCTGTGTGCAACGCCTGCCTGAGCGCACTCATGGGTCAGGTCTCTTGTACTTTTTATTTATTTATTTATTATTATTATTATTATTTTTTTAATTTTTTATTAATGTATTACATGTATACATATCTTTCCATTGCCCCCCCACTCTTATGCATCCCCTAACCCCTCAGAGTCTTAACCCCCATCTGATATTTAAATCCAGTATCCATTTGAAGTTTACTTTTGTGTATGGTGTAAGTTGGTTGTCTAGTTTCATTTTTTTTTTTTTGCATGTATCTGTCCAATTTTCACAACACTATTTATTGGAGAGACTGTCTTGACTCCATTGTATGTTCACACCTCCTTTGTCAAATATTAATTGAACATACTGGTTTGGGTCTATAGCTGGATTCTCTATTTTATTCCTTTGTGTCTGTTCTTGTGCCAGTACCAGGCTGTTTTGAGAACACTTGCTTTGTAAAACAGTTTGAGATCTGGTGTTGAGATCCCACCTACTTTATTCTTCTTAAGATTGCTGTGGCTATTCGGGGTCTTATTTTATTCCAGATGAATCTTTGGAGAGATATTTCTAGGTCTGTGAAATATATGGTTGGTATTTTAATGGGTAGTGCATTGAATCTATAGATTGCTTTGGGTAGTATGGACATTTTAATGATGTTGATTCTCCCAATCCATGAGCATGGTATGCTGTTCCATCTGTTTACATCTTCCTCTATTTCTTTTTTCAGTGTCCTGTAGTTTTCTGCATATAGGTCTTCTACCTCCTTAATTAAGTTTATTGCTAGGTATGTTAGTTTTTTTGGTGCGATAGTAAATGGGATTGCTTTTTGAGTCTCTCTTTCTGTAAGTTCACTATTAGTGTATAGAAATGCCATAGATTTCTTGGCATTAATTTTGTATCCTGCTACATTGCCAAATTCATTTATTAAGTCTATTAGTTTTTTGATGGAATCTTTCGGTTTTTTTTTATGTACAGTATCATGTCATCTGTAAATAAGGACAGCTTACCTCCTTTTTTTTTTTTTCCCAATTTGGATGCCTTTTATTTCTTCTTCTTGTCTAATTGCAATGGCTAATACTTCCAGTACTATGCTGAAAAGGAGTGGTGAGAGTGAGCATCCCTGTCTTGTTCCTGTGCTTAGGGGAAATGGTTTTAGTTTTTGCCCATTGAGTATGATGTTAGCTGTGGGTTTATCATATATGGCTTTTATGATGTTGAGGTATGAATCTTCTATTCCCACCTTACTGAGAGTTTTTATCAAGAAAGGGTGTTGGATTTTGTTAAATGCTTTTTCTGCATCAATTGATATGCTATGTGATTTTTATCTCTGAATTTGTTTATGTGATGTATCATGTTTATTGATTGTGGATATTGTACCATCCTTGCATCCCTGGGATAAATCCTACTTGGTCATGGTGTAGGATCTGATTTGCTAGAATTTTGTTGAGGATTTTGGAATCTATGTTCATGAGGGATATTGGCCTGTAATTTTCTTTCATTGTGTTGTCTTTCTCTGGTTTTGGTATTAGTGTGATGCTGGCTTCATAGAAGGTATTTGGAAGTGTTCCTTCGTTTCGAATTTTTTGGAATAGTCTGAGGAGGATAGGTTTTAATTCTTCCTTGAATGTATGGTAAAATTTGCCTGTGTAGCCATCTAGTCCCAGGCTTTGTTTGCTGAAAGCTTTTTGGTGACTGCTTCAATTTCTTCCATAGTTATTGGCCGTTGGAGATGTTTAGAATCTTCCTGATTGAGTTTTAGAAGGTTATATTTTTCAAGGAATATGTCCGTTTCCTCCAGGTTGTCCAGTTTGTTGGAATAGAGTTGTTCATAGTATTTTTTAACAATCCTTTTTATTTCGGTGGGATCTGTTGTTATTTCTCCTCTTTCATTTCCGATTTTGTTTATTTGGGTCCTCTCTCTTTGCTTCTTGGTGAGCCTAGCTAGAGTTCCATCAATCTTGTTTATCCTTTCAAAAAACCAGCTCTTGGTTTTGTTGATCTTTTGTATTGTGTCTTTCATCTCTATATCGTTTATCTCCACTCTGATCTTTACTATTTCCTTCCTTCTGCTTGCACTGGGATTTTCTTGTTTCTCTCTTTCTAACTCTTTGAATTGTAGGGTTAGGTAACATTGTTTCTTGTTTTTGCAGTAGGCTTATAGAGCTATGAACTTCTCTCTCAAGACTGCTTTCACTGTGTCCCATAGATTTTGGATTGTTACGTTTTCATTGTCATTTGTTGCCATGATGTTTTTTATTTCTTCCTTGATCTCTCTGATAACACATTCATTGTTTAATAGCATGCTGTTTAGTCTCTATGTGTTTGATTTCTTTGGATTGTTTTTATTGTAGTGATTTCCAGTTTTATGCTACTGTGACCTGAGAATATGCTTGATATAATTTCTATCTTCTTGAATTTAAAGAGACTTTGCCTATGCCCCAACATATGGTCTATTTTTGAAAATGACCCATGTGCACTTGAGAAGAATACATATTCTGTGGCTTTTGGGTGAAATGTTTTGAAGATGTCAATTAATTCCATTTGGTCTAGTGAGTTATTTAGGATTGATGTTTCTTTGCTGATTTTTTATTTAGAGGATTTGTCCATTGGTGATAGTGGGGTGACTAATTAGGGTATAGGAGAGAAAGAAAAAAAGAGAAAAGAAGAAGAAAAGGAGAAGAAAAAAAAGAGAGGAGTGCCAACATGAAACTGGGAGAAGGGAGAAAAAAGAAAAAAAGAAAAAAATAAGAGTGAAAAGAAAGAGAATAACAAAGAGAAGGGGAAGAAATTATATGTATAGGGAGAAAAATACAATAGAACAGCACTAATCCCAACAAATACCAGCAACAAGTACCTGGAGATTAATGCAAACTACAAACAACAACTAATATCAAGGAAGGTGAGGCAAAACAGAGGTAAAAAACAAACAAAATTAAAGCAAACAATAAACAAAACAAAATAAGAAGAATAAGCAAAACAATCTCACAAAAATGTATGAAAAATCAATATACTCAGCAAACAACAACAAAAGGACAGAGAGAAAAACAATTATTTGGATAGTGAAGACAGAGAAGAGAGGGGTGTCTAGGGACTTGGAGCAGGGGATTGGAAATTAGATGTATAAATGGGGTGAAATTTTAATAAGATAAAAAGAAAGGATAGGAAAAATTAAAGTAGGAAAAGAGTAAGAGAAACAGGACAACAATAGGAGAAAAGTTATGAAGAGAGTGAAGGCATGAAGGTAGAGTTGAGATAGAATAAAATGATGCTAAAGGAAAGATAAAATTAGAGTGCACAACTCTAATACCAAAGTAAAATAAAGAGAAAATGACACTTTTTTTTTCAAAAGGTAAAATAATAGTAGTAATAATACTGATTGAAAATAAAAATGTAATAATTAAAAAGGTAAAATCATGCCGAAACTGGTTTGGCTCAGTGGATAGAGCATCAGCCTGTGGACTGAAAGGTCCCAGGTTTGATTCCAGTCAAGGGCATGTACCTTGGTTGCAGACACATCCCCAGTAGGGGGCGTGAAAGAGGCAGCTGATCGGTGTCTCTCTCTCAGTGATGTTTCTAACTATCTCTCTCCCTTCCTCTCTGTAAAAAATCAATAAAATATATATATTTTTTAAAAAGGTAAAATCAATTGAGGAAAAAAGAAAAAAATTAGTTTTTTAAGTAACAGATGAAAAAATAAGAAATTAAAAAATAAAGCAAAAAAATAGAATGTGCAGTAGTAAAGGTCATTCACTTCCTCTATTGATCTGTTTGGCACACCTGTTTCCCATTTGGGGCAATATTACAGTTCCCTGCATTCAACTAGTTTTTAAGGTGGCGAGTGTGTCTTAATCACTTTATTCTTTTATCATTAGAGGAGAGTCAATTTGTGAGTCAGCCCCTAGGTGGCAGTGTTACGGAATTGGCCTCTGAGACTATAGGTCCTCTCTAGCCTGTCCTTATATCCTGTTTTCCCTTAGGCACTCAATAGTGGTTTGTGGGAGTGGGCTGCTCCAGAGCTGATTCTCCGACAGTCACTCTCCGCTCTGATCCCCAGGCTCCTGAAAAACTTTTCCCTCAGTCTCCCAGGCTGTCCCCAACTGGGTTTATTCTTTGTATTGGGCTTATCAATCAGAAGCAAGGATCTGAAGAGGAAAGTGCGCCAGTCTGCATAGTCCCCTTTCCCCATTTCTGTGCAAGTAGCGGCACACTTTAATAACTCCCAGGCTGTCCTTCTGCATCAGATCAAGATGGGTTGCTTTCTAGAGATCCCCTCTGTTAACAGCTCCGAGGGCCCCCTTCCACATTCAGGGACCACGCTCTGCCCAGTGGCCATGGATTTCTCTAGGTGGCGATTTCTCCCCATCCTCCAGCTCCCAGTGTGCGCACCTTTCTGTTCTGCGCAACCAGAGACCTCACCTTATCCCAAGTGAAATCTGACCTTTCCATGTGGTGTGTGGATCTCCTCTGAATCTGAGTGTTTGTGTCGATTGGAGAGCGGTGTTCTGGGGCTCGGACCTGTTAGGTGAGTGCTGCAGCTGCAGTCATTCTGGCTGCTGTAAACATCCACTTTCCCCTTCAAGATGGTGCGCTTCATACCAACACTTTTATGAATTAGCCCGGCCAGTGTGGTTCAGCAGTTGAGCATTAACCCAGGAGTGAAGAGGTCCCTGATTCGATTCCCAGTCAGGGCACATACCTGGGTTGTGGATCCCCAGTGGGGGCATTTATTTTCCTTTCAGGCCTCAGTGTTGCTAATTTCCAATTCAAGACAGGAAACCAACAGGATAGGTGGCTGTAGGTGTCCAACTAGGGATTTCTTGGCCAAGTTCCCTGGTCCCGGGCAGTACAGCCTGAGCCGGAAGCCAGGTTCCCAGGGCCGCCAAGTCCTCGCAGGGCTACGAGCAGAGAGTGGACCAGGCTGGCCAAGTGGGCCCAGGACACGCTGCCGTGGAGGGCCCTGGCTAGCGGCAGCCGCGATGGTTTGATCTGCACCGAGTGGGAGGATTCATGCCAGCTCAGGTCTCTTGTACTTTCAGAAACAAACACCATTATATCTGTTTTTCCAGAGCTCCCCTCCAGTTCCTGGCGTGGGAAGTGAAATATGCTTTCCTAACGTCCTCTGGGCTTTAAGTACAGCTGAGGATGGCTAGGCAACCAGCAGCGGAAAATGATGAGAAATGAATGGCAAACCCTTGCAAATTGAGCCCTTCCTTAAGGTCAGCGTGGAGCACACACAGCATTGCAGTTAATAAGAATAAAGGACAACCTCGTTGCTCCTTCCTACTTCCCCGTTCTCCTCACCCCTGAGCCCTCTGCCTGAGAGAAGGGTGGCTGTCAGCATTAATCTCCCTTAGTTGATGCAAACATGAGCACTACCATCCACAGAAAGTGATTATCAGGACTGTGGGTCCCTCACAGACGGGGTTGTATCCTGTTGTCACTTCAATCTGCAGACGGAGAACAGTGCTGGGCACTGGTCACAGAACCGAAACCAACAGGTGAACCCTCCATGAAGCATGCAGCCGAGGGGTGGTCTCCGTTCCGGTCACTATAGGCAGACCTTCCTCAGGGGGATGGACCACACTCACCTGATCACCAGGGTGTGGAAGCATCCTGGTTTCTGAGTGGCTCAAGGAAGCAGGAAAAGTTGTGTGAGGAACATTTAGTCACGTGGGACATTAAATCGGGACATTTTGTTATTATTTTATCTTTAATATTTTTTTTTTACTTGGGGGATGAACGAACAAGCCAGTTTTTAAATATAATTAATGGTTCTTAGGGGCAATGCAGCGAGTGAACAAAACTTGTCACATGCCAAGCCTGTACTGGGCCTTGGCTGAGCCCAATGAGTTACACAGGGTCGTCCCTGTCCTTGCCGAGGTGACGTCATAGAGGAGGCAACAGGCAGACACCAGCCTGCTAAACACACAGCCACGTGAACAAATACCTTCAGCCCTTCATGGGAGAGCACGTTGCTGAGCTGGTGCTGGTGCTGGGTTTGGGACACAGGGCACCGCCCTGGGGGGCACCAAGGAGGGAACATGGGCGGAGCTCAGACCAATGAACGAAAGAAGCAACAGGAGGAGCGCATGTGTACGCAAGACCTGGGTTTGCATATGAACACACATCTATGCCAGACCTGGGGAGAGGCCTAGATGAAAATCAAAATAAATCGTGTTGGAAATCTGTGTGTAGCTGAGGCTCTGGATGGCGAGGCGCCCAGGCTTTGTCCGCCTTCAGAACACATGGTTTCCTTTCTCCTTTCATCCCACAGCTTCAGATGGGCTCCTTGTGGAAGTCCCAGCAGTCCCAGCAACAACAAAATGTTAACACTTCCCGGAGATAAATGAGATTTTGTTCTAGAAACCTCTTTTGTGGATTTAAACAGGACTCAGCTGTGTCCTAACCACTGTGACCATCACAGATCACTACCCCTGTGCTGGGATGCAAGTGTATTTCAGCAACTGAAAAAAAAAAAAAGCCAAAATTGAAATGTCGCAGATTGAGGCCCTTACTTGGTGAGTTTTCAGTAACAGATTACTGTTATTTAATCGCCTTTCAGCAGGAGTTAATTTAATCTCTTTTACATTAAACAGACTTAGGCCCGGCTTCACAGCCTGTGGATCACCATGGGGTTGCCCTGCTATTTATAGCTGCGGTGCATTTTTGAAAGCCCTATAAAAACATGTGTCTGCTTTTATAACCTTTCCTAGCGGATTCCAGTTGGATTTTGTCAGCCCATTGCACCGCCTGTTTCATAACAAGCAAGTATCCTTCTCTTGATACTGTTGATACCTTAAACTATTAGAGCATTTAAGTCTGAACAGCTCTATTCCCAAAAGCAAGCTCCTGTGAGACCAAACCCTGGCCTTAAAAGAGCCCTAGCAGATGACCTGTGGGAGGGGGTCTGCAAAACCTCCTTGCCCTGCTGAGGAGTGAGACCTGCACACCCAACTCTTGCGAGCCCCCGTCCCCACATCACAGGTGAAAGGAAGCAGAGCCTGCTGGTGAGGGCTGTGATGGGGTCCAGGCCTGAGGATGGAGGCCAGGCCTAGGTCATGGGAACCTCAATTCCATACATGGTGCCCTTGCTGTTCCTGACCTCTGATATGGGGGGAAAGACACACTTTTCCCAGATGCGGTCGGCCCTGCCTGCATGTGGACAGCAGGTGGCTGGCTGGCTGTCCTGCTGTCCCTGGCACCTCTGGTCAGCAAGGCTGCTGCTAGGAAGAGCTAATGGAGTGGGAGCGAGAGGTGTTTCTACTCCACGTAGGCAGTAATAGATTACTGTTACATCTCCGTCTCTGTCTCCTCCTCCTCCACCATTCATTCCGATTGTATTGATGTCTGTGTTTTTAAAGAACGACTTCTTTCTCTGGTTATCAGAGGCAAACTCTTTGTGATGGTCACAGGAGAGCTAGTCCATTCTGGAGGGCTGGTCTGTGCAGAGGGAGTTGGCAGGCAAGTGGGTAAGTCTGAGCTGGTCCTAAATGGGGTTCCTGGAGTCTGGGTGAGCAGAGAATGGTGAAGGCCCCAGAGTAGTTTCCAAAGTGGGGGGCAGGAGGAAGTGTCCCTGCTCATGACGTTCTGGATCAGAGGATATGATCCATGTCCAGGCACATTCAAGTGGCCCACACCTGTTCTGATATCTGCCCCAAACCACCTTGTTTTTTAAATATGTCACATGTCCTCAACAAGAAGATCTTTCCCGAAAATCTCAGTGTGCTGCCCTGAGTGCGGTGCATTGAGTGGGCCCGACTCAGTGTGTATGCCTGACAGTGAAGAAGAAGTGTCTGAAGGAGGAAGAGAGGTCCATAGTGAAGATCTCTAATTAGTTTTAGCCTCTCTTAATTTTTTAATCTTAATCTGGTAAAATTTGATATAGATTTGAAAAGGAATAAATAAATTTAAATAAAATTTATTTTAAAAATCTTTCTTAGAGAAAAAAAAAATGAGCCCTCCCTGGTTTGGTTCAATGGATCAAGTGTTGGTCTGTGGGGTGAAGTGTCCCACAGTCAAGGGCTCCATCTCCAGTGTTGGGCATGTAGGAGGCAGTTGGTCAATGATTCTCTCTCATTACTGACGTTTCTATCTCTCTCTCCCTCTCCCTTCTTCTCTGACATCAATAAAGATATATTTTTTAAAAAAAGAAAAGAGAAATAAGTGTGAAATATACTGTCAAAAGGAATGACAGTTTGCAAACTGGAGACATTGAAGCTACCGGAGTCAAAGGTGGGACTCCAACAGCTGCCTCCAGGTTGTAGCCAGTGACATGGTCAGTCACAGAACAGCACTGGCTCCACACACCACATGCACGGCAGCTGCTGACAGGAGAATCAATGCTTGAGGCTAAATTTGCTTTGATTACCTCCCTGGCAGATCCTATAGTTCTAATACAAAGCTAAATGTGTGGCAATAGCACATGTGGAAATATTGAGTCTGAAAATCATTTTATGTAGAACAGCTGTCCTTCGCCTGATATTTGAAATGTCTACTGACTTGATATTCATTTAGAATTTTCATCATTTCCTCAGATAGTTAATAAAGATTAGCTGTAGCTCCAGAGAATATTACTTTTAAAAATAACTGTTATTTTAAAAAATTATATTGTTAGTGATTTCAGAGAGGAAGGGAGAGAGAAAAACATCAATGATGAGAGAGAATCATTGATCAGTCACCTCCTGCAAGCCCCACACTGGGGATCGAGCCCACAACCTGGGCATGTGCCCTTGTCTGGAATCGAACCATGACTTACTGGTTCATAGGTCGACACTCAACCACTGAGCCATGCTCACCAGGTTGTTATTTTTTCTTAATACAAAGGTAATATGTACTTACAGGAGTCGTTCACATGGATTGTTCTAGATTCCCAACACCGTGCATAGCAGGTGGCATTCACCAATTTTAGGTGATTGGCTAGCATCCTGACATCACTGGCATGGCCTTTGGACCACACACTCACATACACATGTTGGCTGAGTGTCCAAATAGCCATGTGGTTCTCATGACAATAGTATGGAGACTCAGCATGACTGCCAGGTGGCTTACTCTTCTCCTTGGGATGGAGTCCAACCCCCTCTCCTGGATCTGGATGGCTTAGTGACTGCCTGGCTAACAGAACTCATGGAAAGTATTTCTGGGCTTTTGGCACTAAGTCCTGAGGAGTTGTGGCTCTCACCGGGACTGCCCGGCTGCTCTCCGGGAGGCCTGGTCTGCTGACACCTGTGCCTGCCATACTGCAGAGGGCCCAGCAGCAGCCTAGTCTCCGGGCCACAGGCTGGCGAGTGAAGCCCCTAAGACTGGGCAGCCCATCACATGCTCATGGCCCCTAGCCCTGGTGATGGGGCCTGAATTCTTGCTCCATAAAATCATTTTTCAAGTCACTGAGTTTGGGGAAGAGTGTCAGCATATATTCCTACAGAACAAATCACCCCATGGGTGATCTTTGGCAGTCAGCACCTTATCCTCCTGTGTCTATGGGCCCAGGAGGTGGGACAGAATGGTAGGGCTGGCTCATCTCCAGGGATCCTGAGTGGGACACTGGAAAGGGGATGCAACCCGCCGAGGCATCTTCCTGCCCTTGGGGGTGCTTCAGGCATCAGCCAAGACTTCCACTGGCCATTGGTGGGGTCACCCAAGGCTGTCTCTTCCCAGATGGTCTCTTCTCTGGCTGCTTGGGCTTCCTCAGGGCTTGGGGCCTGACTCTAATTAGATGAGTGTCTGTTGTCCTTTGTGACCTGGTCTTTGGAGTCACATACATCCTTTCCGATGGGACCACGTGCCTAGACTGAAGGAGGGAAGATGTGGCTCAGGTGGCCAGACCCAGGGAGCTTGCCTGGGCCAAGGGATGTGGACCCAGGACTTTCAGGATTAAATCCAGAGCAGTGCCCGGCCAGCAGGGGGGCGGCCCCGGCCAGCCCCACCCGAGGAGAGTGGGTCACACTGAGGCAGAAAGACTGGGAGGAGACGGCGGGACACCTTGGGAAGATGAGCCCCACAGGAATTTCATTCACACAGGAACATGCCACTGGAACATACCACCGGAACACCAACTCACAGGGCGAGGGCATCTAGTGCCTGTAGGAATGTCGGTTCCGTGCGGCCAGAGGTTTTTCTTTTCTGTTCATCATGGAGTCTTGGACCTGGAGGAGCAGCTGGTGCACCTGGTGCATGGGAACAGATATTGATGGGATGCCCAAATGATCAAGTGGTAAGTCCTACACATTCCAGGACAGGAAAGCCCACAGGGACCTGCCTTCACACTCTTCCTGCTGCCAATAGCCAGATGAGAACGTGTTTAAATGTTTGCATAAAGTGAAAGGGCAGCCTACCAGGGCAGTGGGGACTAGAAAAGCAATCAGAACCAATAAACTGTGGAGAATACACTTTACCCTCTGCATTCTCTCTCAGGGTGCCAGCCACCAGCTCTCAGCGACTGCGGCTGGGACAAGAGGATGCGCAGGCGCCTGCTATTTGCCTGACATCCATGTCCCTGCTATGACGGGACCTTCTGGCTGAGAGTCATGCTCCTTTCACACACCTGATGCTGGTTAGGGACACAGTGTCTGCGTAGAAAAGCCATGGAAAAGAGAGGAGGGCAATTCTGAAACAGGACCTCAGGCTTTGCAGAGGGATAGACATTAGGAGAATGAGAAGGCCCAAGCTCTGCCTCAGATTCCTTTCAGATGGAGGAAAACAGAGTCCTTGGGCCAGGGTGTGGCTGGCTCTGCTGTGGTCCCTGCTGAGAGGTGAGAGGGGACAGAGTGGGCCAGATGCCCAGGTGGCTTCCGGGAGTCTCATCTGCAGCCATTCCAGCTTCACTAGTCCCTCCCTTACCGCATGAGGCTGGCCTGAGTGACCCATAGACACTGTGACATGGAATAGCTATTTATTATTCTCAGCAGCTAACCTTGGAGGTAATTTGTTAGATAGCAAAAGAGTGGATTCACACACCTACACTAATTCCTACTCTCCCTTACCTGCCTCCAAATGTTTATTACTAATTTTGACATTAATATTTTCACATCACCAGGATTTATTACCTTATATTTCATATTTTAGCACAATATCCAATTTTTAGTCTTTATTCTGTATTTATAAAAATCTCAGAGCTCCTGAGCAGTCCCTGTACTGTGGATTCCCCCTTGCAGTACCTGCATTTTGATTTACTTTTAGTTGGTGCACTTCATTAAGCAGTTTCTCAATGGGTCCTACACATTCTATCCCAGATGTGCAATCGCCCAAGCCCATCCAATGTTCTCTAACTTGCTATGACTTTTGTTTCTGCTTGGATATCCATCCTTTCTTTTTTGTGCATGAAATATGATGACTTCACCAGACATATATCAGTAGTATTTATTATCAGATTTTTCTTAGATATCATATCTCCAATTCTTCCATTATCATGAATATTTTTTTGCTCCACCTTTTTTTAATACATATTTTTTATTGATTTCAGAGAGAAAGAGAGAGGGAGAGAGAGATAGAAACATCAATGATGTGAGAATCATGGATCAGCTGCTTCCTGAATGCCACACACTGGGTATCAAGCCTGCAACCCCGGTACATGCCCTGACCGGGAATCGAACTATGGCCTTCTGGTTCTTAGATCGATGCTCAACCACTAAGCTGTGCCAGATGGGCTATCTGTTCCATGTTTTCAGTTTCTCCTTCAGGAGTTCAGGGATGCCCAATGGTGTGCGTGTGAAGCTGGGCAGGAGAGGGTCAAAGCTGAGCTCTGGGGTGGCCGCTGTGTCTGGTCATTATAGCCCATTTGCCAGCTTGAAGATCTGGTCTAAGTATTTTAACCATTTTCTGTTGTGTGTGTTAGTTTTCTAATGTAAAAATGATGACATTAATATAGCATATCTGATGAAGATTTTGTGAAGGTACAATAATGACATTAAACATTTCTAAGGAAGTATGCAGGGGTTTTCTTGAATTTATTCTGTTTGACGTTTGCTGAGCATCATTGAGTGTCTGTAAATTTCTTTGTTTCATCAGGGATATTTTTAGCCCTCAATTATGCAAATAAGTTTGTATTCCATCTTCTGCTTTCCTTCTGGGATTTTAATTACCCATATGTTAGATCATGTAATAGATAACATGTCCCTGGGTCTGTTCCATTTTCCCATCTTCTCTGTCTGGTCCATGGATTTGATCATTGCTATTGATTTATATCTTAGTGTATTTGCTTTCGCCTCCACTGTCTATCTTGTAGACTTGGGTTGTTGACACTCTTCCCCAAACTCAGACTTTGGGCTCAGCTACTGGTGTTTCAATTTTAAGGTTTTCATTTTGTGCCTCTTGAATTGGTGCCATGCATGCATGTAGTCAGGGCTAGGGAACTGTGGGCAGACAGCCTGGGATCCAGCCTCAGCATGGCTGTGTCCCAGTAACGCTTTCCTGCTTTCCTTAGTGCCTGCTGTTTACATGGAAAGGCTGTCCTTTCCACAGGCACCTGACCTGTGTGTGGCGGGCCAGCAGCTCCGAGCCTCTCCTGCCAGCCGGGGCAACAGGCGTTTCTTGGTGTAGCTCCTCTCACTCCTGCTGGCATTTACACAGTACAGGAGCCTATCCACCACTGGCTCCAGGGACTCGGGAATCGCTTTTCGCAGCAGATCTGGATTTTTAGTTACTTTCTCTGGGGGGAGCTTCCTGGGGAGACATTACTCTGCCAATACCAAAATCATAAATTTCTCCCTTATTAAAAAAAATGTCCTTTTGTTCTAACTGGATTTTGAGTGAAAGAAAGAGTAGATAGGGGATTTTTTACTTACCCGTCTCTAAATAGAAATTTTTCCAATGTTATTCTTTTAATAAAGGACCAAAAGTTATCTAAAGTACAGTTCTCTCTCCCACTTTGTAAATGTCATCAGAGCAAACCCAGCATGAAGAGACACTCTGGCTGCTGTGGGCCTTGCATTTGGAAGCAGTCTTCTCCCAGCCACAGCCATGACCACATTTCAGAGTACTTTCCAGGAACCAGAACCAGAGAGGAGCTCACAGGGGGGCAGAACTGGGACCTTGTTAATTGTGTGACATGGCCAGCTGCTTAGTCACTGTGTGCCTCAGTGATCTGTGCATATAGGGCAAAAATGTCTACTTTAAAGAATGGTGGCAAAGATTACAGGAGGAAGTGAGTATAATGTCTCCAGAAAGGAGTAGATATAAGAAAACATTGTTTCCCATTGAACGCCTCATTTTACAGTTTGCTCATTCTTAAGTCCTATCTGGACCCTCTTAATCGATTTAATCTATCCCTCATTTTTATAATCTATACTGCTCTATCTGTAACTTTCTGTGGTTAGTTTACACTTCCCATTATATTTTAAGGTGCTCAAGAGACAGATTTTACTTATTTGTGTATCTCTATCGAGCTTTGCACAGACCAGGAATACTCCCTGGGTATTTGTAGAATTGAATTTGTTTTCTCTAATTACTTTTTCATCAATATTCCTCAGAGACCTTGTAAATCTCAATAGCTGTTCTTCAAACGCACGAAAAGTTTAGTTTCATTACCTTTTCCATTTCTTTGATCTTTTTTCAGTGTTTAAAAATAAACATAAAGATTTGACTTGGGCCTGGCCAGTGTTGCTAAGTGATTAGAGAATTGGACCAAGGGGTCAGGTTCAATTCCCGGTCAAGGGTACGTACCTTGGTTGCAGGTTTGATTCCCAGTCCAGTCAGGGCAAGAGCAGGAAGTAGCCAATTAAAGTTTCTCTCCCCTGCCCCTTCAACCTTCCTCCTTCCCACTCTCCCTCAATGGAGAAAATATCCTCAGGTGAAGATTAACAACAGCAACAACAAAAAAATCAAAAACAAACAAACAAAAAAGATTTTACTTGAACCTTTGAGATTCAAAAGCACACAGAAATCAGGTTTATCCTGAATTCCTAATGGCAAATGTCTCTCCATTTTAACTTCAAATGTTGTAGGAGGCTCACAATCAGGACTGCAATGCCAGTAGAGCAATTCTTTTTTTAATCACATATTTTTAAATGATTGTTGAGATGGTATGACATGGATGAGTTCATACTTTTCAAAAAATTTCAAATGCACTTGAACTTACCATGTGCGGGATGCTGCCTTTCCCCTCAGTCTGTGGTAGCTGTTGCTTTCATCTGCCCAACACAGTCCAGTGCCACCTTATAGGACAGGGTCTTAGCAATGCCAAGCAGTGCTAATTCCAGCATGGGGCCCTTGGGTCCGTGAGCACACAGGGCTCTAAAGCAGCACTGTGTGGTTGTGTGGCTGATGGCAGAGCCAGGACTCCTCCTGCTTCTTCTTCAATTTTGGTTGGTGAGCGCAACCTAAGGGGCAGGGAGGCCCTGAGGATCTTTCTGAATCTTTCCCTTTTTTTGTAGCTTAAGTGAATCACAACTCATTTCTTTTGCTTTTGATCAAAATCAGATACAGATTTGAGAGTTGCTTGAAACATTAGGCTCTTGACATACAAGGAAATACCACAATTAGGATTTTTCTTGGTTCTCTTCTTTTTCCCTGTCCCATCTCTCCTTTCTTCCAGTAAATGTAAGGCAATTGCTTAAAGGCTGCCTTAGGAAAGGCATTTACTGCTGCTTCAAAAACAGAGAGACGTGAAAAGGAAGAGGACCAGGGAGCACTGCAACCCTGGAGCCACAAATGCTGGAACTGGGGATGTTGGAGGCTTAGGGATGCTGGAGGCTGGGGATGCTGGAGGCTGGGGATGCTGGAGGCT